>OZ012697.1:2726110-2768236 GCA_963942565.1 Maea johnstoni
CGACCCTTAAAACGCCTGTCGAAGAAAAAATCCATAACCCAACGTTATGGAATTGTGATGTCAAATTGCCGACATAACTCACAGCAGCCTAGTTTTGTCATTGACATTTCCGTTGGATAATTGTGAATTAAACGGTAGGAATAAGCAACTGTGCAGACATGTTGGATGATGGTGAAAATGATATTTTTAACACCGCCTTTTAATACTCAAGACTGGTAATCGTCAAACCACAGTAATTATCTGCTTCATGGGGATAATTATCATTCATATACCTGTAGTGCCCTCTCAAGAAATAGCCCTGTATCACTAAAAAAAAATCAGATATTCAAAAGTCATAATCATAAATAATAATTCTCGGTGGGAGTGACCAAAAAAGAAAAAATTGCAGAATTCATACATTTGAATTTGAATTCGAAATTGTAAATTAAATTGAATTTAGATTGAAAATTTTAAAAGACAAATTATGAACCACTCCAGAGTTCAAAGGTTTCAATTTCAAATTGAATTTTAATTAAGATTGAAAATTCTGAAAGAAACATTTTAGAAATAAATAAAGAACCACTCATGAGTTAGAATATTTCAACATAAACTTTAAATTCATAATATCAGTAAAGAAAAAAAATTCAATGCAGATGTTTGAACACCTCCTGAACTCAAAATATTTCCTCCCACAAAAATCTCTCTCTCTCTCTCTCTCTCTCTCTCTCTCTCTCTCTCTCTCTCTCCTCTCTCTCTCTCTCTCTCTCTCTCTCTCTCTCTCTCTCTCTCTCTCTCTCTCTCTCTCTCTCTCTCTCTCCCTCATTCTCTCTCTCTCTCTCTCTCTCTCTCTCTCTCTCTCTCTCTCTCTCTCTCTCTCTCTCTCTCTCTCTCTCTCTCTCTCTCTCTCTCTCTCTCTCTCCTCTCTCTCTCTCTCTCTCTCTCTCTCTCTATATATATATATATATATATATATATATATACACACATATACACACAATATTTTGTAAATAGTTGCTGCATGGCGTGCCAGGTCGTGCAAGGGCCGGTGGCCTGCCTGGATGTAGCTCGTTAAGACGGAGAATCAGAAGGGAGTGAACATTACTTGTGCATTAAGCTGAGTAGCTTGACCATGTACCGGAGTTATAGCGGGCATGTGGAGAGCCCGCTCGCATAATGAAAGGAGACATACAGTAATTCAAGATAAAAAATGAAATAAATAATGTGGCTTTTTATGTAGTAAAGTTTCATTAAGACCAATATTTCTTCTTTTTATAAGTTAAAAAGTGTGTTGTTAAGAAAATGAGAACATAATAGTGAGGTAAATACCGGCTTCTACATTTTATAACTGGGTGGAGCTTGTTGATATATGAATTATGAATTGAATGTCTCATATATATATATATATATATATATATATATATATATATATATATATATATATATATATATATATATATATATATATATATATATATATATATATATATATATGAATGATGTATTAATTAAAATGATTTAAATTGAATCAAAATAGTCTAATATGGTCTGTTGTATGCAGGTCATAGGTAAAGAATGTCTGAGGGTTTTCCTCCCTTGTGGATTCAGCCGCCAAAATGATAGTATACTTTTTCTCAGTGACATACATATCCCGGGCCTTCCCGTAATAAATCTCACACTGATGCCCACCAGCCTGGCAGGATCGGAAACGCTGGCCGGAGACTTAGAGGGTTCAACGACCATATCCTCTTAGGTACTTAGGCGGATTCGGATGTCTTCAAGTTCCCATCAATCACGACGCGGCATTAAATGAGCCCGGCCGATCTCCTTCTCGCGGAAGAAGGAGGAAGTCTTAGCCGATGACTCACTCACGATCGTCTTGCTGCGATGCCACTTGTTGCCGTATTGTCAGAGTCGGTTTGGAGTTCTCCGTCTTGCTGCGATGCCACTTGTTGCCGTATTGTCAGAGTCGGTTTGGAATTCTTCGTATTGCTGCGATGCCACTTGTTGCCGTATTGTCAGAGTCGGTTTGGAATTCTCCGTCTTGCTGCGATGCAACTTGTTGCCGTATTGTCAGAGTCGGTTTGGAATTCTCCATCTTGCTGTGATGCCACTTGTTGCCGTATTGTTAGAGTCGGTTTGGAATTCTCCTTCTTGCTGCGATGCCACTTGTTGCCGTATTGTCAGAGTCGGTTTGGAATTCTCCGTCTTGCTGTGATGCCACTTGTTGCCGTATAGTCAGAGTCGGTTTGGAATTCTCCGTCTTGCTGCGATGCCACTTGTTGCCGTATTGTCAGAGTCGGTTTCGAATTCTCCTTCTTGCTGCGATGCCACTTGTTGCCGTATTGTCAGAGTCGGTTTGGAATTCTCCGTCTTGCTGCGATGCCACTAGTTGCCATATTGTCAGAGTCGGTTTGGAATTCTCCGTCTTGCTGCGATGCCACTAGTTGCCATATTGTCAGAGTCGGTTTGGAATTCTCCGTCTTGCTGTGAGGCCACTTGTTGCCATATTGTCAGAGTCGGTTTGGAATTCTTCGTCTTGCATGCAGGAAAATCTATAAAAATAAGGCAAATGGAAGATTTGATTCCGGTTTCCCAGACAGGTCAAAATAAGGAATATAAGATTCATGAAATGGGAAGTACTCTCTTTCAAATATTTCGTGAATTGATGCTTTGTTTCTAAATCATTTCCGACTTTTTTTTAAAATAAGGTTGATATTTTTACCAGAGGAATACTTGGCATGGAAGGATTATTTATTTTTTTAAAACAAACAAATGGAATTTGATTGAAGGAAAATGCAGCTTTCGAGAACAGCAACCTGCATGCCCTTATGCGGCCTTATTTGATTTCTGTTTTGTCGCTTCACAATAGAAAAAGCATCGACACCTCCACTTGAATGCTTGGGACATTTATATGCTAATAAGGTGCAATGGTGTTGCCGGACGGAATAACAAATATTTTCGGGGACTAATTAATCCATTAAACTACCGGAGTATCACACCCTTCAAAGTGAAAAAATTAACTTCCCTTCCTTTCGTTTCTCAACGGAGACTTGGTTGATGGAACTTAGGCTTAGCCGCAAATCTGGTCAATTTAGCAGCAATGGTTTCGCGCGGATTGAGGGAAATTGTTAGGGAAGTGTGAACAGTCCGTAATGGGCAGAATGTCTGCAGTAAGTCCCCTGAGTAAACAGAGTTTCGTGTGAGATCCACATTTTGTTAATAGGGATGGACGGGCCGCTAGTGTGGAATACATCTACGCCCAAAGCGCATCACAGATAGGAGTGGAGAAAAAGGAAATGTTGTTTGAACGTATCCAGGGATTTTGATGTTTCGTCTGGACCTATGATACTATTAAAAATAACTTCAGAATTAAACATAGATTGATAAATAATTTGAAGGAGAGTTGCGCCTTAAGTTCAGATCTATATTCTTTCTTCAGATATTAATTATTTTAATAATGTTCTGCAAATGATTCTAAGGATTTTGATATCTTCTGGGCCTATAATTCTTTTAGAAATAACTTCAAAATTAAACAAAAATTGACAAATAATTTGAAGGAGAGTTGTACCTTATATTCAGATCTATATTTCTTCTTCAGATATTTTCTGAATAGTATTCTGGAAACAAATATACCAGTAAAATACTCTGTGCATATGAGGCTGCATGCTATAGGGCTGAATGGGTTAATTGTTCACCCACATTTAACCCATTCACGCCTGGAGATCAACTTGACCGATGTCGTCTGGGCTTTTCATACTTTTGAAAATAACTTTGGAATTGTGCATAAATTTGCAAAATATTTGAAGGAGAGTTGTAGACAGAGTTCTGATGAACAATTCCTCTTCAAATAATTTCTGAATATTTGTTACGTTAGAGCGATACCATCAAAATTGTCAGGCGGTTTTTGGTCGCTACAGGCATGAATGGGTTAAAATCTGCTGAACCATTTTATGCCTGAAGATCTCCTTGACAATCTCCATCTGGACCTTTGAAAACTTTCAATGTAACTTTTGATTGAACATGAACTCACAACATTATTTGAAGAAGAGTTGATATTTGACTTCTGATCTGCTCAAAGCGGCCAAAAACAGCTGTGCGATTTGGGCAAAATCTTTTAGGCTTTATAATGCATAATTGGGAAGTTTTGTAATCAAGTAGTTTTGATGGTAAATATGCTATCATAAGAGACACACCTGGGCACTTCTATTTAGTATGCTACTTACCCTTTTAATAATAATAATAATAATAATAATAATAATAATAATAATAATAATAATAATAACAATAACAATAATAATAATGATAATAATAATAATAATAATAATAATAATAATAATAATGATAATAATCTTTATTTAAAGAGGGTAACTCAGTCCAATGGTAAGGATCTTCCCTGAGGCCCTCTGGCATGTTTACATTAGTAGCCCGAGGGCCCCAGTGTTACAAAGTAGTACGGTACAGTGCTCTTAGGTATCTAGACTCGAAGCTGCTGGTTACTTATAATTTGGCCAATGAAAAATGACGCAAATAACCTAAAAAAATGACTAAAAACCTTGCATGTGGTTACTAATCTGAGAATACTCAGCGAGAGCTATCTAATGAATACCAACATGATAGGGTTTAGATGGTTTTCAAAAATCTTTGCATCCGTGTGCTTTGGACGAAAGTAGCCTCAGCATTGGGAGGGCTTTTAAAACTTATTTATTACCGGAAATCTTGAAAATTTTCATCTGGACTTATTACACTTTTTTGAATCAGCTGAGCATAAACTCACAAACTATTTGTAGGAGATTATTTTAAGTTGTGTTTTGATCAATATTTGTCTTTCAAATATAAATCAAAGGATGCTGTAATATTGAAGATCTTATCAAAATAGAACTTTTTTTACACCACATCCACAAATAGCTAGAACTATCTATTCCATTTATTTAGAGTCCCCCCTAAAGGTATCATTTATTGCCAGGTCACATATTAAGTATTTTAGTAAGTAATTGAACCATTTATCTTTGAAGAACATGATATCTTATATGATATGATATCTTTTGAACTAGACCATTTTTTGGAAAATAATGGATGGAAAATCTTTGAACAGAACCAACCAAGCTCAATAATTTCACTTTGATAAAATCAAAAAAATGTATGGAAAGTTCATCTTGAAATGCCGAAGAGGTAAGTTTCATCAAATATTTACTGTAATGGCCTCCATATTTTTGGATGATATTTGTAATATTTGTTATTTCTCCAAAATGTTTCACATTACTAAAAGGGCTCACATCATAAGGTTGATATAAAGTTCAGCTGATTTTTTTCGCAGTATTCTGCATTCTTGGAAGTAATGAGGGCTTTGACCGTGTTAGTCAATAAGATGCCTTTATTAAGGCCTTCCTGTTTTTCCTCCGAGCCACTAAACTCTAATCTGACAAGTGCGTCCCTATCCATTACCCAACCATGATGTCGTAAAGTTTTGACATAAAACAGATACAAGGACATCAGGCACCGTAAAACAGTCGACAAAGATGCCATTAGGCTCCCGGCAATGGACATGTTTACTGTGTCTACGTGGTCGCTCTGACGAGGTTTCGCTCGCGGTAATCCAAACGTCGTGATGTGTAAATAAATAGCACTCAGACCTTGGCTTTGTCTTGCTTGCCGATTCTCGGACACGGGAGGTCGTGTAATTTTCCGTGGGTAATGGGACTTTGGTGATCTCGCACGACGTTTGCGGTGTGTTTTTCGAGTGACAGATTCGCAATAAAAGAAACGCCGAGGTGATGTGCAGCTCTTCAATTGCGAGGCCGGAATTTATGATGATATTCACGAGTTCTTGGTTATGTTTTTACTCGATTGTTATCTCTAGAAGAAAAATTGATGGGTTGGTTCATAAACCTGTCACTGCTCGCAGCGGTCAAAAGCGGAGCCGGACAATTTTGATGAAAAAAAATGTGTTTTTTTTTGTTTGTTTAATATTAAATTGAAAAAAATATGTAACATTTGAAAGCATACTGAAAAAACTAATGAAATACAAATGTTGTTACACCATAACCCCCCAACTTTACTTAAATTTTAAATTTTAACCCATTCACACTAAGAGCGGCCAAAACAGGCCAGACAATTTTGGCCATATCTTTCTAGTAAAAGCATCTTATGAAAAATATTTGAAGGAGAAGTGTTAATCAGAACCCAATCTTCAACTCTCCTTCAAATATTTTATGAACTTATGCTGTATTAACAAGTTATTCTCAAAAGTATGAAAGAAGCAGACAACATTTTCCCATGAAACTCTTGAGTGTGAATGGATTAAAAGTATCATGAGTCCTGAAGACACATGTCAAGATGATCTCCGTGTTGGCGAGAGAGATGATGAGTTGAAAGTGCACTGAGGCATGCTGGGACAGGTCCCAATGGATTAATAAAAATACCATTAAGCTTCTCCATCTGAGACCCGAATAATGGCTGCAGTATCTCATCAGTTTCCTTGACAACCCAGCCCTTACTCTTCTATCCCCTCTGTCCAGGTTTGAATCCTGCTTGGGGCATGTGAGGAAGTTGCCAGTGACTGGTTTCGTCTACCTTTAACAACTGGCTAGTCATGGTCCTTATATGGTTAAATTATAGATGATAAATTAGATCAGGTTAAGTACAAAACTCCACCAACCTAAGGAGACCTC
The DNA here is from genome assembly GCA_963942565.1 of Maea johnstoni. NCBI lineage: Eukaryota > Metazoa > Annelida > Polychaeta > Spionida > Magelonidae > Maea > Maea johnstoni. The sequence goes on from OZ012697.1 coordinate 2,732,758, forward strand.
TCTGTGTTTTTAACCCTTCCAATGCTGAGGCTTCTTTCGTCCAAAGCACAAGGACGCAAAGATTCTTGAAAACCATCTAAACCTTGTCATGTTGGTATTCATTGGAAAGCTCTCGCTGAGTTCTCTCAGATGAGTACCCATTTACCATGGTTTCGGTAATTTCTCATGTTTTTTGCATCATTTTATATTGGCCAAATTAGCCAACAGCAGCGTAAGGTTTAAGATTTTTTTGACAAAACACATCTGTAAGAAAAATAATTGTACGGTGAAAAAACTCTATCAAATACTTAGTGAATTTATGCTTATGTTCAATATGTATGTTGATAGTTCTCATTGATCTAGATGCTACTTGTCAAAAGGAATAATGGGCATAAAAGAGTTAGTAGAAGGTGTCTAGCTGTAATCAGACATATTTTTAGTTCAAAAAGTAAATCGGTAATTCATTTTTGATAGATATTATGCTTATTTATTATCTTAACTATGAATATTTTATATGCTTAGATTTCACAACATATTGGCAAGTAAACTTAGGCTAGATTGGTTTGATAGAGCTGTCAGTGTCATAACAAAGTCGTTCAACAATTTAACTCTTCAGTCTTCATCAAAATATAGCAGAAAAATCAATACGTCTTTTCACAGAATATTTTGATCGAGAGAATGATGATGAGAAGTGCGAAGCGTGTTTATAGACCGCTGCCACTGGCACACTAACGCACACACACAATGTATGTGGAGAGAAATGATCAATGGATCGGCGCGAAGCATTAACAGGTGCCAAGTGTCTGAAAAATGGTCTTCGTCGGGCCGTAATGAGACAAAACTCTCTAATTTAGGAGGAGAAAAACCGCACAGATGGTAGATTGATGGGGAAGGGGTGTCGGCTTTGTCGTTCGTCATGTCGCGTTCGGTGAGGGCATACCGAGAAGCATGCGCGAGACGAGTGCGGAATCTGCCTGCCGGCATTGCATCTGCGGCAATTATGATTGGTCGAATTATCAATCCTTGTCCACCTGTGCTATCGGGGAAATAACTCGGCGAAGATTGATGAGCGAACAGTTTACGAGAAGCGTCTTATCATTTGTGTGGGTACACTCTGATATTTGAATGATTAATTGATGCTTTTATGGTGGGGGATTGTTGTAGGAACATTTGAATCACAAACTGGAGAATGGTGCCTAGTCTCGGTAAGCTGTGTATCCTCTCTGTGGGGGATTGTCCTTAATTAAAAATATAGCCAATTTTAGAAGTGAGCAAAGGTCTGAAAAAAGCATTAAGCCATTCATTATTAGGATTCCCTTGAAAAGTATCATTATCATTATTATTATTATTATTATTATTATTATTATCATTATTATTATTATTATTATTAGTATTATTATTATTATTATCATTATTATTATTATTATCATTATTATCATTATTATTATTATTATTATTATTATTATTATTATTATTATTATCATTATTATTATTATCATTATCATTATTGCTATTATCATTATTATTATTATTATTATTATTATTATTATTATTATTATTATTATTATTATTATTATTATTATGATCTTCATTAATAGTATTATCATGATCATGATCATCATAATACTATCAGTATTTCTATTATTTCTATCTAATTTGATTTTAAGTTGAATGAACTAAAATGATAAAGGAAATGCGACTCCGAACCTTCTAAATAATCCGTATCTCTGTCATGTGTAGTTGCCTTCCCGTTACAATCAGTGCCACGTCCCTGGAGGGTCAGTCGACATGTAGTACAGATAATCAGCGGTATCAGTTCCTGATTGGTCGATTGGGACGAGTTTGCGATAACAGAGCCCCTGGCCTAGAGGGATTAGTTAAGGCTCAGAGCACGGCAAAATTGTGACCAGTCGAAGCCCATTCATGTCTGTAGCAGCCAAAACTGCCCGACAATTTTGGTGATATTTTTCTAACAAAAGCAATTTTCAGAAAATATCTGAAGAAAAGTTCTTCATCAGATCTCTATCTACAACTCTCCTTCAAATATTTTGCGAATTTATGCTTCATTCCAAAGTTATTCTCAAAAGTTTGACAGGTCCAGACGATATTGGTCTCTTGGCATGAATGGGTTAACATCCCCGTCCATTTGTTGGTAATTTATCTTGTCGGTGCCCCCAGATGTTTAGCTCTTGTTTTCAATTTGTCGAGGCAATGCGAAGATGACCGTTAAAACTACGCCACCTAATAATTTCCCAGAAGCCCCTGGGGCGAAATGAACGCTACGTGTTAATAGCTCCGTTCCGGAATGCATCACCTACTGGGTCCCCTTATCTACGAGCGACCGCCGAGTGGTCTGTATTTGTCTGTCTTATTCTGACTGCACAGGAATGTAGTAATGTGTTGCTTTCAAGAAAGGCATTTGAAAAAATTGCCATTAATGAATTTTGATGTCAGCACCCTTTCAATATTATCAATCCAATTTCATGCCCAAAAATCTTTGGTAATATCTTTTGAAACCAAACTATTTTTTTTTCAAAAAGTTTGTGTTTATTGTGTTTAGTTTTTTGATATGCTAGGTGCCATACAGTGAAGTGTTTAAAGTTTGAAGGTGTTCAATATGCACATATTAATATATGGAGGTATTCAAAATGGCATGTGTCATGCTCTGAAGTGTTCTGTGTATAAAGGTGACATGTGTCAGGCCATAAAGTGTTTAATACATAGAGGTTGTGTTCGAAATCGGTCACAATTTTCAAGATCAATCATAGGTCCATCTGAACGACCGATGATCGATTAATAATCAAAGTTGTATATGCGCAGTTTTCCTTTGGTAGTCTTGGCTTGTTCAATGGTTCTTGGCTCCATTTTTGTAAAGAAGCTAAATTAAAATCTAACTCTCTTTAAATACCCCTTGAACCCCTTAGTTTTACTTGTTACAGCACTGCTTGATATTAATTAAGATTTTGCAGGCTTTAGTGGAGTCTCTTAATTGATCAATAGGCTATTTCTAGATACAATTTATTTTTTCAAAATAATCAAAATAATCGATCTTATAAAATTGCAATCGATCATCAAAATCAGAGGTTGAATGAGCGATTAATCGGCATGTAGTGTTTGATGTATGAAGGTGTTCAATATGGAAGGTGTCAGGCCACAACGTGTTCAATGTATGAAGTTGTTCAAAGTGGCATTTATCAGGTCATGAAGTGTGTAATGTATTGAAGTGTTCAATATGACTCATTTCAGACCGTGAAGTGTTTTATGCATGGAGGTGTTCAATAATGGCTGGTATCAGACCATGAAGTGTTTAATGTATTGAAGTATTCAATATGACTCATGTTGGACCATGAAGTGTTTATTGCATGGAGGTGTTCAATACGGAAGGTGTCTAGCCATGAAGTGTTTAACATATGGAGGTGTTCAATATGGTAGGGTTCGCCTGTACATGCAAATATGCTATGCCACTTGAGAGTTGCTGGATTTGAGCCTAATTGGAGATGAAGGCTTTGGCAGTGCACTTAGTCTTATCAATGCAAGTCTTGCGGACATGCCAGATTTACACTTGGAGTTATCGCAGAATGATATTACTATCGAATATGCAGTATTCGCCCCAGGGCCATTGGTCGGTATTGCCCGTAATTTTTTTGGCGCAAGTCCAGCAAAGCACTATCCTTATGTCAGATATTGTGAGTTGTTTGTGGTAAAATCAATTAACCCTTGTCCCCTTGAAGCTCTGAGACCAGGGGATGGGCTGCATATACATAAGTACGTACATAGGCAGTTTATTGTAGTACAAGGCTTTCCCAAAATCAGGGTTGTTTTGGTGATGTCTTTGTGTGCAGAGCGCTTTAGAACATAAATAACAATCTTGGAAATTATGATGGATTTTACAAAAAAATTGGAGGAGAATTGTTGATAGTGCCCTGAACAAGATTTCTCCCACAAATATTTGATGAAGAAATGTTAATCAGGGCAAATGCAACAACTCTCCTTTAACCCATTAACGCTTAAGACCTGCTCTTGGAATTTCGTCTGGATATTTGGTACTTTTGATAATGACTTGGAAATTAAGAATGATTTTACAAATTGTTTGAAGGAAAGTTGTTAGCAATGTTCTACTTAACATTTCTCCTTCAAATATTTTCCCGAATTTGGTTTTGCCTACAAAATATCATCAAAGTTGTCAGGCTGCTTTTGGCCGCTGTAAGTATTAATGGGTTAAATATTTTGTAAAATCATTCTCAGTTCTGAAGTTATTGTCAAAAGTATCTTAGATCCAGACAACATTTTCTGGAGGAATTCTCTTGAAAGCATTTAATGGGTATTAACCCATTAACACTCAGAGCAGCCAAAACAGGCCTGACGATTTTGGAGATATTTTACTTAGAAAAGCATTTTTTGGAAAACATTTGACGGAGAAATGTTTATCAGATGCCACACCATAACTCTCGTTCAAATATTTTGAAAAGTTTCGCTTAATTCCGAAGTTATTTTCAAAAGTAGGAGAATAGCAGACGATAATTCCCAGTGGGCCTACCATGATCCTTTTCATTCATCTAAGGCAATGATATATGTATTAAACATATAGATTTCCTCCTCAGCGGAGAAATCTTCTCTCACAAAAGTACTCCATTTATTCTCAGCATATTCTTAACCCATTAATGCTCTTAGTGGCAAAAACAGCCTGACAATTTTGGTGAAATCTTTCAGGCAAAAGCATACTCATGAATATTTTTGATGGAGAAATGTTGATCAGGACATCACCAACAATACTCCTTCAAATATTATTAAAAATCATTCTTAATTCCTTAGTTATCATCAAAAGTATCATAGATCCAGACGTCAATTTCTATAGGAGCTCTTAAGGATTAATGGATTAGGTATGTTGTTATGGTTGAGATTTCATCCGTGATCCTCCTCAGCCTGTGAAAAATCGAGATTCCTTTCACAAGGCGTAATAAATGCGTCAGATCCCGACATAAGGAAGTGCACTTGGATCGAAAAACGACAAGCGGTTGATCTGCCGACTTCTATTTGAGGCCTTCAGCGATGAATCCCCTTGCTGCGCATTTAGAGACTTGTTAAGTTAAACCTATTTATGCTCATAGCAGCCAAAAGCATCAATTTTTCTTGAAAACCTTTAAGGCAGAAGCATAGTCTGGAAAATATTTGAAGGAGAAATGTTCATCAGAATGCTACAAGCAACTCTCCTTCAAATATTTTGTGAAATAATTCTTTATTTCCTAGGTGTGGTTTAAATTATCAAAGATCCAGGTGATATCATGCCTGATGAGCCCAAGGAAGGGAAGGAAGGAAAGAAATTGGGTTTTTACGTCACTTTCAACAGCTTAGGTCATATCGCGACGAGATAAAAAAACCATGAACCGGGAAGAAATTCCCTACTCTTCACGCCCAAAATGTCCTGACTATAGTTTGATAATTTTGTTGTGACCAGAACATTTTGTGGAAAGTAGTTGGAGAAAAAATGTTTTTCAGAAGCTAATTCACAACTCTAAATATAGTTTTTTGCAAAAGTATCTTAGGTCTAGATGTATCTTGTCAAAGTTCTCAAGACTTTAATGCATGGAATAATAGCATTGTTAACCTATTCATACCTAGAATGTCTAAAAACCACCTGACAATTTTGATTATAACTCTCTGACAAATGCATATATTGGAAAATATTTCAAGGGGAAATGATCATCATAACAGAACTGACAACTCTCCTTCATATATTTTTAGAAGCCATGTATCATTTCTTAGTTATTTTCACAAGAATCTTTGTCCTGAACGACAATTACAGGATGAAGTTTCAGGAAGGGAGTTAGGCACGTTTCCATGTTAATTTTTTGACCCTTAAACTTGACCTAGCATCCTTGACCTTCAATGACCTTGAGGGATCCTATCATCCAATCACAATGTTGCATTATCATGTTTTCCGTCTGTTTCCGTGACGATTGTGACCCTCTCCTTTGAATTATTTAACGATCATCTAAGACCTACCTCATTTTGTGAAATTGAACCTTCTGTTTGCGAATGCGTCAGTGATTGAATTTGCTTCTGTCTTCTGAATAAGTCATACCCACACGCGGGAGTTTCCCTAAAAGACCGCCTCCCTTCCATGCATGGCAAGCAAGATGGCCTCTCGGGATTATCGCATTAGGATAGCAGTAAGGTTTCTGACTGAGCCCGAGATTTTAACCCATTAACACTTTAAAGTTGCTCCAGAAATTGTCGTCTGGATTGACAATGCTTTTGACGATAACTTTTGAATTAAGAATAATTTCACAGAATATTTGAAGAAGAGTTCTGGATTATATTCCGATGAACATTTCTACTTCAAAAACTTTGCCAATTCTGCTTTAGCCTGAAAGATTTCATCAAAATTGTCAGGCTGGTTTTGGCCACTGTGAGCATTAATGCTCACAGCGGCTAAAAGCAGCCTGACAAATTAGATGAAATCTTTCAGGCAAAAGCAGTTTCGGAAAAGGCTTAAAGAAGAAATGTCTAATAGACAAATTACAAACAACTCTCCTTGAAATATTTTAGAAAATCATATTTTATTCCTTAGATATTTTCAAAAGTGTGATAGATCCAGATGACAATTTTAGAGGAACTCATAAACATGGATGGATTAACCCATTTATGCTTGATACTCTTAGTCATGACATCACTTGGGGGAAATTTTCTATTCCCACTACCACATTTTGTTTGTGTGTGTAGGGTTGGGAGACAATCACATGGATGAGTATATATAATAGTTAGCTAACTTGACAATTGATTTTGATTTTAATTTTAAATTTATTTTGAGCCCTTAAGAAGTTACATTTTCTGAATTCAACCTTTTCTAGCACATGGAAAGTCTCATTTTATGGGTGGAGGGTATTTTTACTTTATAATAGTTCGGTAGATCTACCTTATTGTTAAAAGGAACCCCACCTCCTACAGGACGAAACCCCCTACACAGAAATCCTGGATCCGCCCCTGCTTTTAGTTCCCGTCCGCTCTCGATGGACTCAGAGGACACCGACAATATGGCCTTTCTCTCCATAATGTAATCTACATGCCACAAGACATCCCATTGCACAACAAAAACATCGCCATTACTAGTACCCAGTGTGTCGCTACAAGGGAATTGTTAAAAGCCTTTTAGAATCAGCGTCGTACATGTAGATGTTGTTGTAGGATTTTTTCTTTACAAAGGGAATTGTTAAAAGCCTTTTAGAATCAGCTCAGAGCATGTCGATGTTATTGTAGGATTTTTTCTTTACAAGTAGCTAATTGCCGACATGTAGTTGCCTCCGTCTTGTTCATAATGGATCATGAGTGGGATATAGCCAAGATTTTTTTGTGGGATAATGGAACCGCGAGATGTCTCGTCTAATTTTCATTGAGCCTTGGGATAGACGGCTAATGTACCCCTATTGTTAACCCTTCCTATGCCGAGGCAATTTTCGCTCAAAGCACAAGGACGCAAAGATTTTTGAAATTCATCTAAACGCTGTCATGTTGGTATTCATTGGATAGCTCTCACTGAGTACTTTCAGATGATAGCTTCAGCATTGGAAGGGTTAAGTTCCTTTCTCCCTATATACTCTCTAGTCAATGAAGGTTGAAAACTTTTATGTTTTTTTCAATTTGATAGGTAGCTGTTACGCTTTTTTTAAAGGAGAATGTTCCGTCAAATTCTTCCCATCCCTTTCTCCTCATTAGAAAATACTTCCGTTTCTGCGTGCCGGTGAAGGTGAACGCGATATTCTGGCCTTTCTTGTAAACGGCCGTGAAGAGCGACCCAACATCCGACTAATGAAAACACCGCTTTTAATTATCATAAAAGGAGGCGCTTGATGATATCGGGTTTTACTGACCTCCCTTACCTGGAGATCTGCGGCGTAATTTCGCTCCTCGCGCGGTCGAGAGCGTTGTCGGCCATCAATCAGGCAGTTGGAGGGTTTTTCATCGGGGATATAATGAGTAAACCGGTTAATTGACTTTTACTTCTTTTCTGATGAGATACAGCGCAGGTACTTAGGAAGACCCAAACGTAAATCTCACAAACTGCTTTCCTACCCGCAAACTTCTGCATTCGGGATAAAAATGTTGCCCAAGGTAAATGGGTCACTAGGTCAAATGGCTATTTTTGTTAAGATTCTTTTTGGCAATTTGAAAAACTGTGAGGCATTTGATCATTATCGATATTATTATATTATTATTATTAGTTATTATTACTTTTATTATTATTATTATTATTGATATTGTTGGTATTAGTATATAGTAGTAGTAGTAGTAGTAGTAGTAGTAGTAGTAGTAGTAGTAATAGTAGTAGTAGTAGTAGTAGTAGTAGTAGTAATAGTAGTAATAGTAGTAGTAGTAGTAGTAGTAGTAGTAGTAGAAGTAGTAGTAGTAGTAGTAGTAATAGTAGTAGTAGTAGTGGTAGTAGTGGTAGTAGTAGTAGTAGTAGTAGTAGTAGTAGTAATAGTAGTAGTAGTAGTAGTAGTAGTAGTAGTAGTAGTAGTAATATTGTTGTTTTCATTATTATTAATATTATTTTGGCATTATTGGCATTATTGTGATCATGATCATTATCATCGTCATTTTTATTGTTATTATTATAATTATTATTATTATTATTATCATTATAATTATTAATATTATTATCATTATTATTATTATTATTATTATTATTATCATTATTATCATTATTATTATTATTATCATTATCATTATTATTATTATTATCATTATTATTATCATTAGTGAATTTATTCTCTCATGTACCATTGCTAATATTATTATCAAAGGCATCTACGTACATATTTGTAGTATTGTAGAATTGCCATTACTATCACTGTCTCAGTAATGCTAGTGCGCCAGACAAATCATGCGCCCTCACTACTATGTCACACTCAGGTGAGGTTATTAATTCTGTCGGGTATAACGACCCTGCGTCTTGTCATAAACAATCACGGCCACCACCACGAATAGCGTGTCTCTGTGTTCCCTTTCATTATCCCATAATGCATTGCAACTCCCGCTGTTTAACGACCCTCCGGACATCTTGCCGTATCGAAACAACGACTCGTAGCTACTTGTGATGTTTGCTTTCGGCCATCAGCAGTTGTTATTGCTATTTATAGTTCCCAGAATGGCGGTATTTATGATCGCGTAGATAGTGGGCCTCGGGGGAAATATGGAACAACAGCTTGTTCTTTCGGTCGCTTGTTTTTTGTGTCGATGCAATGATGATTTTTGCATTAATGAACACGTCATGAGTTGTTTACGGCAAATGCGATCATTATTTCTGTGTTTTTTTTTCTGATGCCTTCGTAGTGTCATCTGGTGTGCGTTTTTCACTCCTAAACCTTTGTCATAAATTCAAAGTAAACTGATATCTTGCATCAAAATTCATTTATATATGGACTTATCAAAATCTATTTTAAATCTCTTTTAATACTGATAGAATGTAAATTGAGATGTAGTGCTATAATCATCCTCACATTTTATGGGATAAGGCTAAATAATTCATCAAGTGATTTATACACTGATCTCCTTTGAAATATGGATTTATTTTTAGGATGTTCAAGTAATTAAGGTCGAGTGGATAGTAAATGGTCTTTTTTGGGCTTCTTTAAAATCAAGTTCAAAAGAACAACTTCTTGCGCCAAGAAAAATAAAGTGTTTCTCATATTACACAATATTTGGGCAAAATACTGTTAGATTAAAGGGCATGATCTGTGGACTCGTTTAGCTACAAGGGTGCTGTTGGGTATGGGTATGTCATAAGGATACTCTCTGGTTATGGTGATAAAGGGGTGGCATGTGTTAATACTAGTGCTGTTTGGTATGGATATGTCACCAGGATACTCTGTCCAGATGGGGTGCTAGGGTAGAATGGGTATCCAGGGTGATGTTGGGTATGGGTATGTCATCAGGACACCATCTCGGGATAGGGTGATAAAGGGGTGGAATGGGTATCCATGGAGCTGTTGGGTATGAATATGTCACCAAGATTATCTATAACTCTCTCCAGGTAGGGTGCTAAAAAGGGTGGAAGGGGTATCCTGGGTGCTGTTGGAAATGGTTAGATGCTCTTGAGGTAGAGCTGGTCAAAAGGTGTGTGTGGGGTCAAATGGTATTACGCCATGGTGTTATCGGGGTGGAAAGGGTTTTCAGGGTGCTTTAGGGGTGGAATAGGTTAGAGGGTGCTCTTGGGATACAGCATGCTGGAGATATATATATATATATATATATATATATATATATATATATATATATATATATATATATATGTATGTGGGTAATTGGCCTGTGGGTTTTCCATAGTAAGGGTAGCACAGGGTTAATGCTTATTACAATAAGGAGACTATTAGTGTTACTTTATGTCTGTGATGATGAATTGCGGCTTTCAGAAAGCTTTTAAGGAGTTATCTTGTGCTGGCTTTGTACACCCTAGGGACATACATGACTACTTATTGTATATTTTCGGTGAAGACAATATTTCAGCAGCATTTTGCCGGCAAGCAGATGGGATCTTTGGTATGGCATCTGCTGCTGTTATTCAAAAAATCAACTAGTGTTATTTAGATCATGCTTTTTTGTTTTTTCTTGAAAAAATTACCTATAAAAGACATTTTCTTTTGCAGGGGAACATTATAAGTCAATTATCTTTTTGTACGTTGACTCTGCTGTTTAAAGTGTGCATATATATATATATATATATATATATATATATATATATATATATATATATATATATATATATATATATATATATATATATATATATATATATACATATATATGTATATATGTATATGTATATATATATGTATATATATATATATATATATACATATATGTATATATATATATATATATATATATATATATATATATATATATATATATATATATATATATATATATATATATATATATATATATATATACTTTTGGTGTGTGCAATTTGAATTTTCCCAAAGGATGTTCACACTTCCTGGTGAACTTGTGGAAAAGAGCTCTTTACACATATTTAGTACAAGGAAAGCTTTCTTGTATCTAGGGTATTTTTCAAGTTGTGGATTATTATATTTTTCTCTATTGCATGCATAATTCTGATGTTCATGTATGTTACATCTTTTACAATTGTTTCATTTTCATTTCAGGTACGTATAAAAATCTTATTCATCACTTTCCTTGACAAGATTGGTGAGTGTAATTACCTCCTTTATTTCCATTATTACGTTGGTTTGAAGTATATATATATATATATATATATATATATATATATATATATATATATATATATATATATATATATATATATATATATATATACATATATATATATATATATATATATATATATATATATATATATATATATGTATATATGTATATATATATATATATATATATATATATATATATATATATATATATATATATATATATACGTATATATATATATATATATATATATATATATATATATATATATATATATATATATATATATATATATATATATATATATATATATATATATATATATATATATATATATATATATATATATATATATATATATATATATATATATATATATATATATATATATATATATACATATGTGGGCACTCAGGTGGTTTTTTGTGACAGCTAATATTTTTGGTAGATTTGAAATACACTGCTGACCACATACCTTAGTTATATACTGTTATCAATGTGGCTGATAATGTTCCCTATCTCTAGGCTTGTTAGTAAGTTGCCAGTGACTTGGGGTTAGACAGAGATCCTGCTAACCACTAGCCCGATATCCCTAGGCTACAGAAAATTATGTTGGGCTATAATGATATTTGCCTTTGTAGCCCTGCTGGCTATACAAAGTGACAATATAAGATCATGCTCAGAGGAATAACAAGAACATGATTAGTTGAAGATCACACTCTGACACATCATCTGTCCTTTAATACTGTTCCAAAATGAAATATAACAATCAAAAGATATGCAATTCTCTTTCTGCTAATCATGTTTAAACCATGGTCAATCATCTTACGCTTTTGCCCATTCAGTGGGGTAAGATTTCGCTAGAAGCTGCTTCTAGAAAAGAAACTGATGAACAAAGATCCTGATTTGTAATGTTTTCCGAGTCAAAAAATATGCGATTTTCCTTCAGCCCACCTTGTTTAAACCATGGTTTAACCGCGTAATGCGGGTTCCCATTCAGTGGGGTAAGATTCTGCTAGAGGCTGCTTATAAAAAAAATTATTAACAAAGATCCCGATTTGTCATGTTTTCCGTGTCAAAAAATATGCGAATCACTTTCGCTGTTGCACAATTCAATTTCACCCATCCCCCTGTCGTGTAACTCTGTAGACTAAACCGCGAAGGGAGCATGGCAAGATAAAAAATGTGCTTGAAAGCACCGGAAACATCACAAATGCTCCGGCTTTGTCCCCGCGCATGGATCTCGAGAAGTGAGAGAGGACAGGAAATTAGGCAATTACTCTCGTACAATGGCGGTAGAAGCGCGTATTGAGAGACATGCTTCTAACACGCAACTTCGGGGAATTACTTACGCTTTATTTCTCAGCTCTGAATGGTTTCTGGCGACATTTTCTGGTCGTTTTGTCCATTTTAATGTTACTGTTGTAACTTTTGGTAATCGTTATTTCCCCTACCAATTAACCCTTATGCTGCTGGTGGCTAATTTGGCTAATACAAAATGATGCAATATAGCTGAAAAATGACTGAAACCCTGGCACATGGTACTCATCTAAGAGTGCTTAGCAAGAGCTTTCCAATGAATACCAACATGACAAGGTTTAGATGATTTTCAAAAATCTTTGCATCCTTGTGCTTAGGAAAAAAGTAGCCTCAGCCTTGATAGGGTTAATACACCTGAGACATATCTCCAAGGAATTCTGGGCATTTCCCCAGCATTATTCCCCCATGCTAATTTGGTGAACCCATTACGACGCCTGTAGACTGGGAAAGGTGGTCATTTTCTCTGGGTTTTCCGGTTTTCTCCAACAATTCTAACTCACCAGTCTCAATTGCTTTTTTGTACATGCAGAAATGTTGCAAAAATTGTATTTCCAACGATAATGATCAGTAGTAGATAAATTGAAAACATACATTTCTTATGATAAGTACAACCCCTCACCAAAAGTATGTCATACCCTTTAGGAAATCATTGGATTTTCCTGGAATACTCCTAGGAAATCCTTATTATTCCCAGCTTTATTTTGCAAAGGAAATGCATGCATTGATGACAGACATATTGCCTTTCGTGTCACTGTAATCTGTTGCCTATCTGCGACACAGTGACACAGCGACTACCGACTGATAGATTTCCGTCTCCGAGGAAATAGCCAATTAGCACCCTCTGGAGAAAGGGGGCGAAAATGAAATTAGAATTTGATGGCTTAAATGGTCATTCCCAATTACCGCTCGCTCCCTACTCTGTTTCCATGGTAATTGCATAGTAATAGGCAACTTAGTATCTATGCATGCCATTTGTTAGCCCCCAGGTGTCGTGAGATTGGACTTTTGTGAACCCTGTAGATCTACATATATATATGTATATATATATATATATATATATATATATATATATATATATATATATATATATATATATATATATATATATATATATATATGTATATATATATATATGTATATATATATATATATATATATATATATATATATATATATATATATATATATATATTTTTTATATATATATATATATATACATATACATGTTACGCCCTTGATTCGATCTACAAAAAGAAACATGTAAATATGATAAAATAACTGTAATAAGTTTACGTATTACCATGACGACAGAGTTATTCCAAAGCATCCTTATGTTTGGCAGTGATTGCCGGGCCCTTCGCTTGCGATATGTCAATTGCTCAGTTTTGTCAGACCCGAAATTAGTTTTATATGACCAAGTTTTTGATGGATGGCAATTCCAGGCCTCGGGGAATTTGATTTATACAAAAGGAAAATGTAATATTGTGTCTTCCTTGGGTCTCCAAAATTGGCGTGCCAATGCAAGCACTTGCGCACTCTCGCACTCGGGAAAACGGAGGCCCTGAAATTGCTTGTCCCCGTTGATTTATTCTGCCAGCCCCTGCTCGCCCTATGCTTGCTAAACCATATCACATCCTGGCTTGTCGGACGCACATCTTGACTTCCTAATTCTGCGCGATTGGATTTGTCAATCCCACCGGGCTTTTAGCGAGAGTGCCTTTAACAATTTGCGAAATCTTGTCAGTTCTATATACGCCTAAAAATGCAGGTACCTTAACCTGTTAATGCTGGTTGTTGCCAAAAGGCAGTCCGGCAACAGCGGCCAAAACAGCCTGACAATTTTGATGATATCTTGCAGCATAAAGCATAATTGGCAAAATATTTGAAGGAGAAATGTTGATCAGAACATTACCAACAATTCCCCTTCAAATATTTTGTAAAATGATTCTTAATTCAAAAGTTATCATCAAAAGTATAATTGATCCAGACGACAATTTCTAGCGGAACTCTCAAGTATGAATGGATTAACCTGTTAATGCTGGTTGTTGCCAAAAGGCAGTCAGTCTGGCAACTTTTGTTGAATCCTTCAGGCAAAGGCATAGTTTGGAAAATATCTGAGGGAGGAATCTAAATGGGAACTCTATACCAACAACACCATTTTGTGAAATCATGCTTAATTTGACTAATTTGACCAATATAAAATGATGCAAAAAACCCTGAAAATCACTGAAACCTTGGCATATTATATCTCAATTATTTTTGTCAAAAGTATTTTTTTTTCAAGAGATATTTGAAGAAGAAATTGTGATCTGCAGAGCCCGACTCACAAATCTCCATCGATGTTTTTGCAAATTTTTGCTTGATTTCAAATTTATTTGCAATTTTATCGTTGCTCCAGACGACTCTCATTTTAGGGATATTTCCAGGCATGATAGGGTTAAAAGGATTTCCCGACTGTCTCTGGCAGAAATTGTCTGCTGCTCTCATGGTGTGTGGAATGACACAACCTTTGAGTAACTGCCAAAAAAGGTTTAACACATTCACAACCCGACACCCAAAAAATGTCTGACAATTTTGGCGATAACTTTCTCAAGAAATCTTTTTTAGAAAAATATTTGATGGAGAAATGTTGATAACATCTCAACGTACATATCTCCTTCAAATTATATCACAATTTATGTTTTATTGATAAGTTAATTTCAAAAGTAGAATAGTTCCAGACGACTATTTTATGAGAGGCTGTAGACAAGAAAGAGTTAATGCCATGTCATCAGTCTAGAGAGAGGAGGTTAAGGAAAGGTTAATTTGCCCATTTCACACTTTATGATTATTGCATTGGATATTCTGTAACTTAACCCATCCATTCCTGGGGTTCTCCTTCATGTGTCGTCTGGATCTGTCATACTTTTGAAAATAACTTCCGAACCAGTCATTGATTTTTAAACTATTTGAAGGAGAGTTGTAGATAAAATTTCAATGAATGACTCTCCCTCATTTTATTTCAAACATTGCTTTTGTTATAGAGATATCACACAAATACTCATACTTGTTTGGCTGCTACAGGCAAGAATGTCATAACTCCCCTTTAGTTTGGTCTGGATTTACTATGATGCTAGTAGAATTACTTAGAAATACATAACAGTATCTTTATTATAATAATTATGTTATTTTTATCATTATTATCATCATCATCTTCATTATTAGGACCATTTTCATTGTTATGATCATCATTATCATCATTATTGTTGCTTTTTTTTTAAATATTCCATCAAGTCAAACATTGATAAAGCTGACTCTGTTTTGCTTGATTTTGATTGGTTATGACTCACACTCAATAAGAGTCGTTTCCTTGAGAGTGTTTACATCCGAATATTAGGCTGACCTGTACTCGCGGATAATCTGGCAATATGTCTTCCTTACTCGTACTGACCTCAGCGTAGGGGTCATCGTCATGGCAACATAACCAGTGATGCATATAAATGGGCAGAAGTGTGTATCATCATTTTAGACAAAATTCGAGTTGATCCCCCCTAGAGATATTTTTTTATAGAGTCCAGATAAATTCCAGCACAAGCACAGGTCCTACTGAATTTAAATCGGTTTTAACCTCTTAATTCAAAAAGGGTACATATCAGTTCAGCCCATTCATGCCTGTAGTGGCCAAAACCACCGCACTAATATAGTTGGTGATATCTCTCTAACAAAAACATACTTTCGTAAAAAATTTGAAGGAGAAATGTTTATCATAAGTCTGCCTTTAACACTTTAACAGCTCTCAATCAAATATTTTGAGAAGCCATCTATCATTTGTAAGTTATTTTGAAAAGTAACATCGTACCAGATGCCAATTTTCAGTAGGAACTTTCTGGCACAAACGGGTTAACCTATTTGCATCTTAGCCCATTCGCACCTGAAATGTACGCAGTTGAAAAAAGTTTGATACTAAAGTACTATTTTGTGAAATATTTGACTGAAAGTTGTTTTTCTTGTTGGGATTAATATATCCTCTGCATTTATTCTTCAATAATCACTTTGGTTGAGAAGTTTAGTTCAAAGTTGGCAGATCATATGCACACTCCTAGCTGACATATAAGGGTCAACACATGTGTCATTTTCCAAGGATGTCTTAACCCCCCCCAATGCTGAGGCTACTTTTATCCCAAGCACAAGAAGGCAAAGATTTTTGAAAATCATCTAAACATTGTCATGTTGGTATTCATTGGATAGCTCTCACTGAGTACTCTCAGTTGAGTACCCATATGCCAGGGTTTCAGTAATTTCTGAGGTTTTTTGCATCCTTTTGTATTGGTCGAATTAGCCACCAGCAACATAAGGCTTAAAGCATCATTTAATGGCAATGGCAGCCCAGAAGTCTAGTAATACGATCAGTGTAGCTGCCAGTTGAGATTTTGTTCAAAGTTGTCAGATTATGTGTGCACTCCTAGCTGATGTATAAGGGTCAAGCACATGTGTGATTTAACCATGTGTGGTTTCTCCAGAAAGTAACGTCTGCTACTTTCGTACTTTTGAAAATAACTTGGGAATGAAGGGAAAGTTCACAAAATATTTGAAGGAGAGTTGTTGTCTGACTTCTGGTTAACATTTCTCCTTCAAATATTTTACAATAAATGCATTTGTGAGAGAAATATTTCCAAAATTTTCTGGCCTGTTTTGGGCGCTGTGAGCATTAATGGGTTAATATTTTCCAAGATTGTCTCAAAGCATCATTTAATGGCAATGAACTCTAGTAAAATGGTCAGTGACACACCTAGTTAATAGCTGATCATGTTTTATAGGGCTGTGAAATGTTTCTCTTTGGCAAAAACATCTGCTGCCCTTTATCCTCTTATGGCTTAGAGAACTACCCTTTTATACATTTAACCTTTTTGCTGCTAGTGGCTGATTTGGTCAATATGAAACGATGCGAAAAAAGCTGAAAAATGATGAAAACCCTGGCAAATGGGTACTCATAGGATAGGACTCTGCAAAAACTTTCCAATGAATACCAACAAGACAGGGTTTAGATGTTTTTCAAAAATCTTTGCATCCTTGTGCTTTGGACGAAAGTAGCCTCACCATTGGAAGGGTTAAAGCAAGATCTAAGGGCAATGGCCGCTCTACCGAACTCCAATAATGCGATCAGTGACTCTGCCAGTTATAAGCAGATCATGTTTTTAACCCATTAATACTTAAGAGTTCCTCTAGAAATTGTTGTCTGGAACTCAGATACTTTTGACCATAACTTTTGAATTGAGAATGATTTTACAAAATATTTGAAGGAGAGTTGTTGGTAATGTTATGATCAACATTTTTCCTTCAAATATTTTTGCCAATTATGCTTGAGGATGAAAGTTTTTATCAAAATTGTCCGGCCGTTTTTGGCCTCTGTGAGCATTAATGGGTTAAAGGGCTGCGAAATGGTTCTCTTTGGTAGAAACACCTGTTGGCCTTCATCCTCTTATGACTTAGAGGACTATACCCTTAGAACACATTAACCCATTAATGCTTAGGAGTTCCTCCAGCAATTGTCGGCTGGATCTAGGATACTTTTTACAATAACTTCAGAATTGAGTGTGATTTCATATAATATTTGAAGAAGAGTTGTTGATGATGTTCTGATGAACATTTCTCCTTCAAATATCTTTCTATGTGTGCATTTATCTGCAAGATTTCATTAAAATTGTCAGGCTGCTTTTGGCCGCTGTGAGCATTAATGGGTTAACCCTTATGCTGGTGGTGGCTAATTTGGCCATTATAAAATGATGCAAAAAACCTTAAAAATTTTACCTAAACGCTAGCACACATTGGTTACTCCTCTGAGAGTACTCTGCGAGAGCAATCCAATGAATACCAACATGACAGGATCTAGATGTTTTTCAAAAATCTTTGCATCTTTGTGCTTTGGACGAAAGTAGCCTCAGCATTGGAAGGGTTAATGCTGGTAGCATTATATAATTGCCTGATGATTTTGGTGGTAACACTGACAAAACCAAATTTTGAAGAAAAAAATCCAATAAAAAAAAGTTAATCAGCGTTCAACAAACCACCTTCCTTTAAATCTTTCGTGAATTCAAGTGCAATTCAAAAGTTATTTAAATAGATATTACTGGTCCAGACAACACTTTTCTAGGAAATCTTTGGTCATGAATCGGTTATTAGGAGCTAGAGCCATAAATGGGTTAATTCGAATTGAATTGTTTTTAAACCAGGCAGCACATTGATAAATTATTCGATGAGTTGTTGGCAATAATTCACCCAGCAATTTTAGCGGAATAATTCATTCGACAATGCTTTATAGAGGAAATATTTGCATTATCTTAAGATTATGTTAGCTCTCTCGTTGGGAAAGTGAGTGAAAAGCAGAGATGTAATTAACACGATTGTCTCGCAGAATTGAGTTTTATGGACGATTCCTTTTTTTATTCCGAGCATGCATTTTCAGCGGAAAAAGCTTTTAGTGGAATGGAACATCACTGTGTCACTTCTCTGTGTGCGTGACGATCTCCAGGCACTTGGATCTCTCACTTCTGATTGGTTGATGAACTCGACGTAACCTTTTAACACCCAGACGTCTGAATGCAAAGATTCACTTGAAAATCTTTGGAATCAACTATTGATTTTTAATTTTTTTTGAAGAGGAGTTATTTTTTCGGTTCTGATAAAAAAAATAATTCTTCGGATATTTTCAAAAAGATGCTTTTGTTACAAAGATATCAACTAAAATGTCAGGCCTTTTTGAGGTTGTGCGTGAAAGTATGAGTCAAGCTCAGCGCAAATCCAAAACTTTGTGTGAGTGTGACACAACTGCAAATGGGTCCACTTACAAATAGGGGCTTGGGATATATTTAGAGAAATGCTGCCTAATTAAACATGAAGAGCATATTTCCTTTGTCTGTTTAAATAGGTTAAACTTGCAATAGTTCTTTACAATTTTTACCAAACATCTTCGCTTTCATATGCATATTGTTATGGGAATTTGCTGCATAATCATTTGTTAATAGATTTATAAGCAACTAACCAACTGAGCTACTTTGGGAGAAAGAAGGTATCTTTACTGATAATCAGGTCCGTCATAGAAAAAGATGATCAAAAATCATTTTTTCTTTTTTTCAGACACCAAAAACAGACAATTTATTGTTAACTATTCTTGCAGACTCAGTGTATCAACATCTCTGTACAAGCAATTGCCATAGTCCTCTAGTTACTTTATAGCCCCTAAAGTGTTAGCATTTTAACTGCTACCTATCTTGTAAAGGTATTTGGTTTACAGTCTTGTATCCACCGAAGTGCTCACATGACCTTCCTTCCGTAGCCGGCCTGTACATACAGAGACCATTTCAATCCCAAATAAGGATATTCTAGAGCAGCTGGCAACACATAGTGGGCAAGCTCTTAGCACTGCCTTATAAATGCTAGGTACCCATTTTGCAGCTGGGTAGACTGAGGCGATATGGAATATACTGTCTTGCCCAAGGACAGACCAAAGTACCGAGGCCGGGAATTGAACCAGCGACCAACTGATTACTAGTCCAACAACTAACCAACTGAGCTACTTTGTCTCCATGTAAGGGGAGAAAGAAGGGATCTTTACTGATAATCATGTCCGTCATAGAAAAAAATGATCAAAAATCATTTTTTCTTTTTTCCAGACACCAAAAACAGACACTTCACCTTCTGACCTTATAGTTTAAGTCCATAGTGTTTCATTATCTCTCTCAGAAAGGATAGGGCCCCAGCAGACCTTCAAGAACTGTAATTGTTTTTGTTTTTTTGGTTGTCAAGGGAACCACCAGGTGGTAAAAGGCCATCTGCAGCCGGTACAGTGCTTATCATGGAAGCAGCAAAAGCCGTCTTTATGAAGCGGGGGAGAAGCAATTTGCGGCAACGGGAAATTATAGGTTCCGTTCGAGTTTTTGGCATAACAAAAGACATGTTTAGTTTAGGATTGCTTCTTGTCTAATATTCTCTTTATCAACAGTCGCTTCATATGGGAACTTGAATGAGGTCTCCATACGGCAAAATTGTTGAAAGGCGATTCATTCCACCTTATACTTGCAGCGGCAAAACATAGCTTGACGGTTTTTAGCTAATTGTTCAGTAAAAGCATAGTTGGTAATTTTTTTGACTGCGAAATTTTCATCAGAGGACTACCAACAATTCTCCTCTTATTGTTTTCTCAAATAATTCTTAATACCCAATTTATGACCAAAGGTTGAATTCACAAAGAGTAAAAGAGAGAATTCGCATTTGGAAAAAACATAAATTCAACAACATCTCAGTCACACATTCTATATGAAAACACAGATGAAAAACAAATCATATGCAGAACACAGAAACAATATATTCATTGCTGTGTCATAGCACACATCTCCTCACAAATTTTGTGTATCGTAAGTTGTTCGGGTTCAGAGATGAGTGTCTCAAACCTGTTTTATAGTGACCTGTTCTCACAGCAAATTAAAGGGGAGTTGTGTGCCTACAATAGGACATAGACTCACATGCTATGTGAAAAACTGATGCAAAACACATCATTATATGCAGAACATGGAAAAAATATATTCATTGCTATGTCATACCACACGTTGACTCACATGTGTCATGTATCGTAAGTTGTTTGGGGTTCGTAGGTGAGTGTCTCAAACCTGTTTTATGGCGACCTGTTCGCGACCGCCATATGGTACCAGCCGAGGGATCGCTGCCTATACATCCATAATGAGGCTATATCTAGGAACGCAGGTTTTTTATTGGCTTAGGGTGAGAGGTACCGAGAGATACGGTCACATTTTCCCCGAATGATGTTGTTTTCGTAAAATATAGGGTCACTTGTTCGCCGAATAATGTTGTTTTCGCAAAATATAGGGTTCCTGTTTTCATTGACAGATGTTACATTATAGATTTCCAATGACTTGTTTGACATTTATTGATGATTACATAGTTTGGAAATTGCATCTGTTCTGGCATAGGCAATGCCAACTCTTCAAAAAGGGATGCATGTTTCTATTGGCCTACAACTCAAATTAAAAATCGTATCTAGAAAAATTTGTATGAAAGAAGTTTGAAAAAAAATGAAATGGATATTTTGTTTTCAACTAGAAAAACTGGTCTCATTTCAAATATTTAGCAATATAGTTGTCTGAAACAATTGAAAAAATTGAATGGACACTTTGTTTCCAACCAGGAAAAATGGTCTCATTTCAAATATTTTTATGCAATCTTATCTTTATGCAATTAATATCTTTATGCAACTCAAGTTGTCTGAAACAATTGCGAATCATATCTAGAAAAAATATATGGTAGATATTAGAAAAAAATGTATTTGAAATTTTGTTTTCAACTAGGAAAAATGGTCTCATTTCAAATATTTTGCAATATCATATTTGATTTTTTTCTTCGATATCAGATTAGTCATTTTAAACCTTACAGTGAGAGACCAATGTTTAAAAGGAGGCATTTTTGCAAAGGTCCACCATCTTAAAAGTTTCATTAGAAAAACACGATTTATGCAAAGTTTGTGCCAGAAAAGATCTGCTTTAATGGTAATTCAAATGAACTGACTTGAAATGATACTTCTTTGTCAAAAAAGGTGGAGGGACTCACAGGTGGTATGTTATTTAATTTGGCCCCCTTTCCCAAGTCATTTTCTGTTGCAATTTCTACCAAAAAGCACTTAACCCTTATGCTGCTAGTGGCTAATTTGGCTAATGCAAAATGATGCAAAAAACCTGAAGAATTACTGAAACCCTGGCACATGGGTAGTCATCTGAGAGTACTCAGTGAGAGCTATCCAATGAATACCAATATGACAGGGTACAGATGATTTTCTAAAATCTTTGCGTCCATTGTACAAAAGTAGCCTCATCGTAGATGTCATTATTTTAAGCAATGCAGCTAAGAGAGGCTAGATGTATGACGCCTTTGGGACTTGTGGCTGTGTTAACTTATGGAACATTAGTGATTTAAGGACCACTTTCTAAAAAGGAAAATAACTAAAGAATCATTAAGCTTGCCAAGATGGCTAGTAACTGTATTGGTTTATGGACACTCAAGGTATATTTGAAACAATTATCTCTAACCTTTACCCACCTTTTTGTTCAAATTTATGGCAATTATTTTCATTATGTCATTTCTGAAAGCAATGGAAGTAGGGTTGTCGTGATAGCTGAGTTGTATACAGTATAGTGCACTGACTTTTTGCTTCAGAAACTGAAAGATCCTTTGGAACTATTTGTAAATAGAAGGGAATTTCTTCCTGGTTTCGGTTTTGTAAATATTATTGCGATTTTACCTAAGCTGTTGAAAGCGAATCAACCCCTATGCGGCTGGTGGCTGATTTGGCCATTACAAAATGATTCCAAAAAAAAAAAATGATAAAAAAAAACTGGCACATGGGTACTCATCTGAGAGTACTCAGCGAGAGTTATCCAATGAATACCAACATGACAGGGTAGACGGTTTTCAATCTTAGCGTCCTTGTGCTTTGGATAAAAGTAGCCTAAGCATTGGATGGATTTAAAGCCCATTTCTTCCCCTTAAATTTGCCAACAGTTGTGAATTTGTTCTGATTTGATTTCAACCAATGTGCTTAACCCTCTCATGGCAGAATATTTCCATGACAAGTGTCGCCTGGATTAAGGATAATTTTTGAAATAACTTTTAAATTAATCATAAATTGGAGAAATATTTCAAGGAGAGTTGTTTATTGGTTTCTGCTCAATATTTCCCCTTTAAATAATTTATGAATATTGATTTTGTTATAGAGATATCATCATAAAAATTGTCAAGTGATTTTGGCTGCTACAGGCATAAATGGGTTAAAAATCATTTCTGGCCCCGATGAATTCTGTGAGAAGGTTTGCCTGCATGTATTAACCCATTCATGCCTGGATATCTCCTTGACAAGTGTCGTCTGGACTTAATATGCTGTTGAAAAAAACTTAGGAATGAATCATAAATTCGAAAATTATTTGAAGGAGAGTTGTAAATAAGTCTCTGATCAAAATTTCTTTTTCAAATCTTTTCAAAATACTGCTTGCCTGAGAGAGTTTTCGCCAAATTAGTCAGGCGGTTTTGGCCACTATGGGTATGTATGATACCATGTGGTTTTCCCCAACTTCCTGTAGTGTGGCTGCCTTGATTTACCATTGTTGTAAGGAACCCTGACTTACCATTGTTGTAAGGGGCCCTGAGTTCTACTGCACGACATCCAAGGTCTGCAGAGTAATATGCGATATCTGACGCATGCAGCAATTCGATTTCGCAACTAATCCGGACATCTGTTGACTCATGCGACCCGCAAATCTTTGTGAATATTTATAGATGAAAGGCTAATAGTATTATTTGTCGTGCAGAATTTCTAGGGCTATGCAGCAATTGTTTTATTCAATCTTTTTATAGCGTCAGAAGGTAAATATTCAGTTACGGGGTATGCAAGTTTTATGGGATTTGCAATTTCCTCCTAGACAAATCGGACAATTTGATTGCATTGTGAATGCTCTGGGACGTATGATTTGTGACACTTTTTTCAATTCCAAATATTAGAATGTAAAGATTGGTTCTTGATTTTACCAAATTTGATTTGATTGTTTGCTCATAAAACATGTGTGTATATTTATGTATATATATATATATATATATATATATATATATATATATATATACATATATATATATATATATATATATATATATATATATATATATATATATATATATATATATATATATATATATATATATATATACATATATGTGAGAGAGAGAGAGAGAGAGAGAGAGAGAGAGAGAGAGAGAGAGAGAGAGAGAGATGGACGGTTAGATTCATAGACAGATTGATAGATAGATACTTACTTAGAGAGATAGAGAAATATATATATATATAACTGAAAATAGACATATCTAACACTTTCTTAGATTTTACCTATTTATTACATACATTTATTCTTATAATCTTACCAAATGCTATGGAATCTTTGCTGCAGACTGTTATAATCTCCTCAGAGTATTAACATTCTCAACATAATCCGTACCAGATGTCATATTTGTTTGTTCGTTAATTAGATCAAGGCAGGAACCTTGAGTCCTGCTTTCAACAAATTCCTCGTGGCATTCTCTCTCTAACTGTTGCTATGGTGACAGAGGAAGCAGACACTCGTTGCCAGCAAGCATCACTTTAGGAAGTCGCAATTTTTGACCGAAGTGGATTTTGCTGACGGTCGTTTGGGTTTTCCCACCTGTCTTTTTCAGACTTTAGGTAATTAGTCTCCTGTAGGCTTTAATTTAGCATTTTCATCTGTCATACTTTGGGCTAAGATTTAACCCATTCACACTCAGAGTTCCCCAGGAAAGTATCGTCTGCTATTTTCATACTTTTGAAAATAACTTGGAAATAAAGCAAATTCTCACAAAATATTTGAAGGAGAGTTGTTGGTAATATTCTGATAAACATTTCTCCTTCAAATATTTTTGATAAAAACGCTATTGTGAGGAAAATATCAACAAAATAGTCAGGCCTGTTTTGGCCGCTCTGAGTGCCAATGTGTTAAAGGAGAAATGCTCATTAGGACACTAAATTTTAGATATTTTGCAAAATCAGTCTTAAATCATTCCCGATTCTGTATTGGGCAGTGATGGACATGACTTCAGAATTTTACAAAATTTGGTTTAAGAGATTTTATCAGAAATACCTGAATTAACCTATCAATGCTTGCACCAGCCAAAATCAGTCTTACAGTTTTTGTGAAAATTTAAATACAAACATGATATTTGGAAAATATTTGAAGGAGATATATTAATCAGCACACTGTCAATAACTCTTCATCAATTTTTTGTGTAAAATTATCCCAAATTCCCAAGTTATTGCTGTAGGTATCTAAGATCCTGACGACAATTTGTAGAGTACTCGTTAGTCAAGAATGGGTTAACCCTTGTTATGCTGAGTCTACTTTTTTTTGTCCTAGGCACAATATCGTAAAATATTTGACAATTATCTAAACCATGTCATGTTGGTATTCATTTGAAAGCCCTCGCTGAGTACTATCATATGAGTACCCATTTGCCAGGGTTTCAGTCATTTTTCGGGTTTTTTGCATCTTTTTGTATAGGCCACATTAGTTACCAGCAGCATAAGGGTTAACTTGGTGTTCCTATGGTGTATAACAATCTCTCTTCAAATTCTTTTCAATTATTTCTCATCCTGATGAGTTATGTTCTCAGATATCACACGATGTGTTCCACTTTCATTGCATAAGGGATAATGCTTCAAACCCCTCGGGCGTTTTAACAATGTATCGGTTAATTATATGATGTTCGGGGAGCTCTCGAACAGCGCCTAATTTCGCTCATCACTGATTTCTGGTGGCTGTATTCACTGCACACGGGCGACATTTAACGTCCTTTTTTGCCTGTGTTGTGTACAGCATCCATCACGGGCTAATCGGGACGGGCAGAAGTAAGCCTCAACGCTCCCGAAGGCGTAACAAATCTGGACCTGTCCTTCGAGGCAAAAAACGCGGCCATTGTTGAGCGACCGATAGGCCTCCCATTACAAGTCAGACGTCGCGTTTATAACACCCGCCCATTCATCGCGGCGTTTAACATCCTACAGGTCGCTGAAATTGTAAGGGACATTGCAGCTGTCTTGAACTGATAATTCTTGCCGCCATTTCGCTATTCATGAAGTGCGCGCTACAGCCATGAGTCGTAGCGTTATGCGAAAGGGCTGCGCTAATTCTCGGACATGTTATGGGGGCACTGACCTGTAGTGTGCTTAAATCACACCAGGGGGCACTCACCTCCAAAGTTTTGTGGCAGTTTGATTATTCATAAATGACATGGCTCTATCGCCTGTATGAGATTTAAGACATCTACATGGAATGCATGACAATAAACGTTGATTTAAATTGAAATGAAGGTCAAGGGAAATCCGAGTGATTTTAACCCTTCCAATGCTGAGGCTACTTTCGTACAAAGCACAAGGATGCAAAGATTTTTGAAAAACATCTAAACCCTGTCATGTTGGAATTCATTGGATGGCTCTCACTGAGTACTCTAAAATGAGTACCCATGTGCCAGGGTTTCAGTCAATTTTCATCAGCAGCATAAGGGTTAAAGAATCTTTACCTTACCTTTTGTTCACATGGCAACAGTTCTACTGTTCACATGGCAACAGAATTTTTACCATGCCTTTTTTTCACATGGCAACGGACCTTTCACCTGACCTGTTCACATGGCAACAGTTTTTTTTCTTGACCTTTTGTTCACATGGCAACTGACTTTATCTGATCTGACCTGACAACAGTTCCAATCTGATCAATGTATGCATTGCAACAGAGTTTGTTAAAATGATTTGCTTTTTCAATAGTTATTTACCTTACCTAATCCTCATAAGGCCTAAAAAAATAAATTGTTTGTTTCCTGTAATGGTCCGAAAAAAAATAGGGTAGGTAGGTCTTTTTTTTTGCACTATTTTTTTGGTCAAAAATGTGTGTTTTATGCATGTTTTTTTAGGCCTATAAAACAGGATTTGATTGTCTGCTAAATTATAGTAGAAACAGATTGGTCCCTATATCTATTACTTATAGTCCATATGATAACAGGATTCACACCTATATCTAGTCTTACTGTTCACATTATAACAGTATTCATGCCTATATCCAGATCTGAATTCATTTCTTGTATGGTGATATTTGCACTAACTATCATAGAGGAAATTGGATATTTCCCACTATAGAAATTGCATATCTGGTGACAGTGTGGGATGTTTGGGCTTAGGAAGGATCAACTGTGCTTAACTCTTTATTTCAACAAACCATACAGTTTTGATGGAAGGGGTTTCCTTCATATGCACTTACGATAATGAAAAAACTCATTGTAAGCTCGCCTTTCAAATTTATCGGCAGACGTTTGACAATATTTTTCGCACACAAAGTAAATTAGTTCTCGCGCGCCATGTTTGCCTATCTGACGAACAGACAGGTTAATCCGTAATGCTCAAAGCCTGTCAACTCAACAGCCAATAGAATAACTGTTTGCCCTTCACTGCGAGCCTGCTGTATGGGCTGTCAAACGCTGTTGCCTGCTTTTTTCGACTGCGGCGCTACAGAATCAATAAACGACAAATTCTCGTATTCGGCTTTTCTTGCCCAAACAGGATATTGATAGCAATGGCGGAAAGGGACCTGTCAAATCTGATGAACATCACGGGCGAGAGTCGCTTTCGGCTTTTGCGTTCGGCACGATCCTCTTAACAAGTGTCTTGGCTGAAGGAAGTGGCAATATGGATTCTTCCAAATCCTATTAGAATTTTGGCGGGTTTTCTTAACTGCCAGCTGCAATTTGTTCGCGTTTTTACCGTTACTTTCACACTCAGCTCTGCCACAAATAGGATTAAATCAGAATTTTTTTTAACCCATTGGTGCTGCAGTTAACCCTTTATATGATGCTGCTGGTGGCTAATTTAGCCAATACAAAATGATGCAAAAAACCTTTAAAATGACTGAAACCCTGGCACATGGGTACTCATCTTTGGCTACTCAGTGAGAGCTATCTAATGAATACCAACATGACAGGGTTTAGGTAATTTTCTGAAATCTTTGCTTCCTCAAGCTTTGGAGGAAAGTAGCCTCAGCATTGCAAGGGTTTAACCTTGCCCAATTAAAAATGTCCAAGTGATTTCAGGTGAAAACCTATTTGGGGAAAAGTAATGATACTCAAAACCCAGCCAAAAACTGCCCTTTAAATATTTTCTAACCTCATGTGCCTGTAGCAACCAAAAACTGTGTAAAAAAAGCAATATTCAGAAAATATTTCAAGAAAAAATGTTTAACAGAATAATAGCTAACTTACAACTCTACATGAAATATTTTTTGAAATGATGATCAATTTCAAAGCTATTTTGGAAAGTATCATAGATCCAGACGACACTTATCAAGGAAATCTCTAGGCACGAATGGGTTAAGTTGATGCTTTATTACCCAAATTAATCTATTAATGCTTAGCAGTTCCTCCAGAGATTGTCGTCTGGATCTATGATATTTCTGACAATAACTTAGGAATTCACTATTATTCTACAAAAGATTTGAAGCAAGATTGTTGCCAGTATTCTGATATCAACTAAATATTTATTCAAATTGGATTTCTTTTGTTAAGATTTTACCAAAAGTTTCAGGCTGTTTTTGGCCACTTTGAGCATTAATGGGTTAAGAATCATAGCATATATTCTGGACGGGGTGTATAATATTTTTGTGCAAGACGTCCTGAAAGGTCTACTGATTGGTCAGAAATGTATCTCATGTCGCCTCCCGAAAGAATAGATGAATGTATATGTTGACTTGCAGCGGCAGCCATGCAGTAAATATTTCGAGCAGTGCCATAATTCATGGGACGGTTTATATGGTGCCTTATTTGCCGGGTGTTTATTTAAGCCAAGAGGTTAATATAGGGCTCCCTGGCGAAGCTCTCCGTGCGCATCAACTATAAATCCCCGGGATTGGGTATGAATAAATATTGCCCATTTTACGGGAACTATTTTATTTGCTGAGCTGTCAGTAGAGTAAGGATACATGTGGAAAATCCTATGCAATTTTAGATAGAGGGACTTCGTCTCCATAAAATGGCCTGTATTTATCATGTGATGTTGTTATTTTGGTTGTTTTTGTTTAAACGACTGCCTGGTATTTAAGTATTACTTTTATCTGATGAATTTATGAAATAAACGCATATGTATGCAATGGATGCTAGGATGTATTTTTCTTACTTTTTATGATTTTTGGTCTTTCGATTTGTGAGTAATAACCCTTATTTTGATGGTGGCTAATCGGTCAATACAAAATGAAGCAAATCACCTGAAAAATGACTGAAACCCTGGCACATGGGTACTCATTTGATAGTACTCAGCAAGAGCTATCCAATGAGTATCAACATGACAAGGTGTAGATGATTTTTGAATATATATTTGTTTTTGGATGCAGCAAAGTTGCCTCAGCATTGGAAGGGTTAAAGGTGATTTATTTAAGTCGAGAATCAGCATAAATATAGCGGAATCTGATGACGAATGAGGATGATTTTTCATGCAATGCCGGCCATTGGGCTGCTGGGAAGATGGATTGGATGGAGGGGCAACGGAATATACATCTCTTTTAGTGACATATCTTAATTGGATCGGACACCACACGGCTATTGACCTGTCAAAGCTCAGAACAAGAATAGATGGACTCTAGTTAAGTTGAATTTACCCGGGGGTAGCCATTTTTGTTGATACAGTCACCTTAAAACAGAGACACCTGTTCTTTAAACCTTAAGCTGCTGGTAACTAATTCGACCAATACAAAAAATGTAAAAAAAACTTGGGAAATGACTGAAACCCTGGCAAATGGGTACTCATTTAAAGGACAATTACACCTTCAGGCTAATATATGCTGAGAACTTACTTTAGTATGTATACTTTACAGTCCCTGTTCACCTGAATACTGTTTGGCTTCCTAACCTCTGAAATTGCACTTAATTGCCACCCCCTAACCAGCCATTAAGCTCAAGACCATGGGAGCCATTGTATCCCACAATGCACTGCTACTCTACATCTGACAGGCAGTCCAGGCCAGAACACATGAAACCATAACAACAATGTTGTGAAAATGCTGATTTGTGCTGTTTATTGGATGCTACAACAGATCTGACAGGGGAAAAGGAAAGGGAGTTTCCTTTTTCTCCATTTCAAACCCAAAGATTAACCCAGAAAAAAAGGATTTAGCAGCAAGATGGCTATTCAACATTGGGACAGAATGGACAATGAAAAACTAATTATTTAAGTGGAGCCCAAAGTGTTTGTCATGAACACTTTGAGGAATCTTAATTTGCTGATTATTTTTTCTATACACTGAACATCAGAGTCATATAACTCATCATTTTTGATTGTTTGTATGACAGCTGGGAAAGGTTTGTATCAAATGACTTGCCTTAATAATTTTTAAATCCTAAAACTAGACTTGCAAACCCATCAGGGAAAGTGTTCCTTAGATTGACAGTACTAGCCAGGTCAATTGCAGTACATGACTGATTGATTAGTAGTTCCCCAGATTCACTCCTGCAATGGTGATAGCAATCAACAAAATTGTGTTGAGATGGCTGTTTCCTGAGCACCTGAAGTCCCCAGGGTCTTTTCATCTCTGGGAAGTGCTTGCAATTGTTGTTATCTACCCAACGTACAATTTCCTGCCTTTTAACAACTACAATGTAAATCAGTACAAACAAACAATAACTTACAATCAGTGTACTATCTGAATGTGGTCTAGCACGATGGGAAGGGTAAGTATTTTACTCTTACATCTTAAACTTACAGAATCTAGTGTGTCCTTGTAAACTCAATAAATATGTCATATGATCTTTGTCAAATTCCTACTACTAGAAGAAACAAGACACAATGTATTTGGGGACACTCCTAGCCTTGTATATGCAGATGCTGGCTACTGCAGAGGTTGTGCAACTATTCTGTCATGAGCTAGTTTCAAAATGGCCGCCCCCAGATACATGGCAAAACATGACTTAAAACAGCAATAAACTTTTAATGTGGAGGTGGGTGGTTGTGGGGTCTTGGATATGAGTAGAGTATACCCTAAGACACTATTTGGGCCCATGTTTTATTCATGGTGGAATTGTCCTTTAAGAGTACTCAGCAAGAGCTTTCAAATGAATACCAACATGACAAAAATCTTTGCGTCCTTGTGCTTTGGGCGAAAGCAGCCTTAGCATTGGAAGGGTTAAGAAAATCTGTCTTTTTACCCTCCCAATGCAGGTAACATTTGAAACGTTGTATTACTTTAAGTCAAAAAGTTCTCAAAATATTGCTTTTGGAAAAATATTTTCAAACATGTCTGACCATTTGTATGCTATCCTCAATGTACCTCTTGGTAAGATACTTAGTATCACCTGTCCGAGATGACCAACTGCCTTTAAAATCTGCTTTTGTTTTAAATTACACTGTTGGCTTGATAACATCTCGTTAGAAAATCCTGATGCAATTTTATATACAACACTTTTTTTGTGTGTTCTTCTCATATAAATGTTGATGAAAAGCTATGATTCTAAAGTTTGTAATTTTATAATACTATCTTTTTATTTATTGTGCTTTGATTAGTTTTTAAAAAGACATTCCATTGTTATACCTATTTCCCTATTGTTATTGGCTCACTGCTCCTGAAGACAATGACCCAACCTATTGTTCTATAAGGTGAATCTATTGTTCTTTGCTAGCTGTTCTTGAAGACAATGACCCAACCTATTGTTCTATAAGGTGAATCTATTGTTCTTTGCTAGCTGCTCTTAAAGACAATTACCCAACCTATAGTTCTATAAGGTGAATCTATTGTTCTTTGCTAGCTGCTCTTGCATGAAGACAATGACCCAACCTATTGTTCAATATGGTGAATCAATTGTTTTATAAGGTGAATCTATTGTTCTATAAGGTGAATCTGTTGTTCTTTGCTAGCTGCTCTTGAAGATAATGACCCAACATATTGTTCTATAAGGTGAATCTATTGTTCTATAAGGTGAATCTATTGTTCTATAAGGTGAATCTATTGTTTTATAAGGTGAATATATTGTTCTATAAGGTGAATCTATTGTTCTATAAGGTGAATCTATTGTTCTCTAAGGTGAATCTATTGTTCTATAAGGTGAATCTATTGTTTTATAAGGTGAATCTATTGTTCTCTAAGGTGAATCTATTGTTCTATAAGGTGAATCTATTGTTCTTTTCAGATCCCTGTCATGGCCACAGGTGCCCCGTATCCCAGGTCTGCCAGCTTGACGATAATCGTAATCCGATCTGCCGATGCAACAGTCTGTGTAACCTCGAGTTCTCGCCAGTTTGCGGAAGCGACGGAAGAACGTATAGCAATGAGTGCATCATGAACGCTGAGGCGTGTAAAAATCGTAAAGAAATTAGACGAATATTTGCGGGTGAATGCACTGCAGGTAGGGTGTTTACGCTTGATTTATTTCTCATAAGGCACCAGAGCATGAGTGATTCTTGTCCATGTATTTAATGGTTAACTTCTAGGTGAATAAGTCACTCGGGATGAAATGGCAAAATAATGATTAATTGAATTTGTATTCTTTATTCATTTCTATTGACTTAAGTACAAAACTGTATCATATTGTATCCTTTTCTTTCAATGAGAAACATTTCCAATTATGAGTGACACTTTGGTATTAAACTGTTAAAAAGTTCCAATTATTTCTTGTATACATTTAAATTATTCAAATTTTACAACTCAGATTACATATCATTTATTAAAATTTGATAGATTAAATTGTATATTTATTTAAAAAAATCTTTTTTTTTTTAATTTGATATTTTTTTCTGATGATGATTGGAATAATCAAGAATCAAATACATTTCAAAAATTCTTCAAAAAGATCTGTTTTATTTGGATAAGAAAAGTTATTTTGCCATTTAGCTTGAGTATAGTTTAGTATTTGGTTAAGCAGTAGTCATACAATGCTTAAATTGTTATTGCTCTTTATGTTAAGTAGAGGCAGCATTTAGCTGTATATATGTAGGTTACCATAACAACAACAACAACAACAACTGCAGTGACAACAAATCTGAACACAGCAATTGCAAGACACTTTCTAACCCTATCTGTCTTCTCTTACAACCGGACAAACCATAGACACCCGAAAACACCTAAGCAGGCACTTTGGCAATATAATGCTAAAAAAATGTTACTAGAATATTAATTTAGGTACCCGCTACAAGAAAAACAATGCCAAAACACTGAAGTGACCCAATACAAGAAACATATCAACAATATAAACATTTAGCATTACCTAGAAAACACATTACCTATATAAACATTTTGCAACCCATCCAAATAGATACCGTACCAATATAAGCGTTAAGCAACCCAATTTAGAAATGCATATCCTAAGTAAAGCTTTGGCAACCAAGCTTGAGGAACACATTACCTAAACACACCTTTGGCAATCGAATGCAAGGAACATTAACTTACCAATATAAACATTTGGCAAGCCAATTAAAGACTCATGTTACCGATATAAACATTTAACAACACAATTTAGAAAAGAACATTGCCTATATAAACATTTAACAACACAATTCAAAGAAAAACATTACCTATATAAACCTTCGGCAAACAAATTTGAGAAACACTTAACCAAAACAACCCATTGCAATGCAAAGGCAAAAACACTTTATCCTGAAAATGATGATTTTATTAGTAAGGAGAAGTAGATCTAATTTTGTCATGAATATGCTCTGCAATTGTCAATAATTCAAAAGCTACAGCACTTATTATAAGATGCTTCAAAGTTCAGTAAGAAAGTGCAATCCAAAAGTGGGCATGTGAGAAAGTTGCCAGTGACTTGGGGTTAGGCGGTGGTTTTCGCCGGGTACTCCGGTTTCCTCCACCACATACAACTGGCTTAATAAGTCACGAATTAGCCACATTTGGCATAAATGTGACGAAAAGCAAAATTCCAAATCAAATCCAAAAGTGGGCAGTCTCCGATTGACATATAGCGATTCACCTGATGTACGGTGTGTAGCTCAGTGACGGTTCCCAGAAGATTCGGCAGGATTTCGTAGATATTAGCCGAGTAAATCCCAAGCTCTCTATCTGCAAATCTCTCATAGATCTCGGGATATTTCCCGGAGTACTTGGTCGAATACTCTAATCTGATTGGCTGACTGTAAATGTGTCCCTGCGGCCTGAGCTGAAGGCCTTCAGGCTTGAGGCCATGTGAAGTACTCTAGGATGATTTGTCAAGTTTGCTGATATCTCAGATGTTACAGGGAAGAAAGTTGGAAATTACTTGAACAGACCCTTAGTTTGCATGGAGGATGGAGGGCACTCTTGAAACTTATTTCTTTAATACTCTCTCTCTCTCTCTCTCATTCTCGCTACTATTCTCTGTCTCTCTTTGTCTCTGTCTATCTCTCTCTCTCTCTGGTCTTCTCTCTCTCTCTCTCTCACACTCTCTCTCTCCACTCTCTCTCTCTCACTCTCTCTCTCACTCTCTCTCTCGCCTCTCTCTCTCTTTCTCTCTCTCTCTCTCTCTCTCTCTCTCTCTCTCTCTCTCCTCTCTCTCTCTCTTTCTCTCTTCTCTCTCTCTCTTCTCTCTCTCCTCGCTCTCTCTCTCTTCTCTCTCTTCTCTCTCTCATCCTCTCTCTCTCTCTCTCTCTCTCTCTCTCTCTCTCTCTCTCTCTCTCTCTCTCTCTCTCTCTCTCTCTCTTCTCTCTCTCTCTCTCTTCTCTCTCTCTCTTCTCTCTCTCTTCTCTCTCCTCTTTCTCTCTCTCTCTCTCTCTCCTCTCTCTCTCTCTCTCTCTCTCCTCTCTCTCTCTCTCTCTCTCTCTCTCTCTCTTTCTCCCTCTCTTCCTTTCTCCCTCTCTCTCTCTCTCTCTCTCTCTCTCTCTCTCTCTCTCTCTCTCTCTCTCTCTCTCTCTCTCTCTCTCTCTCTCTCTCTCTCTCTCTCTCTCTCTCTCTCTCTCTCTCTCTCTCTCTCTCTCTCTCTCTCTCTCTCTCTCTCTCTCTCTCTCTCTCTCTCATGGCCCAAGAATATTGTCAGTCACCTCAGAGATGTACTGGTTATTATAGGGTTAAGCAATCCACTTGTGTTGTAGCCACTTAGCGATTCTCGTTGAAATCCCATACTTGCTTTCATCCATCGTCAAAATCAGGCTAATTGAGTCGGGGTTGTAGGAGCTACTCACCGCTAAAAGGTCTCCTATCAATAATTTATTATGGAAATGCTTTCCAGGCAGGGATGACAGATGTCCAGGCTTGATGGTGCCTGAAAGGGGATTTTCACAACCATTTTTTTCCTTCGTACTTACCGCTGAAAGGGATAAATCCCATAGATATATGATTGGCGCCCAAGCAGTCTGACGTAGATGCGAAATCAACAAAACCTCTGCAGAGAGTACACTTGCAGG
>OZ012697.1:2768436-2809803 GCA_963942565.1 Maea johnstoni
GAAAAAGCCGCAATAAAAAGTTAATGATTCTCGTAGGATGTTCTCCATTAGGCTCGGAGAAAACTCTCCGGCTAAAAGGGTTCACCGACAATAAGTGCAACAGGAATCGATGTGCGTTGCAATGAATCATTACGATTCCTTGTTGTCTGTAAGTCTCGGCACGGTAGCAGGTTCCGGAGTACTTACACCAATAATACCTGATGGGTTTGAGAGTATTATTGGTATATTTACTCCTGTCTGGTAGTTTGGAGAGTATAGTTTAAGTGTATTTGCCTGAATTGGTGGGTTTGAGAGTATTATTGGTGTATTAACCCCTGTTTGATAGTTTGAGTATAATATTAGTATATTTTTCCCTTAATACTGATGGGTTTGAGAGTATTATTGATGTATTGCAATTCTTCTGAAAATGTGAAAAAAAAGAATTTATTAAATACTCAAAATTAATTAACCCCTGTTTGATAGTTTGAGTATAATATTAGTATATTTTTCCCTTACTGATGGGTTTGAGAGTATTATTGATGCATTGCAATTCTTCTGAAAATGTGAAAAAAAAAGAATTTATAAAATACTAAGATGTTCAAGAAAATTTTAAAACATTGCAATTTATAATGATAAATTAAAGGAGAGTTGTAGGTTAGGTTCTTATCAACATTTCCCTTCCCCCCTTTAAATTCTTCCAAAGATAACTCTCCTATGACAAGATATCATCAACATAGTTAGGCCTCTGTGGAAACAAATTGGTTAAAAAAAACACTGTCCTCGCTTTGATGTCATCAGTGAAAATGGCGTCTTGGGGCGCGGAAAGATTTCAGTCAATAAGGAGAGTTGTGGTTTGGGTTTTGATCAACATTTCCTCTTTAAATTCTTCCAGAAATATCTCTTCTATGACAAGATATCATCAACATAGTTATAGGCCTCTGTGGAAACAAATTGGTAAAAAAAACACTGTCCTCGCTTTAATGTCATCAGTGAAAATGGCGTCTTGGGGCGCGGAGAGATTTCAGTCAACATGCTCCGTGAACGACATTTCTGGTTAATAGGTGTGACATGTTATTTTACCTGAGTACCTGGAGAACCATTACGACTCCTGATCCACTCCGCGCTGGAATTAACGAGGTGGGCTGAATTGTAAAAGCCGGAATGCCAGATTCACAGGCAAGAAATCTTGCTGTCGAGACTGTCTCTATAAATAAGCGCTTCCATCCCAGAAAATTGCCCGTCTGAAATATCCAGTTTCCGCTGTCTCTTAGCGACTGATATTTCTCAGCAACAGTGGCAAAAAGCCATTTTTCTCGAAAACTGGAGAGCTTTCTTTCTTTCTTATTACTGCTCTTCAATTTTATGCCATTTTCCCAATTATCTTCTTAACAAAATTGTATCTTTGCTATTTTCCCAATTATCTTTGAAACAAAATTGTATCTTTTAGACGAAAGCTTCTTGGTTTATTGACCTTTGAGTGAACTTGGCTTAGAAAGGTCATTGACCGTGTTAAGTAATTCTTGGTCATTAACATTTAAGTAACTATCAGGGTTAAAAGAGATCTCTCGTTTCCGACATTTTGAAGTACTAGGTTGACATTTTGGAAGATTTTTGTATCTCATCAAATCTACTTTAACCAATTTATGCCCAATCTGATGCTCTTAATCCATCAATGCTTAAGAGTTACTCATTAGATTGTCGTCTGGATGTATGATACTTTTGATGATAACTTTTGTTTTGGAAATATTTTTACTAAATGTATGAGGGGGAGTTCCAAGAAATATGGTCAACATGCATTTCTCCTTCAAATATTTCCCATCTTTGCTTTTCCCGTTTTAAATGAGACTTTTATTTATCTTTGATCCTCTTTGAGTTAGATTTTTATAAGTCCATATTTGGGCATGCTACAGCTCTTTTCGGGGTACTGCGTGCATCGCCGTTTTCGTGACTGCTTTACGTCAGAACTTGTAGCTGATTGATCCTGCGTGTAATTGTGTGGTCAATAATTAATAAAACTTTCGATAAATACTCAGAAAACTCGTTAAAACTAAGGTAATTAAGGGGATTGCTACATATGCGTTACTTATTCAACAGCCGAGGGAGACGAGAGTTAGAGGGAGATTTCCCGACGGTACGGATGTGGAAGTTTTCATGTGCGTTCTGTACTTCGTAAGGTTTAAATTACTATTGCATTGTGGGTAGTCTGACACAAAAAACAAATCTCTCACCTTCACAAGAAATTGAAAGAGATGTTTTTACTGAAAGTTGTTTTGGCACTTTCTGCACCAAATCTTTCTTCAATGTATCAACTATTTTGAAAAGATGGGAGTTTTCAGCTCGTCCAAGATTCCAAGAACCAACGCGAGGAGAACTAGTGTTGGTAACAGGTTGATCAGCGACATGAGAAAGTTGGCTCCCTGTTCTTGACTTAATTTTGTGTAGTAGCATATTAACCCTTATGCTGCTGGTGGCTAATTAGGCCAATACAAAATTATGCGAAAAACCTTTAAATGACTGAAAACCCTAGCTCATCAGTACCCATCCAAGAGTACTCATTGAGAGCTATTCAATAAATACCAACATGACAGGGTTAAGATGGTTTCCAAAAGTCTTCACAGCCTTGTTCTTTGTATGAAAATAGCCTTGTCAGATGAAGGGTTAACCTTAGGCCATTCCAATTTAATTACTTGTCTTACAAGCTTTTTTTGGAAAAAAAATCCTGTCAGACTCCAAAAAAAAAGAAAAAAAAAGTCATCTTTGGTGTCTTAAGGACGAAAGTGGTTTTGAAATTTTCTGTCAGACTTCAAAAAAAAAAAAAAGTGCAAGTTTTAAGAATATTCTTTGTAAGTGTGATTCAATCAACTACAGGAAGCAATCATTCCTGTAGTAGAGCCTCAAACTTGAGGAGGTATACCTCCCACCCTTCAGGTTACAGGGATTAATAGATTGATTGATTTTATTTAGTTGAGAATAGGCTGGTAGAAACATATCGCTACCAGTCCTAGTCGGCAGACTCTAAAAAAAATTTAAAAAATAAAAAAAGTCACATTTTTCAACTTTTTTTTTTATTCCAAAATGGCTCATTTCCTACCTCCTGAGCACGTAAGACAAGTAAATAAATTGGAGTGGCCTTAAGTTAAAAGACTCATTTCAAAATGCAAAAGCAGCAATGTGACATCATCAACAAACAACAGCAACGGCCACCTCCACCACCTCCACAACAACAACAACAACAACAAAAATAAAAACATCTTCAACAACAAAAAGCCACACATTCTTAATGTAAGAAATGCTACTACACTTGAAATAAAGCAAATAAACAGGCACATCCATCGCTGCCACCACAACACAACAATAAAAACAAAAAATGAAAACAACAACAAAACAAATATGACAACAAAAATCCACACAATAGTATTCAAAGTATATGGAATGCTGTTGAAAACAACAACAACAACAGCAACAACAACAACAACAACAACAGCAGCAATGACCCCAAACACAAGAGTATTTAGAACAAGCAAGAGAAAAGTAACACAACAGAAGCAAGAAAATATGAAATATTATTACAATAAAAGTAAATTTATCAATGAAGAAATTGTATTTGAAATAAAAACAACAGTTCAACACTACTACCACAATAAGGAAAGCAAAATAATCAAGTGTCTTTCCTTCCACCAAATACTAAGTCAATAAAAGATTCAAAGCATCAACCTATATGCCTATCTTACCTTCCTCTTTTATCATCATCATCATCATCATCCCCATCATCTCCATCATTGTACTATCATCACAATATTATGATTTTATTGTCGTTGTCATCATCATCATCATCCTATTATCAAAGTCAACATCATCATCAACATCATCCTCACCTTTGTATTACCATTGCAATATCATCGTAATAGTCTATCACATATTTTAGGTTTAATGATTTCACCATTACCACAACCTTTCTATTTTCAGCGATTGTGTATTTTTGACTTTATTTTTTGATGGTCGCTGTCTCCAAAAATAACCCATTTGATGGAAGCAAATTGTTATGAAATTGTATCAATTTTTTTATGAAATGAAACGTTTCCTTCCACTATTTTTAAGTGAAACATTCCTAAGGGAGATATCATTTTCCTTGTCGGAGTATACCACAATGTTGAAATGCGTTGCATCGAAAGGAGTCATTTTTCATCTTCATTTTTTTCTGAGAGAAGACAGAGAGTATTTTTGGCAAAGTGCCAGAGTCTTCCCCTGCCCCCCCCCCCCCCCCCCCCCCACACACTACCCTTCAACACCCCTACCCCTCATACCCAACCCCCACCCACTGCTTTGAACCCACACCACTTGAACGTGCGGCGCCCCCTATAGTGAACCCAAGCAACCGGCTACTGCAACACAAAGCAGAACCCTCCACGTACCCACTACAATATGGCGCCTGCTTCTTGATTTATTTTTGCAAAAAAAATAAAATTTTCGAAAAAAAACATCAGAATGAAATTAAAAGAAAGATCGAACGGGATTATAGACCCAATTTACATTAGAAATATATATATGAAGTAGGATTTAGGGTTAAAATTTTGAAAAAATAAATAAATCAAATATTTAGGATTTTTTTTTTTTTTTTTTTGGAAGTAATTTTCTCATAGTGTTGCCTGAGATATGTTATCGATAAAAACTACGTACATTTGAAGAAGAAAATAATAGAGTTGTCTGATTCAGTATTCACCAATTAAAAATCTCCTAGACGGATTATATTTTTGTGATTAACTGTCTCTATGACAAATTATTTTTAAAAAGGTGGATTGATTTTCCATCTTAACTAGAATTTGTTCAATAGTGGAAATAAATGTAAACCAACACTTATAATGCTTTGATAAAGTATGACGAGGGCATTGTTCAATAGGCTGTAGAGAAGGCACACCCAAGGAAGACTCTGGTTGCAGGGGTTGAAATCGGTAGGGTTTATTGGGTACGTACCCAGGGTATCTAGGGCTCCAAAACTCCATCCACACCAGTACTATTCCTTATGTAAAATCACTCAACCTTCAGGCTTCTCATTCTTGCATAGAGGGTCTCTCAAAAAGTGTTGTCTGGATCTACAATACTTCTGAAAATAACTTTTTTTTTAATTTATAGAATTTTTGGTTTATTCATTGCCTGCCAGCTATGGCGATCGCATACTAATACATACTACAGGTTTGAATACTCGCAAGTGAGTAAACTTACAGATAGTAAAAGGAAAAAATAACTTGATTATTTAGATTCACTAAGTATTGGAAGGGGCATTAATAGTTTGGTTCTTAACTTTGATTAGGCCACTCCAATCTAATTACTTGTCTTATGAGCTTTTTTTGGAAAAAAAATTCTGTCAGACTCCAAAAGAAATAGAAGAAAAAAAAGTCAATTTCGGTGTCTTACGGACGAAAGTTGTTTAGAAAGTTTCTGTCAGACTCAAAAAAAAATTAAGAAAATTCATTGTAAGAGTGATTCAATCAATTATAGGAATTTATCAATGCTGTAGTAGAGCCTCAGATTTGAGGATGTATATCTCCCACCCTTCAGGTTACGGGGATTAATTGATTGATTGATTTTATTTAGTTGTGAATTAGGCTGTTAGAAACATCTCACTACCAGTCCTAGTCGGCAGACTCTAAAAAAAAAAAAAAAACAAAAAAAAAAACATTTTTCAACTTTTTTTTTTATTCCAAAATGACTAGTAATTATATTGGAATGGCCTTAGTCATTTGCCTGCAGAGGATCAATTTGAGCACCTAAAGAAAATAATAGACTACTTTAACTTTTTTGCGTGTCATGAATCAAAATTAAACATGGGACTTTTGGAAGTGATGAGAGAAATTGAGCAAGCAATGGCTATATTGTTTAAGCAACTTAAATAATTTTGAGAAACTTACTATCGAGATTATAATAGATGACTTAGTTTGATTTAAGTAATGATGCACAGCAATATAATTTATATAGTAGAAAATGTTTTCCTAAGTCTAAATCCTGTAAAATTAAAGTTCAGTAATGTAAAAAAAAAAAAAACTCTAAAATAAGAATTTCAACACTGATTCAAATATTAACAAAAAACAAAAGTGGGTTGAGTGATTTTACATGTTTAGTTGGACGGTGTATGTGGATTGCGCAAAGAATTCGGTGTTGATTTGGCGTTTACTGTTTATTTATTTGCAGCCGCGGAGATTCACGACGGTACAGTCGGAGATGAGTATATTAATCGTGGTAAATGTAGTTGCCTGCCCTCCATTCTGTTTCCCCTTCTCAGCTCTCAACTTTTACTACCCATGATGCACCTGTACCAAAAACAGTCACCTTGACCTTGACCTTTCTTCTCAATCTCTCAAGGTTATCGTCATGGCAACGTTTCTACAAGAACACATCACTTGACTTTTTGAACATCTTCACGTTTTGCATGAGAATTCTCTGCGTTCCGACAACGCTTTCCGTGGTCGGTCGTTCGCCTACGACACTTTCAGCGAAAAACGTCATCATTGTTTGTTTTGCAGCACTGAGACAGCATCATTTTTCATTCAGGATGCTGTCGCACATTTGGATATATGCCACCCTCACCGCTTGGACACAACGACCCAAGCAAAAATAAAAAATGAAATAAAAAACGTACACAAAGATTTCACCATTGTGCGGTGGATTTGCGACGAGGCCTTTTCTTGACTTGATTGCATGCGACTATGAATCTCAATAAAAGAAAATCTTCCGATTTTTTTCCCACAGGTTGTCACTTCTACCCGGCTTCTCTTCACACTGCAAAGCCATCTTTTTGGCAAACCCAGCAATCACCTTCACCGTTTTCTCAATCCTTTCTTGATGTATCAATAGGAGGCCCCCTTTTTACATGAGTTTAGTGCAGCTGCAGTTAGCGGGAGGGGGGGCTCCCCTTTCTGGGGGTCAAACGGACCCCCCTTTTTGATTTCCATACTTATTGTTTCCTAGTAATATTATTTTATCAAAGTAGAAAATAGAGGTTCCATAGAAA
The DNA here is from genome assembly GCA_963942565.1 of Maea johnstoni. Classification (NCBI taxonomy): domain Eukaryota; kingdom Metazoa; phylum Annelida; class Polychaeta; order Spionida; family Magelonidae; genus Maea; species Maea johnstoni. The sequence goes on from OZ012697.1 coordinate 2,775,422, forward strand.
AAAACCTTTCCCACAGTCCAAAAAAAACAATTTATTTATGAAAATACTGTACTTTGATTCCATTTTGATGAAAAAACAAACCCCCCTTTTATAAAAACGCTTTTATTTATGCACCGTTATATAAATAAATTACTTTGAAGTGCAAAAATCCCTCTAAGCATACACTCAGTCTCATTTGATTATCCCTTAAATTGCTGAGGGTACATTCGCCCAATGCACAAAAACGCAAAAATCTTTGAAAAACATCTAAACCATGTCATGTTGGTACTCATTGGAACGCTCTCGCTGAGTACTTTCATATGAGTACCCATTTGCCAGGGTTTCGGTGATTTTTCAGGTTTTTTGCATTATTTTGTTTTGGTAGAATTAGCCACCAGCAGCATAAGGGTTATGCAAAGTTGAGGTATTCATGTTGTAAATTGCCATCTTATCTGAAAACGACTGTTCCCAATGGCAACGAAGTGACTAAAAGCGGATTAGTGGGTGTTTGTAACAAAGAGGCATTAATCTTGACTGGAATGAGTCGGCTACAAAGGCTGAGAAATTCATCCTTAAGTAACTAACTTACGAATCTCATCACTATCGTTAACCCTTATGCTGGTGGTGGCTAATTTGACCAATACAAAATGATACAAAAAGCCCCTGAAAAATGGCTGAAACCTTGGCAAATGGGTACTCATCCGATAGGACTCAGCAAGAACTTTCCGATGAATACCAACATGGCAGGGTTTAAACGATTTTCAAAAATATTAACGTCCTACTTCTTTTGATGAAGGTAGCTTTAGCATTGGAAGGGTTAAGTAACTAACTTACAAATCTCATCTCTACCTTGAAGGCTCATTATCTCTTTTCGCTTATTTTGTTGGAATTGCTAGATGATATTACAAATTCAGCAATATATTACTAAATAAATTTATTTGATAATTTATTGCTACAATGCATTCATCTCATTTGTCTGATACATTTTTATTCATTTCATTACTTGCTATTGTCTTTAACTTAGGAATTAGATATAGACAAAGAAGATATTATTACATTCTATCTTCCAAGTATTTTCCTTAGTTTTGGTAATATTAACACATGGAATCATTTTTCTCCAAAACATTTAAAAAAAAAGATGTGTGGAAGATATTTTTTCAAATATATGAGTCTTTAAAATAGTTTACTCCAACTCAAAGATTTGATTTCAGTTATTCAATTTTATGGAAAAAAAGTATTCAAGAAATTTCTTACTGATATTTGCCATAATCCTCTTGATTTCTTTCAAACTTGTAAAAGTGTACTCATTTTAGGATTATGCATTGCTGTATCTTAACTGTATGGTTCATAAACTATTTATTTTATACAGTTCATATGCATAAATACATTATGCCATTTGGAAATTTAAAAACAAAATTGTTTTTGAATTTTTTTTTCAATAAATTGCTTTTGTCTTATCATCTAGTTATACCTGGAATATTTAGAAATGAAGCCCTTTATTGTCTTTAACCGGTAGATTTCTATCTAGGCCTTTGACAAACCTGCTTTAAATATATGTCATGAAGAGAATAGTTGATGTTTTAATGTTGCTTCTTCTTTACATTTATATATAGTCAGACGTCTGCCACCTTTAAGTTCATATTTCTTCAAGATAATTTTTCTCAAAGATACTTTTTCGTTAAGTTTTTTTTTATATATGTAGATACGCCTTATCTAAAAGATTTTTTTTAAAGATTATTCTATATGAAGACAACTTTTCCGGAAACTATTTTACCCAAGATTTATTGAGAGGGGTCAATTTTGTCTGTGAAATATTGTGCATGTCCAGTACTTAAATTAAAATTTTCAGATATCAAATTTCAAGTGTTTTACATATCTTCAATTTTTGATAAGGCATTTAAAGTATCTATATGTGAAATATTTTTTTTGTGGCAGTAAGAAATAATTAGTATTCCATTTTTAGCTTTTTAGCTAGGCCTGTTACAAGTATTTCAAACCTCTGCTTTTAGAGAGTTTCTTCAAAGCGATGTCCGTCTCACTTTTTCAAAACAAGTCTTAGATTAGTCTAATTGGCATAGTTAGATCTTTACCGCTGATAGGCAAGCTGATACACTTAACACTTAAAAGTTCCTCCAGAAATTGACGTCTGGATCGACGATACTTTTGACAATAACTTTTGAATTAAGAATAATTTTACAGAATATTTGAAGAAGAGTTGTGGATAATATTCCGATGAACATTTCTCCTTCAAAAACTTTGCCAATTCTGCTTTAGCCTGAAAGATTTCATCAAAATTGTCAGGCTGGTTTTGGCTGCTGTGAGCATTAATGGGTTAAGGATTTTCCAATAGAAAATGGGATTGAATGCTCAGTATTATATTTTGTAATTGGTATTATTGACGTTTAAAGGCCAAAGGAAACCGACTGGACCGTGGTCTTTAAGATTAAAGGCCAACCAAACGTGTTCTTCAAACTTTATTTGTATCGATCTTGAACTGATTTGAAGGTTTGAGGGGGATAAGTATATCCAGTATTTTTTTTTTCATGCTTGGTGATCTTGAACTCTTTTGAAGGTCAAATGTAAAGACAATTAAATTTCCAGCTGTGGAATAATTGGGATCCCATTGTTTGGCTTTTGTCCACCACTTTTTTTGACCTTTTCACCCTTTTCTTAAAGCACACTGAAAATTCTTACACGCAGGTGACCAGAGACGTTAATTCATTAAAGAGCTACAATCATATCAATCAATTTATTAACCCATTCATGCCTGGAGATATACTTCACCATTGTCGTCTGGACTTTTCATAATTTTGAAAGTAACTTTGGAATAAAGTATAAATTCGCAAAATATTTCAAGGAGAGTTGTAGATAGATTTCTGATGAACAATTCTCCTTCAAATATTTTATAAGTATTGCTTTGGTTAGAGAGATATCTCCAAATATTAGGCAGAATTGCCTGCTACCGGCATTAATGGGTTAAATATGTAATTTCCTTTTTAACCCTTTTGCATCTGGAGTGCACCCGTGATCTGAAATTTATGAAAAAGAGTAATATTCAAAAATATTTGAAGAGGGATTTTTAAAGCCCTATTTTGAAAAAGGATATGTATATATATATATATATATATATATATATATATATATATATATATATATATATATATATATATATATATATATATATATATATATATATATATATTTTACTTGTTAAAATTTTTCAGATCATATTTGCACTCGAGGAATAAAAAGGTTAATTATCACATTTATACCAAATATAACTGGGAATACCCAGGAATGTTTACGACAATACTAGAATAAATGCCAAGAGTTTCTTGGATTGCTAGGTTTATTTGTCATCACCATGGGGACTTGGTGATTTGACAACATCCAGCATTACCTGTTTTTCAATAAAGAAAGGGATTTCAACAGAACAGGTGAACTTGGATATGACAGACTCAATGGGACCAGGAAAATTGGTCCGTCATATGCAAAATCCGTCGTATACATATGACGAATACTTGATATGCATCATACTGGGACCAAGCATATCATCTGTCATATGCAAAAATCTGTCGTACAGTGGTCCGTCATATCCAAGTTCACCTGTATTGTAAAGCTGTTAATTTTTATGACGCTGCAAGCATTATTTGGTTAATATTAATATCCCTAGGGGTTCTAGATATTCCCCATCATAAAATATTTCCTAGTTATTCATTAAGGTACCTTTACCAAATATGCATTTTCAAGAAATTCCTGGCATTTTTCCAGGAATTTCTGGCATTTTCTCAGAAATACCGGTGTAATTATCGTGCTTACGGGAGATTTACTAGAAGGAGATTAAGTCCAGTTGATTAACTCTTATTTTCTCAGAGCCCAAAAAGGCAAGAAAAAAAGCTCTGTACAAAATCGGTACTTGATTCTTATATAATAGGAGAGATGTTTTCAGTTTTACACAAAAAATTACATAATTGTTTTTATAAAAATATGTTTGCCTTTGCAAAAGGTAAAAACACCGCATTCAATTCATTAAGATACTTAAGGCTTCTTTTTGTATTTTCCAAAAACCTTTAGAAATACAAGCATGTTCTGCCAAAAATTCACAACAAAAAGATATGTGAGAGGATGATAAGAAAAATGTGGATCAAAAATTAACTACCAACTTGCCCAAAAACATTTTTGCTAATTTTTTGTATTTTGTGTAAATTTATCTTTAGGGGGTACTATTTGAGGATTCTGTGAACTTAAATCAGCAGTTATTAGTCCATGTATTTGTAAGCACCATGATTGCAATTAATCTGTCAGGTCAACTCACCTGTTGAATATATAGGTTGCCATAGCAACCACGCTGCCATCTGGTGGAGATAGGACAAACTAAAAGTACATGCTAATTTCTTGAATTCAATGATTACACAAGCATTTATGTTTTTGTTGTAGTATGCTCATATATGACTTAACATTTATTTCATTATATGATTCTTTTTGTGTTTCTCTTTTGTATTTTTCTTAATTTCTCTCATACACCTTGCTTTCAAGTAAAAACTTTGTTTTTCATCATTTTACCGGAATCCATTTTGGCTTTTCATATTTATCTTTTCACCTTCCTGAAGCATATTATTTCTTTATTTTTCCTTTACAGTTTGTGTTTGGCCTCATTTGTGCATTCAATTTTTTTTATTTACTTGAACCCACAGCTTTCCAGTAAGAGCAGTAAATGTGCTGAAAAATGTAAATAAGTTCCACTGAAATGAAAGTGTGTGTGTGTTTATATATATATACACACATATATATATATATATATATATATATATATATATATATATATATATATATATATATATATATATATATATATATATATATTAACATGTAGAACACCAAGAAACATCAGACACTTAGACTTTTACCAGTTTTATTTAGGACAGAGAATTTTTGGATCAAATATATTGTGAATCAAGGATTATATATCAACTGTGGCCCAAATCCCTCCGTTACACTGTTGCTTTGCGTTGTGCATACTTGGATTCAGTTGTATGAATTTTACACTCTTACTACACTAATTTTTATTTCTATTAGGAAGCTTTCAGTCTTAGTTCATCGCAAGCCTATCTGCATTATGATTTCATTTTTATTTGATTTTTTTTCTGATTTTCAGGATTTTCTAAACCAAGAAGGGAAAATAAGAAAAAGCCGAATAGTTAAAGAATAGGAACTGAAAAGCATTTAGTTTCAGTTATACATCATGTTAAAAGCAGCGACTTTTTACATATTAAAAATGGTTGATCAGTTGGATCAGGTGACATGATAGGGGACGTTTGATTGGTTGATCAGTTGGATCAGGTGACATGATAGGGGACGTTTGATTGGTTGATCAGTTGGATCAGGTGACATGATAGGGGACGTTTGATTGGTTCCTGAGTTGCCCCGCTCTTCATTTAATCATTTTCTGTTCCGATAGGTAAAAATCCATGCAATAATTTACACTGCGGCCCCGGCCAAGAATGTCAAGTGGACCGACAAGGAAAAGCGCAATGCCGTTGCCCCCCTCCCTGTGAGAAGATTTTGCGACCGGTCTGCGGAAGCGACAAACGAACTTACGATAACGAATGCGAACTCAGGCGACAAGCCTGCCAAACTAAACGAATTGTCAACGTCAGCTTTAACGGAAAATGTGGTAAGTTTCACGCCTGTGAAATAATGTTTATTACTCGCCGTTAAACAATTTATTGAATATTTTGTATACTACATATATCTATCCGTGTACCCCGAGTTTGTTGACATCATGTTGGAGAACGAAATAAAAAAAAAATTTAAAAAATTAAAAAGTTTTTAAAGTTTCACACCCGTTTTAGCATCTGGCAAAAGGTGTTCTTCATCAGAATGTTGAGAAAATTCATCAAAAAAAGGACAATCTTGTTAATATGTCAGCTTGATTTATTTCAATAACAATTTCTTTAGAAATAGTTAAGTAAAAATCTCAGTTCTTTTTGAAACTATTTTCTTTTAAAGACAATCAGGTTAATATTTGACAAGGAATGTTTTTATCCATTGGACTTCATTGAATGTTACCATGAAGTTTACACAATGTAACAATGCTATTCACCCTATGTAACAATACTGTTTACACAATGTAACAATGCTATTCACACTATGTAACAATACTGTTTACACAATGTAACAATGCTATTCACACTATGTAACAATATTGTTTACACAATTTAACAATGCTATCAATCACACTATGTATCAATACTGTTTATACTAATGATGTTTACACAATTAAACAATACTGTTTACAAAATGTATATCTTCTGTGGAAGCAAATTCTTATCAATGTTTATACAGAACCACACACATTCCATGTAGGGCAGAATTTATGTTTCTTCCTTCCTCTCCCCTCATGTACACGTATAAGGTTCATTATGAAAAATGCACCAATCACAAAGCCAGGAAATCTTCACTAACACATCACACCTACACATGGCATGTTAATTAGTTGCTTGATTATAATAGGCAAGCTTACAGCATTTTGATTTAATTTAAGTTCCATTAATTGCAAACTTTTCATCCTTAGAGTTAATCATTGTATATATATATATATATATATATATATATATATATATATATATATATATATATATATATATATATATATATATATATATATATATATGTGTGTGTGTATATATATGTATATATATATATATATATATATATATATATATATATATATATATATATATATATATATATATATATATATATATATATATATATATAAATATATATATATATATATATATATATATATATATATATATATATATATATATATATATATATATATATATATATATATATATATATATATATATATATATATATTAGACATTAGATGTAAGTTGACCTCAATGAATCTTGATAAATCAGTAATTGTCAGGTTTCTCAAATACTCTAAGGATGACTAAGTTGATCTGAATAGTAGTTGCAATTAATTCATTGAATGCTTTTGTATTTAACTTATAGTTGCTATAGATAGGTTGAAAAGATATAAGGTATTTGACTATAAGAAATCAGTCAATTTCATTATTCACTCTTTCTTAAACGATTACTTTACTACAAAAGTCAGCTTTTGAAATTTTGAAAGAATCAAACACAAATACAATAAGAGTTTACAAAAAGAAATACGAAGAGTAAAGTATTCATTTTAAAGTGTTAAAGGAAAAATGTTGGTCTAATACTACTGAATCAATTAGCAATGATATTAGAAATAACATGTTCATGAATACTTAATGAAAAATGCAGATTTGTAAGTTCACATTCAAGAGTGCCTGACATTGCATTAGTTTATAATATTCTTATCTGTTTCTTGTCTTACACAAGTCCTTTTTCACATTATCTATTACTATATTATCAATTACCACATAGTCTATATTATCAATTACCACATAGTCTCTCTCTGTATCTCACATCATCTCTCTCATAATGTCACATGTTCTGTCATATGGTATCACATGATCTATCACATAGTATCACATGATCTATCACATGGTATCACATGATCTATCACATGGTATCACATGATCTATCACATGGTATCACATGATCTATCACATGGTATCACATGATCTATCACATAGTATCACATGATCTATCACATAGTATCACATGATCTATCACATGGTATCACATGATCTGTCACTTAGTACCAGGTAATCTGTCACATGGTATCACATGATCTATCACATAGTATCACATGATCTATCACATGGTATCACATGATCTTTCACATGGTATCACATGATCTATCACATGGTATCACATGATCTATCACTTAGTACCAGGTAATCTGTCACATGGTATCACATTAACAGTCTTTTAGTAACACATTTCTCATAGTCACACTTTATCTCCATTCTGTTATTTCATTTCTGTCACTACAGGTTCTGTCACTTGTTATCACATGATATCCCATATTGTATCACATGATATCCCATATTGTATCACATGATATCCCATATTGTATCACATGATATCTCACATTGTATCACATGATATCTAACATTGTATCACATGATATCTATCATTGTATCATAGTATGTCACATGATCTGACAAAGGATGTCACATGATATGTCTTGTATGTCACATGATCTTTTCAATTCGTGTCACATAACCAATGCATTATTATTGCAGGAAATATACTTTATAAATTCTTATAAGGACGTTTAAAAATCTTTTCAGTAATAAGATATGTTCTGTGATTCTTTTAAAGGGATTAAATTACAAGTTTGATTTCAGGGTGTGAAAAAAAGTTTTATTGCATATACCATATATGGAATGATCTATACCATATATGGTATGATCTATACCATATATGGTATGATCTATACCATATATGGTATGATCTATACCATATATGGTATGATCTCCTCTTAGAATGTCACATGGTTTTCATTTGATATGGGTTTTGTTGGCATCAGATATTTGGCAAAGTGTCATGTTATTTCATGAGACAATTAAAGTATCACATTATTGGTCACATGGTGATGTCAAATGAGGTCATCAAACATATCAAAATATCATGTGATAGGTCACATGATTTTTCCTGTCATAAGACATAAATCAAAATATCAACCAATGAAAACACTTGGTTTAGTATTTGGTTGGTTATCACTTTTCCGTTCCTGCATTGCACATTTATGAATCATAGTTAAATTATCTATGTTGCTCTATAACAGGTATTTGCAGAACATATGATAATGGAACCTTTCGACAGGTCCGCGTCTTACTATTGACGTATGATGCTGTTAGGATCGGCCGACACGGAACGGCCATCTTGCTGCTTTCTATCGCCTAATGGAAGCGGGGTCTGAGGGGGATACTGATTGGGTTATTCTAACTATAGGGCTTTCTCGCCTAAAACCTTTCCATCTTAATCTAATTATCGTTGTATCCACTGCTCGTGGGAGATCGGGGGTAGCTTAGGGTATTCAACCAGCGCATAGTTGGAGATCTCTGTGATATTGCCACCTGTTGTAGCGAGGACTTGGTTTTTACATCAATTTCCACAGTGTACGTCATATGCCGATGAAAAAATAAATTCCTCTCTTTTTACAAAGAAGTCTAAGCTTCGCAACTTTAAGACAAAAAGGCAGACTTGTCTCCCTTTGACCAACTACACCGTGGATAGATATGCAAAAAATGTTCAGTCAGAAAATTGTTTAAAATTGCATTTTGGCGAGCTGGTGAGCTCATGAGTCAAATTACTGGTGAGCAATTTATGAGCTGACTTCCTAATGGTGAGTTTAGGTCTTTGTACAGACAAAGAAATAAAACTGAAATTTTCAAAAAAGGAAATAATTAACATTTAGATTGGTTCACTGGATACATTGATGATTATAAAAATGAACAGTTATTTTATTATCAACAAACAATTCTCTTTTCTTGTAACTTACTTAACTTTTCATTGTCAACCTATTTTTCTGTCAAATGATATACATACCATATAACAACTGCCAAATCTTTCATGCAATCCTTAATTCAAATTCCGCTTTTTTCTTTCACTGTAAGAATATTGGCAAAAAGTAAACTCAATCTTTTGGGATTTTTTTTTTTTTTTTTGATTACGAAATATTGTGTAGCACAAATGAATTGAAGAAAAAGGTATTGTTGTAATGTTTTTTGTTGTTTTTGTTTCTATTGTCTGGTGGCACGGAAAACTATTTATTGGCAAAGGGGAGCCCTAAAGCTTATTAACCTTGACCCTACATCACAAACAAATCGTATTAATAAAGAACAATGGAAACATACAAGTACTGCTCTCTGAACGAACTCCTCGGAGACCATAAATTGGGCCGGAATCGTTTGCGGGCATGCAAGGGCCCGATAACAGTGGGATTTATTGCCCCGACCCTCGCATTAGACCAACACAATCATGATCAAAATTAAATTTGTATGAGGCGCCTGGGAATGGGATCTCTGAGTGGGAATGATGGCGAGACCCCCGCTGACTTCCTGCTGCACCTACATCTAGTGCACTCATGTATATATAAATACATATATACATTCATACATACATATGTACATATATACATATATATATATAAAATATGTGTGTGTGTATATATATATATATATATATATATATATATATATATATATATATATATATATATATATATATATATATATATATATATATATATATATATATATAAATATATATATAAATATATATATATGTATATATATATATATATATATATATATGAATTTACATTACCCCTTACAAAACCCCTTTATTTAACCTTGGGGTATACCATTTTACACCACTAGATCCCCGGCAGAAACAGATTGATGTTTCAATTTCTATGATCTGGTCCATGGGAGCCATGGAAGAACCCTCGTTGAACATTCCCCCATAGGTTATTCCTTCAAATCTCCTTTCATTGGTGTTGGGCAATATTGGCATATATAAGTTAAGAAGATATTACGGATGAAGACATGTTCAAATTACTATCGAACCATGTGTGCACGACTCCTAGAGCTTGGCCAAAAATGATGCTTCCTGACGAATATTGATTGTGATGAACTTTTCTCTCCCTACTTCTGTTCCCAGGTAATATGATTTCTACTCGCGCCCAGGGGAATTCTGGGTAATGGATTCGGCTTAAGCTGCCCGCCTTTTAGATGGTGAATCTAATTGTTTCCATCAAAGGTTTTTTTTTTCCTCGCCGTCTTCGAACACATGTTTTATCTTGTAGTTATCTTAACGTCTTTTCCAAATGAACAACATCCGTCTTTCTTTTAATGATGGCCTGTTCAAGGGAATGTTATTTATCATGCAAAGAGTAAAAATCTTTCCATTTATATGCAATAATCAGTCTGGATTGGATTTGAATTCAGATTTTCTTTCTATCTCCATTTCGCGTTTTGGCTTACCCATGCAAAATGAAGCTTGAGATAACAAAGAATTCCTAGAATTATTCCAGAAAAATCCTAGAATTTCCTAAAGAGTCAGAGATACTTCTGGTGAGAGTATTATCCAGACTAGCTGTAGGAAACAGGAGTACTTAACCCATTCACACTCAGAGTTCCATTAGAAAGTATCGTCTGCTACTCTCGTACTTTTGCAAATAACTTGGGAATAAAGCAAAAGTTCACAATATATTTGAAGTAGAGTTGTTGCTTGTCTTCTGATTAACATTTCTGTTTCAAATATTTTCCAAAAATTGCTTTTGTTAGAAAAGTATTATCAAAATTGTCAGGCCTGTTTTGGCCGCTCTAAGTGTGAATGGGTTAACTTCGTCTAACCCAAAGTCATTGGAGCCTTTCTCACATGCCTGGAGTGGGATTTGAATCCAGGGCCTGTGCAGTGGTGAGACATAGTGATCTGTCTGCGCACATTGCTTTAGACCACTCAGCATGTGGGGCTGTCCCCTAGGTGTATCCTAAATGGAATAACATCTAGCATGAATTCAAGAACTCTTAGGCACCCCTCAAAAAGTATGCATATATATATATATTATATATATATATATATATATATATATATATATATATATATATATATATATATATATATATATAAACGTATGCAGATATATATATATATATAAATATATATATATATATATATATATATATAATATATATATATATATATATATATATATATATATATATATATATATATATATATATGTATATACATGCGCTTTTCTTTTTTACATGTATTTTACTGTGCATTTCATAGGGGGTTCAACGATGATGAACCAGAGATTGACCTAAACATTTTAGGCAGGAGCAGATTTGGCTCCTAGGATTTAAAATTTAGGGAGATGACAATTGAAAGAAGGCACATTCTTAAAGTGCTCCAGTTTATATTTGAAATGTCATTCCCAAACTCCTATGATTTAATATCTGGTAGCAAAATCATATGTTTCAGGGGCAAATGCCCCTAAATGACCACTAAGGTCAATCCGTGTGAATAGAGTAGAACTACTTCACTGCTAAAGGGAACCCCCAGCATACAGATTAAACCCCCTTTTCAGAAATCCTGGATAAGCCCCTGCAAAATACATTGCATGCTATATCATAATCACGTAATGTTCAATAAATGTCTATAGAAACAACCTAGACCAGATGCGGCTATTGAATTGTAAGAAACACACATGCAAAAATCGCATTTACTTTTCTCATGGAGTTCGGAAATTCCCCAAGAGGATTTTCTGTTGCGGAGTATATGTATTCGCTCGAGAATACCAACTCTGATTAAAAGCTAACAGAACTGATTGTTTAGTAGATTTTGACCAATTAAAAACCACTATACGCTTCTCGTGTGGGGATTAATATCTTTTGATTTCTTCTGGAGCCTTTGTGCAATAGCTGTATGTTTTTTGACGCGGTTGGATTTATACTTAATTCTTTATGGTGCCGTGCTTAGGTATCCATTGCGTGCATATATTATGCACCCTTGAAAGTTTGCTTCCCAAGTCATTGACCCAATCATGCTTGACCCTTGACCCTTGACCATGCCTGACCTTTCCAATGCTGAGGCTACTTTTGTCCAAAGCACAATGACGCAAAGATCTTTGAATACCATTCAAACCCGGTCATGTTGGTATTCATCAGTACTCTCAGATGAGTACCCATGTGCCAGGGTTTTGGTCATTTTTGAGATTTTTGCATGATTTTGTATTGACCAAATTAGCCACCACCAGTATAAGGATAACTCATTAATCCTTGCAGTGGCCAAAGGCAGAATGGCAACTTTGATAAAACATTTGAAACGAAAATATTTCATGAAAATATTTCATGAAAATATTTCATGAAAATATTTCATGAAGACTTGTTTATTTGATTAGATCACTCCAAACAACTACCTTTTAAATATTGTAAAATTATTCTTAATTCCTAAGTTATTGTCATAAGTATCATAGATCCAGGCGACATTTTCAACTGAACTCCAAAGCATGAATGCATTAACCATCAACACTCACAACAGCCAAAAGCAGCCTAACCGTTTTGATGATATCATGCAAGCAAAAGAGTATTTGGGAAAATATTTGATGAGAAATGTTGAATAGAACACTACCAAAACTCCTCTTCAAATATTTTGTAAAAGCATTTTCATTTCCAAAGTTATTGTCATAAGTTTGATAGATCCAGACGACAAATTCAAGAGGAACTCAACCCTTATGCTGCTGGTTACTAATTTGTCCAATACAAATTGATGCAAAATACCTGAAAAATGACTGAAATCCTGGCACATGGGTGTAGCAAGAGCTATCCAATGAATACCAACATGACAGGGTTTAGATGGTTTTCAAAAATCTTTGAGTCCTTTTTATTTTTATTTATTTATTTTTTTTGGGGGGGGGGGGGGGAAAGTAGCCTCAGCATTGGAAGGTTTACGCATGAATGGGTTAAAGAGATATCTGGGCATGAAAGGGCCAACGCAAGACGCCGAGTTGTGCGTCACAAATCTGATATTTTAAAACAATGTAATTGCGCCCTAAGCTCTTAAGTGGTCTAGTAATACAGGGAGTATCCCCATTGATGCCTGAGATAATTCCCTCAATCCATTCACACTCAGAGTTTCTCTAGAAAGTATCGTCTGCTTCTTTCATACTTTTAAAAATAACTTTGGAATAAAGCAAAAGTTTTCAAAATAATTGAAGGAGAGGTGTTGTTTCACCTCTGGTTAACATTTCTCCTTCAAATATTTTCCAAAAAATGCTTTTGTTAGAAAAATATCTCCAAAATCGTCAGGCCTGTTTTTGCCGCTGTGAGCATTAATGGGTTAAAGATTGTCTTCTGGGATTTTCTCAGACTGCCATGTCCCAGGCTAAGGGGATATCTTTGAAAAAAGGCATTGTCTGGACATATTATGTGTGGGACAGTAACTTTTCAATGCATTATGTAAAGCAATCATATATGGTCATAGCTGATGTGCAGGAAAATAAACAAAAAAAAAAAAATTCAATGTGGCCCAACCTCGCGCAGTCCAAATTGTAATTCTCCAACAAATGTCAAATTGTCGTTGGGATTATTAGCCAAAATCCAGTACCAGGTTGCTCATGTTTCAAAGATTTTATAAGATTTTGTTCCAAATTGGTCATGTGACGTATCAAAATGAATCTCGCGCACTGCATGAAAATATCTCAGATGCCGTTTTGTCTAAGCATTGGGCATATGGCGAATTCTTGAGGTAAATGCGACCAAAAAATTCATGCCACCCACATCTCGCTCGTAAACCATCAAAAATCTACTCTCCATCTTAGCCTTTGTGTTATCAAGTCATTAGCTGTGAGTTACGGTTTGGATTGCGCCGTTCTAATGGGACTCTCCGAGTATCTATATTACCCATAATGCAACTGTAAATCTCAGTTCGCATCATTCCGTTGAGTGCACAATCCACTTATAGAAATCGCGACAATGATTTGCGCCACACAGGGTTTCTTTCAAGTATCTTATTATCTGGACCAATCAGATTAATGCTGGGTTTTAATGCCAGAAGTGGTGCATAGAATTCGACGCCGCTACGTAGTGTAGATACTAATTCAATTTAAGGGCCATTTCACAGAGGAAGACTGCCGTTGGCAAATATTCCTCGCATCTGTCGAAATGCATTATACAATAACAAAAGGCCCTTCGAGGAACACTTGTGCTGGGAGAAGTGTGCGTTTAGGACAATTACCATTCATGCAGAAGAAATAAACAAAACAATTAGGACATTAAGAAGGCCGTTTTGGCAAAAGAAGAGGTGGACCCATGCTGTTATGTATGTGAAGTGCTTCTCTATTGATCATAAATATATGAATATATTTATATGTGTATACCATATACATATGTGTGTGTGTATATATATATATATATATATATATATGTATATATATATATATATATATATATATATATATATATATATATATATATATGTATATGTATATATATATGTATATATTTATATATATATATATATATATATATATATATATATATATATATATATATATATATATATATATGTATATATACAAATTTATTGTGTGTATTCAGACACCCTTAAGTTCTTGGAGGTATGAGACATTTAATCCAAGTGGTGTCTGGATTAATTGGATGTTTTTGAAAAATAACTTTGCAATCTAGCTTGAACTTTTTTGCAGTATAGTTGTAGTATAGGGCTTGTTTTGATCATCACTTTTCCTGCGCAACAGATATGAAACGGTCTCACCAGAGGGCATCGTTACCAGCCTTGCTACGTGTTATCCAGGCAGAAAAATAAACAATATTTCTTAACCTATTACAACTCACAGCAGAATAAAACAGCCTGAGATTTTTTATGAAAAATTGCAGGCAAATACATATATCTGATATAGACAATTGTTAATCGAAACATTATGGACAACTCTCCTTCAAATGTTTTGGTAAATCATTCTTAATTACAAAGTTATTATTGAAAGAAGCCTTGTTCCAGACGACAATTTCTGGTGGAACTCTCAAGCATTAATTGGTGAGATCATAAAATACAAGTGGGAGGGCTAATGGCGGAAAGTATATTTTCTGACGATCGTCTGCGGAACCAAATATGTTTCTTCTCATAAGGGTGTGATTTAGAGCGATATTTTTGACGGGACAATAAAATCTGCGCAATATATACGCTACTCGAAGAGACTCACATAGCATCCAGTATGAATAGATAAACGATGCAAAGTCAGCACTTTTTCCCCATAAGACTCCTTAACCCATTCATACCTGTAGCAGCAAAAATCACCTGACAATTTTGGTGATAGCACTCTCAAACAAAAACATATTTAGAAAATATTTGCGTCAGGTATTGATCAACAGGACACGATCAACAACTCTCCTTCAAATATTTTGTGAATTGAAGTTTAATTCCAAAGTTACTTCAAAAAGTATCATCGGTCCAGACGACACTTGTCTAAGCGATCTCTAGTTATGAATGGGTTAAGTAATACCAGTATTGTGTCATTTCTCATTAACAGGTTTGGGTCATTTGGTACCCCATGCATTGTTAACCCCAGAGTATTGTGTGGCATAGAAACATGTGATACAATCTGTGAAAATCATCCTTAAGTCTTACTTTACTTTTGACTCACCTTCTACATTTTGCATTTTTGATGCTTGTGATACCTTAAAAAGGGGTATTTTGTGACATACAGACATGTGATGTAATAGCACCTAATAAACTGGTTTCACATATTGCTTGACCGATATTTCCAGTAAATTTGACCTACTTTTTCTTGACCTACATTTTTTCCTCTGAAGATGACCTACTTTTTCTGCAGATGGTGATTTTAGTTTTTGAACGGTATAACTTTCCTCTTTAGGTACTGATGGTCCCTGTACCGATTATAAGTGCAACTATGGCGCCACCTGTACTGTGGAAAATGGCCGACCAACGTGTAAATGTCCATCCTGTTCCGGCGACTTTCAACCTGTAAGTGTATATGACAACTTAAACCATTAGCAGTCGTGTAACAACTGGATTTGTCTGAGTCTTTGGTGTCAATTGTATGTGTATATTTACTTGTTACAAATAAAAATCACTTTGGCCCATTGTGCAATATTCAAATTTAAGAGACTGGATTTGAGAAAAGGTAATCTAAAAATATTTTTCGTAAAACATATAACATTGTGATGACACTGTATACTGTTAATTGATTTGAGGATGAATTTAGCATTTGCTGATATAGAGGCTTAATGTTCTTTCAACTGAGAATTTTGTTATAGATTTGATGGAACTGCTATTTGCCACAAAATAGTGGTTGCTGGAAAAGATTAATATATACACTCTTTAATCTAAATTATTCACTCTTAATTATTTTCATTTTGCCATTTTTTTTGTCTGGATTCTTAACACAAATAATATTATAAAAACAAATCACATTTTTTTATAAGGATTTTGTCTTGCAGACAACAAGTGGGCATTATATTTAAGAATAAATCAATTTTCATCTCTATAATATTTTTCTTATTTTTCAGGTTTGTGGAAGTGATGGCCTTTCCTATAGTAATGAGTGCAAATTAAAGGCGGAAAACTGTGAACAGAAGAAAAATATTGTTGTCAAGTCTCGCGGCCTCTGCAGTAAGTACCAAACAACCTTGACCTTGACTATCACCTTGTCTATTGCCAAATATGGATGTCACATTTTAACCCTTTTTTCCTAGAAATGCAATCTGACAAATGATACACTTTTTGTGGTTGTTGATGTTATTTTCATATTTCAGGAGTCCACATTTCTTTGATTAATCTCCATTCAGTTTCCGAGTAATCTGGCTCAAAGGCATTGCCCAGATGCATCAGTATATCATATGTATAAAGTAGCCTAAATGCATTGGAAGGATTAATTACCCAAAATATTCTTACCTTTCACTCATTCTGGATTCAAGAAAGAATACCCTTGTTGGAAAAATTCAATATAAAGTAATTGAGTAAAAGTTGCGACCAACGTTGCGTAAACTATTTTCCAAGTATTTCTAAGATTCTCTTACCAGGTGACATGCATTGGGCCAATACATATGAATGGATTAAACATTTTAACCCATTAATGCTCACAGCGGCCAATACCAGCCTGACAATTTTGATGAAATCTTTCAGGCTAAAGCAGAATTGGCAAAGTTTTTGAAGGAGAAATGTTCATCGGAATATTATCCACAACTCTTCTTCAAATATTCTGTAAAATTATTCTTAATTCAAATGTTATTGTCCAAAGTATCGTCGATCCAGACGACAATTTCTGGAGGAACTTTTAAGTGTTAATGGGTTAAGAATACTTTCTCCTTGTGAACCCTCATCATTTTTGTCAGATTTGACACTGATGTTAAAGCCACCATTTTATATCTAGCACAGCAATCTATGAATATGTTTTACAGGTGATTGCCATTTTGGATGTTCACATATTTTTGATCTTTGCCCATTTTTATGAATCCATGTCTTATGGTTAACCCTTATCCTGCTGGTGGCTAATTTGGCCAATACAAAATGATGCAAAAAACCTGAAAAATGACTGAAACCCTGGCAAATGGGTACTCAAATGAGAGAATTCAACGAGAGCTTTCAAATGAATACCAACATGACAGGGTTTAGATGGTTTCCAAAGATTTTAGCGTCCTTGGGCTTTGGATAAAAATAGCCTCAGCATTGGAAGGGTTAACTTTTATCCTAACTCACTCATGAATGTAACAAGATTGAGTACTAGTATTAAGGGGTATATAAGAAATATAACGTGTATGACTCACCTATTAGTTGGTATGGGTAGCCATAACGTGATGGGGAATCAATTTGGTTTTGGTAAAACGCTTCTGTCTTTTAGTGATCCGCCTACAAATATAAGATCTTTTTTCAAATTTCACAGATTTTACTAAATGCCACTTGCAGTAGGCATATATGAATGCAAAGTAAAATTAGAATATTTTTTTTCTACTTTAAATGAAAATATTTCATTCCATTTCCTTTGTATTTGATTTAAATAGAGAATTGTCTGTTAATTAGCAAGAACTTGCTAATTTTTAAAAAAGTAATATATTCATGATTATAGACTTCACCCCTTCCCACAATGCATTGCGACTGTCTGTCAGAAATGTGCGACAAATCAGATTCTTTATTTGATGATGATTCGGAGTATTTTTAGGGAGACTCATCGTGGTTAATACTTTTAGCATGTAGAAAAAGTTGTTGTAATGTGCACATTCTCTCCCCATTCTCACAAACATCCATTGTCTTTTCAGGCATTGTCTTTCATTGTTGTCGCTATTGTATGTTAATTGAGTCTATTGTTTGATTTCAGCTTCATAGAAAAATGTATGAGCTCTACGAGTCTTAGAACTTTAAAATATTTATTTAAAGAATTGTATTATATATATATTGATATATATATTATATATTTATATATATATTATATATATATATATATATATATATATATATAATATATTATATAATATACTATATATATTATATATATCTATATATATATAATATATATATATATATATATATATATATATATATTATATATATATATATATATATATATATATATATATATATATATATGTATTAAACTTAAGCTTAAGTTATCTTTAGATGCATGTAGCTACAGAATGAATGCAATAGTTACAGGTAAAATACAGTAATTTTTTCACAAGGGGGTATTGCAGAGGTAGTTTTTCTGTCAATATGTTCCTGATCAGGAGAGGTTTAATATTTGACTGTAGTCAATATTGTAGGTATGAACGCCGCAGTAGCAGTGTCCATGGATGTTGGAGTGGGTTAATGGTCAAAAATCCTCACTCCTATTTGCTGCTGCTTTTCCCAGATTTTAAAAAATACCTCATATAGATGCAAGATTTCTTTTTTCTTTGTATTTCAGCTTTTTAGAAATATCAGTTTAATGTTCCCAGTTTAGCACCGGAAACAGGCCAGCTCATGACTTTGTTGAAATTTATCATGGAAAAACATGTTATATTCATGTTTTAAACATGTTATGGCATGTTCAAGCATGTTATATATAACACAATAACATGTGAAAATGTCAACAAAGATAGTGATCATGGTATTTTAACCCATTAATGCTTAAGGCTTCATTCGGAAATTGTCATCTGGAGCGATGATACTTTGACAATAACTTTTGAATTGGGAAATTATTTTACAAAATATTTGAAGGAGAGATTGTTGGTAATGTTCTGATCAACATTTCTCCTCCAAATATTTTGCCAATTGTGCTAAAACCTGACAGATTTTCTTCAAAATTGTCAGGCTGGTTTTGGCCGCTGTGAGCATTAATGGGTTAAACAACTGGTTTCAAGGGAAAGCTAGCATCAGAAGTACCACAGACCCAATAGACCTTTTCTAGGGAAACTCTTCAGCAGAAAATGTGTTAAGGTAAAATGAATCCTTTGGAAATAGAGGAAGGGATTTTCTGGAACGTAATCGTCGGTGTGAATAAGAAATGGAAACTCTCGGAGTTCCTGTTTTTATCGTGCATGAGATCCATCGAGGTTCGGCGTTGCGGAAATTATTTATGGTTCTGTCGTTGTATTTTTTTCGGAATCTTAGTAGACTTTCTCATCTGCTGAGGTTGATCGGGAACTTTGGATTTTTTTTAACCCTTATGCTGCTGGTGTCTAAGTTTCGCAATACATAAGTTTGCAAAATCCTGAAAAATCATTGAAACATGGGCAAATGGGTACTCATATGAAAGTACTCAGCGAGAGCTTTAAAATGAATACCAACATGACAGGGTTTAGATGATTTTCAAAATCTTTGCGTCCTTGTGCTTTGGATGATAGCTGCCTCAGCATTGAAAGGGTTAAGAGTAGATTACTTTCTGATCTTTAGGCATACATAGTTATTCTGTTGATGAATTCCTCCATTGATTCAGGTACTCTATAACTGGTATTTTTTACAGCCATTTTATTTTTTGCTATTTTCGCGCTCCCCATGATAGCACCAAAATAACACCCTTCAAATAAATATCTGCATAGTAATAAAATATATAGTTTGAGTGCTTGAATGTGTGAATGTAAAAGTAGCATAAATACCCTCCAGCAGGGCCTGTAAATGATATTTTTAGCACTCCAAATTGAAGCTGTATACAGCCTTTAGATATATGTTTGATATACAATAATTTAAGATGCCAAGTTTTGAATGCATATAACAGAATTGAAACTGATCAACTCAATTTTGTCTTAGTCCATTTTTTTACAAAAACTAAAATGTACATCAACTTGCAATAAAGGGGTGTAGCCCCAGAAAAAACACCTCCTCCTTTTGGAATGAAAGATTAATCAATGTCTTTTTAGATTTATGTTACTTGATTATTAATGTTTTGTGTCATTTATTATTTAAAACAATTAGCTATAAACTTCACTCGCTGGTCACCTTGCCTCTGCTCTAAGGTGTAATTTCAGCGTCCATTTTTCTTCATTTATTTAATTTTTTATGAGGCTTCGCTACTTAAAGGGGAACTAAAGGCTCACATACATATTAGCTTATATGAAAGTAATACACTTCAAGAATAGGATGCTGTCCTCCTTTTTCTCTTAGTGATCCCATGAGGGGAGAATTTTGTGTATTGCCAGCAGCTCAGCCAGCACCCCTAGCAGCCCCCTGGTAGCAGCCATGTTTTTCAACTGCTATCAGCTGTGACTCAAATGGGTGGCAGCCCACTTCATGTCCCCTAGGTCTGAGCAGTGTATCATAGACTGTAGTGCTCTACACACCAACTCTCTTCGAAAGTTGCATACAAACTTGTATGAGTATCAAACAGGTAAATGGTAAAATCATGAGCAGCAATTGGCTGTGCAAAAAGACAGGATGGTAGAGTTATTTTTCATATATTTCCTGTTGGTAAATTCAGACAAATAACAGTGGCTAGCAGTCACTGAAACTTGTAAATCCAGTATGCAGTTCTATGTTTCAGACCACTTCCCTGATGCGTATTATGTTAGGAATCACAAACTAGTCAGGATTACTTATATAAGGGGACTTGGGGGACAGCAAATCATAAGGTTATTTGAAAATTCATGAACATAGCTCAACATCTGTCATATGCAAATACATTGGATACCTGTGTGAAGGGAGGGTTGAATAAAAACAATACTAGTATGTACATCACCAATCATCCAGATTTTCAGTATTTGATTTTACTTGAAGCTAGCTGTTCTACAAAAAACTATTATCTTTCATGTAACCTACACAAATACTAAAGGAAAATGATTGATGTTCCAAGTACTGATAAGCGTATATATTTCCTGCATTGACTAACTTCTATGTCCTGGGATCTAGATGTGTAATGCCACAAAGGTTATAATTAAACCTTTGTTTATCCTTTTTCCTTTAAGGAGGTGTTACTTCCTTTTGTTGTTGCCAAAGGGACCTAGATATTAAACAAAACTCAAGTTGTAAGACTACTCAACACAATCCTAAGTCTATTTCAATTGTACAGATTAATGATGAACCATGTTTAGGTACCTAGAATTGTATGCTAATAAACTTAACTGTTAGCTGTCTCTCTGTGCTTGCTTTGTAGCAGTTGATACAGAAGGGTTGAAAACAAAAACACTGAATGGCACAGCACCATCCTATTGAGTAATCCCTGACTGCATTTATGATTCCTGGTATAAAACGCATCAGCGAAGTGGTCTGAACATAAAATTACATGCTTCACGACAGGAATTCAGTGATGCTAGCCACTGTTTTCGTCTGGAATTTACCAACAGGGAAATATATGAAATATAATTCTACTACCCTGTCAGCCAATTGCTGCTCAAGATTTTACCATTTACCTGTTTGATACTCATACACGTTGTTATGCAACTTTCGAAGAGAGTTGGTGTGTAGAGCACTTATACAGTCTATGATACACTGCTCAGAGCTAGGGGACATGAAGTGGGCTGCCACCCATTTGAGTCACAGCTGATAGCAGTTGAAAAACATGGCTGCTACCAGGGGCTGCTAGGGGCTGGCTGAGGCTGCTGGCAATACACAAAATTCTCCCCTCATGGGATCACTAAGAGAAAAAGGGAGGACAGCATCCTATTCTTGAAGTGTATTACTTTCATATAAGCTAATATATATGTGAGCCTTTAGTTCCCCTTTAAGGGAATAATTAAAGAAAGCACCTTAATAGAAGCACCTCTGATGAATCTACAAGAACCTGTAATACATAAGGTCTTTCAAGCCTTAGAATGGTCTAGCACCTGAACTTCGATTGAGTATTATAGTATTTTAAAGATCCCTTTAACTCAGATATATAATATGAGTTTGATAAATGATATGAATGGTCGCATATAACTTAGCTCTCATGCCAGATTTCCAGGATCACTGTACTGTAAGACCAGGCCTGACTGGTCACGGCACTACCAGGTCTACGTAAAATAAGTAAAACAGCATAAATCACTAGATAATTAATTAGACAAGTTATATTTGTAGTTGCATGGGTTCAAAACACTTACACACACATTGTGTATATTCCAGCATTTTGATGGGAAAATTCAATGATTTCCTATTAAGTATCAGCTACATTTGGTAAAGGTGGTTTGAATTCTACGGACTGGAATGCATCGGATAAGACTATCAAATTTCATAAAACAAAGTTAGATAAAAAAAATCAAGAAAAAAATTACCAACCCATGCAACGGCAGAATAATTATTCAATTTGGTCTAAGGGTTTGCAGTGATAGAAATAGTTAATTAATCAAGTAATTAGTCTAATTATTCAGCAGTTTGCTTAACCCTTATGCTGCTGGTGGCTAATTTGGCTAATATAAAATGATGCAAAAAACCTGAAAAATGACCGAAACCCTGGCAAATGGGTACTCATATGAAAGTACTCGGCGAGAGCTTTCCAATGAGTACCAACATGACATGGTTTAGATGTTTTTCAAAGATTTTTGCGTTTTTGTGCTTTGGGCAAATGTACCCCTCAGCATTGTAAGGGTTAAAATACGTCTTGGCTTCCCAGAGAGAATAAGAAAGTACTATACTGCGTGTGTCCTGAAGGGAAGTTGCAAGTTTGAGTGGCTCACGATCGCAAGTGAACTCGAGCATGTTCTTGCGGAGCTGAGCGAAGAAGGAGTCGCAGAGGAATAAAGTGATAGATGCACCGCATGAGTTAAAACAGACGAATGATGACTTTACTAGTGAGCAGGACTCATGGGATTATGGAGTGATGGAAAGGTAGGAAAATAATACGGACGAATAAATCAATAACTGAATACAGAAAAGAGCGCTTTTGAACATTATAGGTGGAAAGGGCGCTATATCACATTTCAATTGTTATTATTATTATTATTATTATTATTATTATTATTATTATTATTATTATCATCATAAAAGAGAAAGATTTTAATAGAAAAGGTTTTCATCTCCTTTTTATTTGTATCTGGCTTAAATACTTCCCTTTAAATGACACATAATTCTATTCTATAATTGGTTGACTAGAATTGTCTAGTAAAACATTGCGTTGGAGGAATATTGGCCTTTTATCGGAAGGAAATGGATTTTTTGCTTAAGGACTACAGTGAAAAAGCAATTTGTTGAAAGGTTAGACAATACAATCAGAAAAAATGCTGACGCTAAGTAGAAACAAAGAGCTCTCCTAAAAAGGAGGCAGGAAAAATCAATCTAGCTGAAAGGTTGCATTATATATATATATATATATATATATATATATATATATATATATATATATATATATATATATATATATATATATATATATATATATATATATATATATACATATATATATATATATATATATATATATGTATATATGTATATATATATATATATATATATATATATATATATATATATATATATATATATATATATATATATATATATATATATATATATATATATGTATATATGTATATATATATATATATATATATATATATATATATATATATATGTATATATATATATATGTATATATATATATATATATATATATATATATATATATATATATATATATATATATACATATATATGTATATACATATATATATATATACATATATATATATATATATATATATATATACATATATATATATATGTAACTATCATCATGAAATCATAAAAATGAGACAATGTTTTTATTTTGATTGCTGCTAGCTTCATAAGTGGAGTATGTTATTGTTACAGAAGAGATGTATATTTGGAGTTTAAGTGTTTTTGAACAACCTCCCTTCCCCATCAAAACTAAACAGCAGTTTTGCAATTTATTAAAAGCAAGACACTTTTCTTTTTATCTTATCAAAAAATACAATAGTAACATTGTAGTTATGATTATTATAATTTAGATTGATATCCATTTATATAGACTTACGGCTTAGAAATGAAATAAAAGTGTTTACCGGAACTGAAAATCCCTACTAATTTCCAAATCTTTTCTTTCATTCTATAAATGTTTCAAACTCCGATTGGTTAAAATAATGAAATAAAACAATGAATATTTGGAGAAATATTTCACTGAATTTTTATTTTATTTTCGATGGATAAGAATGTTCTTTTTTCTTTTTTTTTCTATTTTGTTTTGTCTTCAAATATTTGAAATATTTTGTTTCTAGTTAACGGACCATGTGTGTAGTCCACCGATGGAAAGGATCAAATTTTTACACATTTTATTAGGGGGTTTGTTTTAACCCAACGATGCCCCCCTACAAAGTACCCTATGATACCCATAAAACACCCTGCATGGTCGGTCACCGAGGGTGCTGGTGCCACACATGCCTTTAAGTGTATGTCCAGTTAACCCTGTAGGTACCCTGTAAATAAGTACCCTAGTTATTTAGCGATAAGGAGTTCTTAAGATTTCTCTCACAAGTCTCTGGTCTCTCTCTCCTTCAAGCCGCTGTTACTACGGCTTTTCCTCCTCCTTATACAAATGAGCGCCTTGAAATGCGCATTCTTTGCTGTGGTAAGTTTCTCAAGGTTGTTTTGTTACTCTTGAAGATTTGAAGTGGAGGGAGGGGGGCCCCCCTTTCTATCTATAATCTTGCCCCTTTTCTTTCTCCTTAAAATACCCCTTTTTGTCTCTTCTTTACAGTGATTCCTGCTCACCCTTCCTCCTTTATCTCCCCTCTTTTGAAAATTTCTCCTTTTCTTTTTCTCCTCTCTGTGGGCTTGCCCCTTCTTTCAAGTTGAGCCCCCCTTTTCTGACTATAGCATTACCCCTTTTTTCTCCTTAAAATACCCCTTTTTGTATCTTCTCTACAGTGATTCCTGCTCACCCTTCCTCCTGTATTTCTCCTCTTTTGAATATTTCTCCTTGTCCTCATCTCGCTGACTTGCCCCTTCTATTAATTTCCCCAGTTTTCTCTCATTACCCTCTGGTTCAACAGTATTCTTTTTTCATTCTTTCCTACCTTAATTTCTCTTTACCCCTCTATCTTCTTTTCACTATTTTCATGATGTTCCTTTTTTTACCCCTTTATTTTTCTTTTCTATGTTTTCAGGGAATTTCCTTTTCACTGCTGTCTCTTTCCCCCACTTCCTCTTTCCTCTAAATCCGGTCCCATTTTTCTGCATACCTTTATGATTTTTTTTATATTTCCCATCACCCCCTTCCTTTCTTCCCCTTTTCCCCCTAATCACCCCCCCCCCTCCTAATCCACCTCCTCTCTTTTGTCATACCCATTTTTCTTGATTTATTATTCCCCCTTCTGATGTTTATACTCTCACCCCTTTTCTCCCCTTTTATTCCCCTCCTCACATTTCCTTAGTAGTGGACATTTAAAGCAGATGTTGACAAGATGGAGTTTCATGAATGTTTTATGCACACTTAAAGTAGTTATTATGTTCCCTCCAGAAATAAGATGTACTGTTTATTTTTTGGAAATTGGGTATTTTACAAGATACTTCAAGATACTGTATATATATATATATATATATATATATATATATATATATATATATATATATATATATATATATATATATATATATATATATATATATATATATATATATATATATATATGTATATTGACAATGCATTTAAAGCAGTATAATTATATGGATTGTTGACAAATTAATTCATTTTTAACAAATGGTGTTGTTAGGTAAAATGCAAATAAGTTTTGTTCATACATTATATATAGGCTGGGTCGTTTAATCATTTTCCCAGTTTTTATCTTAGCATCCTCTATGATACATTACCCCTTGGACTTTCATATTCCCTCTGAAATCCCTTTGAAATGCATCTGTTGAGTGCCTTGATAACTGTGAAAACCGACTTGGTAATTGAGAACCATTTTGAAAGTGGTTTTAGGGAAAGTTGTGTGATCCTTCAGGAGGAATATTTTTCTCCAAATATTTTCCAAATTATGCTTTTATCACAAAAACATGTTTCTCTCCCTTGGTCCAGTCATTTCTTAGTGTAGTACATGTTAAGTTTGTTTTGAAATGATTTTAGCTGATTTGATCTTCGGTTGTGTGAGTTTTATGCAAATTTATGCCGATTTTGACCTGATTTTTATTCTTCGCTATTAGGAAAGCATAGACATCTTCTGAAGCGTAAGTAAAGCTGAAATGATTTTTCCGCAAAGAACACACTTTTTTCGGGCACTTTTTGCTCTGATCATGCGTGGTGATTAAAAGATGTTTTGTTCACCGTCATATTTATTCATTTATTCACATTTACTTGCTGCTGCTGCTGCTGTTGCTGCCGCTATTCTTAAGAACCAACTGCATGCCATCAAGTTGCATCAAAAAACTACACGCTTTACTTTTGTCACTCATGTCACATTTCATGCAAATTATATGTCTGCATTTTTAAAGAAATTCTTTTAAAAATGCCTTGAACATTTTTCGACAAAAATTGACTAAATGACACCGTACCATAATTTGACTCATATTTAATTAACATGTTTTTGGTATTATTTGGAAAATTCTGTACAATCATTTAAGAAGAATCGATGACATAATTTATACAATTTGAGCATTGCCTAAAAGCTTCTTTTTTGACTCACCAAAAAGGTTTCTTAAGACAAAGTGGCACAATTTTTGCCACCAATGGATCAAAATGACAGTATTACATCATTTCAGCATTTCAAAACCAAACATACGAAAAAGATATTGTGTTTCATCATAGACCTGTTTTGTCCCTTAATCCTGTCCTGATGAGCAATTTTATTCCTAACTTTGCAAAGAAAAGCGCACTTTTTCCTGGTTTAGCAAATGATCAAGTTTTTAAAAAATGCTTCCACCTGGGAATATCATTAGATTTCCATCAAGAATGCTTAACAAATTCCAGTTTATCTTGGGAAAAAATATCAAATCTAGGGTTCTCCTTTATCTTAACAAATGGAACTAGTTTTGTAAATGGAAAAAAGAGGACATTTTTGACAATCGAAATTTCATTTCATTGGGCCTTTTTCAGGAAATATTCATTATTTATCTTTTATTACAAAAAGTTTTCAAAATTTCTTTGAAGTATTGCCTTATTTTTTGACAGGAAGAAGGGTGTTTTTACAATATGATTTCTATTGTCATCTTTTACACAACCTAGCCCTTGGGTGAGATGAATATACACACTTACTGCTTCTCAAAAACACACTACTTCTCAAAAAGTATGTGTTATATTGTTC
The DNA here is from genome assembly GCA_963942565.1 of Maea johnstoni. Lineage (NCBI taxonomy): Eukaryota > Metazoa > Annelida > Polychaeta > Spionida > Magelonidae > Maea > Maea johnstoni. Next base: position 2,803,540 of record OZ012697.1, read on the forward strand.
TTTAGGTTTACTCATAGTACAGCTATAGTCAGAGTGCTTAGTCAATCTGACTGAAATATGGAGATGATTTCATAAGTAGAGAGAATTAGAGAAATCTTGAAAAGAACTACCTTTACAAACCATATGAGGAATCTGGAGAATGTCTTAATGCCACTTGAAATGGTCACCTTTTCTCTTGAACTTATCTGTATCTGCTCAGTGTTGATTTCATATATATTATATATATATATATATATATATATATATATATATATATATATATATATATATATAATTATATATATATATATATATATATATATATATATATATAATTATATATATATATATATATAGATATAGATATATATATGTATATATATATATATATATATATATATATATATATATATATATATATATTTATATATATATATATATATATATATATATATATATATATATATATATATATATATATATATGCAGGGGTAGTTTCAAACTATCTAGGCCACTTCGGGCTTGAACAGATTAACACATCATCACACCAAGACACTTTCACGACACATGTTTTGTCTTATCTTTCCTTTCAAACTTTTCAATTTCCTGTGTTTCTAAATACAAAAAATATCACTTGTGTGCGTTGTGTATGAATGTTCATACCCCATGTTGTATCCCCACACAACTTGGTAGTGACCCCTATAGGACAAGATTGTAGTTATTCAATGACCTTCACCTTCCCGAAATGACCTTCACCTTCCCGAAATGACCTTCACCTTCCCCAAATGACCTTCACCTTCCCCAAATGACCTTCACCTTCCCAAACACTCACCTAGTGTTGCTAAGTGTATGTATTTATTCCAATGTGCTAAGATGAATAAATGTATGGACTGATATGTGTTAAGATGTTGTAAGATCTTCTTTTGACCCATTTATGTATCATAGATACATTTTGCTCTGTTCTTAAAAAGATGAGTGAAGGCTAATTTGCATAGGTAAAGTTTAAGCGCAAATTCAAAAATTTTGTTACATTTTTGAATACTGTTTTTTTTTTTTTTTTCATTTTAAACCTTTATGAGTAACTAAACAACCAAACACATGTGTCAATTGTGACCAAAAACGACTGGGTTATTTTGATAAAGTTTCCCTATAAAGGTGCCTTTCTGAAAATATTCAATTTACACATTAATCATAAGCCAACTGACAACTCTTCATGAAATATTTTGCAAAATCATCCTTTATTCCAAGTTATTTACAAAAGTATTTGATCCAGAGTATAACATACACAGGCCTTAGTTTTGAGGTTAGATAGTATTTTGTTTAGTCACTAGAGAAATTAATGCCATTCTCCTGTGAAATCTTTTATCCGTCTCTGAAGCCATTGTAGGTAATCCCGTTCCCCTTATGGCGACGATTTACTTCAAGACCTATCTTACTCTACGCAAACACTATCCCCTTACCATATCGTCATGACAACTGTTGCTTGGTGACTTCTTTCCAATCTCCGAAACAGCACAAAGGGAGAATGTTTTTCTTTGTGGCTTGTTAGCAAGACCTCAAAGGTCGCGGCTCGAATAGAGAGTACCGGATACGACACAATTGACGCCTAAATATGGGCATTAGCGAGAAGGGGATGCTTGTTGCCGAGAGATTGAGCTCTTCCAGATACCCCCAGCGGAGAAGAGTGATTTGCCTGTCCAATTGCTTCCATCCTTCCTCTCTGTCATTGTTATATGTGTGCTCAAGATTTTTAACCCCTCACCTTACTATTCTGGTAATATCTCTCTATCCGAAGCAATGGTTGGAAAATATTTGAAGGAGACGTGTTCATTAAAACTTAATCTTCAACTCTTCTTCAATTAATTTGCAAATTATTGCTTAATTTCAAAGTTATTTTCAAAAGTGTAACAGATCCAGACAATTCTTGACCAGTAGATCTTCAGGCATGAACGGGTTAACCTTACCATTCTCATAGAGTATGTAAAATGACCAGCTCTTTTGTTGCTGGCGTTTTGCGCAAAACATATTTGTCTTTTTATTTGTTCATTCATTCATTCATTTATTCGTTCATTCATTCATTCATTTATTTGTTCATTCATTCATTCATTCATTCATTTATTCGTTCATTCATTCATTTGTTCTGAGTCCTATCACCAACTCTTAATATATTGAGATTCATTAGTTAAATCATCCTTTATTTGTCTTTTTATTTGTTCATTCATACATTCATTTATTCGTTCATTCATTCATTTGTTCTGACTCCTATCACCAACTCTTAATATATTGAGATTCATTAGTTAAATCATCCTTTATTTGTCTTTTTATTTGTTCATTCATTCATTCATTTGTTCGTTCATTCATTCATTTGTTCTGACTCCTATCACCAACTCTTAATATATTGAGATTCATTAGTTAAATCATCCTTTATTTGTCTTTTTATTTGTTCATTCATTCATTCATTTATTCATTCATTCATTCATTTGTTCTGACTCCTATCACCAACTCTTAATATATTGAGATTCATCAGTTAAATCATCCTTTATTTGTCTTTTTATTTGTTTATTCATTTATTCATTCATTCATTCTTGTTCATTAATTCATTCTCTCGTTCATTCATTCATCCATTCACCTATACTTTTATTCTTTTAATAGAAATCATGGGTTGTGGTTTGTGTTAGGGTCATGTTTAACAAAGTGGGTAACCCTAGCCTAATAGGACTGGGAATAGTCAGGAATTCTTCAAAATATGCATTTTTTCAGAAAGAAAAATCCTTCACTACAGTTCTTATTGGATTTGGTTGTAAAATAAATTCTGTTTTGGACTGCTCAGCCATGGAGGCAGCCCTAAGCAGTTGAGTTGTACTTGTAGTGTTTATTTCAGGAAAGTTCATTTGTTTATTGTCTCCCTCGGCAGTGATGCCGAAGAGGCCATGGTATAGATATGTTATGATTTTGATATCAGATTTCTGTATCTTGTGAGGTTGTGATGTTATACATTTTTTATTGCCCCGATAATCTGTACGTATGGATCCGAGGAAAACCACCGACTAACCGCCAGTCTATTGAACCCACCCATGCTCTTAGCAGCCAAAACCACCTGACTATTTTGGAACTAAAAACATTTCTCTGGAAATATTTGTTGAAGAAACATTCATCAGAAACTAATGAAGAACTTTCCTTGAAATATTTTCCAATCTGTGATTAGTTATTTTCTAAAGTTTCATAAGTCCAGCTAACACTGGTTAACCCAATAAAAGGCTTAAACCTTTGGCGATTGGAACTGTGATACCTCTTAAAAAAATTGAATTTGAGCATGATTTCAAAAAATATTTGAAGGGAAGTTGTTAAGTAGTTTCTGATTTACATTTCTTCTTCAAATATTTTCTGAAAATTTTTATTTTAAGAGAGATATCCGCAAAAAAAATCAGGCGCACTGTTTTGAGCGTAACAGGCATTAATGGGTTAAAATGGGACTTCAACACTGGAAATCATATTTCTGTATCCGAGGAAAACAAGATGTGCTGATATGCTGGCTGATTTTGTATTGTCCCATATGGGAAATTTATGCATTTGCTTCAAGATTTTCTGCCGATTTATTTTTTCAGAAAGTGACGAAGGCGAAGGTAGGAGTTCTAGCCTCTTTCCGAGATTTCCTGCCCCGATCTGTGGGGACTCACTACTAACCACTAATATTCTTCTCAACTAACCACATTAATAGCAATATATACTCTAAAAGCTCCCTGGTGGTCAAAACAAGAACTAACTCCCCTGGTGGTCAAAACAAGAACTAACTCCCCTGGTCCTCAAAACAAGAACTAACTCCCCTGGTGTTGAAAATGAGAATCATATCCACTGGTGTTAAAAAAGGGAACCAAAAACGTTTTCCTTGTGGTTAAAGATAAAGGAAATCCCCAAGAGTAATAAAGATAAAAGATTCCCCTGTGGAGATAAGGAGAACTAATTTCCCTGGTGGTAAAAAAGGGAACTAATACCCCTGGTGGGAAAACATTCTATCGGTTTTGCTTGAGGTGAAAAAGATGACTAATTCACCTAGCGGAATGAAAATAATCAATACCCTTTTGCTAATGAAGACAACCAGTTTCCCTGGTGGTCAAAACGATAATCAATTGCCCTGGTGGTAAAAACGAGAACTAAATCTCTTAAAACCAAATGAAAAAGTTCAAGTGATTTAGTTGATGTCTCTTTTTGATGATGTTTTTAGTAGGCATCTTATGTTATTAAGAGATAATATTTTTAATCATATCAAGATTTTAGAAGATTAGTTCTATATCTTTAAGATTTCACAACAATTCATTTTATACCTTTAAACCAAAAACCACTTGGGAGCTTTTAGAAAAAATGGTTTTGAAGCAATATGGAACGATTAGATTTTGTGTATTTTGAATATTGTCAAATCAACCTTTTGAAAAACACATACAATTTCATACTTGTTATCAAAACCTTTCAATATATTTTGAAGCTTAAAATCTACCTTACGGTTTATCGAAAATATTCAAATATATACCAATCTAAGGATTTCATAGTGATATCATATTTGGTTTCTTTTTATGATATGTCTGTGTTTGGGTTAATAAAATTGTACGGAATCTAACCTGCATGTGAAGAGGGTATGCATAGTTTTAGTGACCTAACCCTTTCAAGTCTGTCTCCCCAAAATATATCCATACTATTTTGGTGATAACTTTTTTATCGGACCAATTTTTGGAAAATATTTGAAGGAGATATGTTCATCAGAAACCATGCAACAACTCCCCTTCAAATTAATTTTGGAATTTAATTTGAATTTTTATGTTATCATGAAAAGTATTGGAGAAGCAGACGACACGTGTCAAGGGCATCTTGAGGTTCAGGCTAAATCCCATTCAAATGAAGCTGGGAATATCCAGGAATTCCGAGGATAACGCAAGGAAAATGGCAGGAACTTCTTGGAAGTCTCAGCTACATTTGTTTTTTGGAGCCAGTAATAGGGGGAGCCACTGGGGGGTGTTGAAACATAAACTTTTCATATTCCATGTCCCTAGCACAAATGTCACCAGTCCAATTCAAAAGTACTATCATCGCAACTTTCAGTTGCATATCTGTCCATCCTGACCTAGTGAAGCTTTGAATACCAAAGAATTTCCAGGATAATGCTGAGAAGTACCAGTTATTCCTGGAAATTCTCAGCTTCATTTGGTAACCCATCAATACTCACAGCGGCCAGAACAGCCGGATGATTTTGATGAAATCTTTTAGCCAAAAGCATATTTCAGGAAATATTTGAAGGGGAAATGTTCATCAGAATATTACCAACAACTCTCCTTCAAATGTTTTCTAAAAGCATTCTCAATTTCTGAGTTATTGTCAAAAATGTCAAAGACCCAGACGACAATTTCAAAAGTAACTCTTAAGCATTAATGGGTTAACTTTCAGGGTTATGAGGAGTATGAAAATATTGATATTGGGATATGGACTGATTTGTGTCATTAAACTTAATGGTGCAACTTGAACAGACATTTTTATATCCTAATGAGTTGAATTGATTTCGTACACAAGTTGAATTTGGATTTTGAAATTTTGTTTATTGTCACGTTTTTTTTCAAATTAAGGCTAAATATTAATGGCGATCCAGGAAACTGGAGTACCCGGGGAAAACCAGCGTTTTTCTCCTTCCACTTTAGTCAGTGCGTAATGTGACTTTGCTCGCATTCCCAAAACAAGAAAAATGTCTGTTCAAAAGCTTTTCTCTCATTCTTTCACTAACATTTTTTCTCTCTAGAAATCTTCCTAACACGACTAACACAAGGTGGGCGGTTCTGCCTCCGATCTTTTACATTCTACTAACCAAGGAATGAGCTCGTAAATATCTGTATCTGCCCTTCATGCTTGTGAACTTTTGAAGTTCTAGTTTGGCGGGAAAATAGAAGAAATTTTGGTTGATAGGTTGTAGAAGACATTTCGAGACATGATTTCAAAATATAAGTTGGTTTAAACAATGTTTGCATGTTTTGCATATTAGTTAACTATTTCACAAAGACAGTGACTTTCAAATGATAACTTGTTTTAGACATCAGCCATCCTTTAATGGATTAATGGGTTTTGATATTCATATGTTTAGACCTTTTTATGGATTGAAATGCCCATCGCCTAAAGGGCTGTAATTTTGATAGGAAAATGGCATAATACCAAGTATACCAGCACAAAGACCTGAGCAAGAAAATTCTATCCATATATATATATATATATATATATATATATATATATATATATATATATATATATATA
>OZ012697.1:2810003-2842503 GCA_963942565.1 Maea johnstoni
AGAGAGAGAGAGAGAGAGAGAGAGAGAGAGAGAGAGAGAGAGATTTCACGTTGATTTTACCTAGACCGAATAGGATTGATACCAATACATGCAGCGGCTATACAAAGAAATTCCATATACATTCAACCTGAGACACGTATATTTAGAGGTCTCAGATATGGCAAAACATGGCAACGGCTTTAGATACCACAACCTTGTCACACGAACTTGAACACCCAATTATAATGGTTGTATACACATGGACACGAACAAGAACAAACAAGTGGATGGACATATTACTCAATGATTATAGTATGAATAAACTGGTTGGAGGTGTACGCTGTGGTGCGATTGGCAACCATCACATACTGAACCAGTGCCCACCTATATCATTACTAGGGTGTGGATTTCGTTTATCATCACTTTTAGCTTTGTAAAGGCTTAATCGTTACTAGTCAGTTGTCATTGTTACTAGAAACCGGACTACCCAGGTAAACCTACCAAGTTTCCCAAAGCCACTGGTAACTTTCTCACGTGCATTGAGCCTAAATCGAGCCCGAAAACTTCAGTACGTATTTATAGTTTATTGACTGTAACAATAATCATAACAAAAATCATAACACAAAGAAAAAATGACATAAAGAAAGAAGTAAGTGTATGTAAAATAAAGGGAAACACAAACAGTTGTGGTCGGAGAAAGTGAACAGTCGCTGCACGGTGCTTAAAAAGACCACTTGGCTAGCGGCACGCATTACAGTGGGACCACTCGAGGTGACCGCCCTTCTAAAGTGACCACATTTGCCGGTCTCAAACCTTTTTACAATTACATTGTAGTAGTAATGTTCCAAAGGAGAAGTCAGAAAACATGGGTGTTTACGAATGCAGTACATCTCCTATAAAAAGAGAACCTGCATTTGGAAAGGCTGCCATGTTAAATTGGATAGGATTCTTTGAACATCAAATCTCTAATGGTTAAGTGACCGGTTAGGGAAAACCCCTATTGCAGTAGGTAGGGTCAACAGCTACTGGGATGGAAAAACACAAAGGCTTCTACTGGAGCTGTCATCATTTTATTGAACTCCGTGAAAACTGCAACAAAGTAGACAAAAAACACTTACTATTTAACACAACATTGCAGATATTCACGTTACATATACAAGTAGCAAACACTGGAATTCCATACATATTTCACTATAAATTACTGACAAATACATTTACTGACAAATATCACCATATTACATATAGCATACATATAGGTACACATAGCTGAGCTTAGTTTATTTCATACATAGTTGTTAAGTGTTACATACCTCTTTGCTCTCTCTCTACTTCAATTGTATAAGTGTGTGGCTCATTCCTGCTCAGCTCACTGCCACATGTTATCATCATGAGAGTGAAAAGTGGTCTGACCAGTACACCCCTGGTCAGTGAGTATAGGGAGCTTGAACCAAAAGGAGGCTTGACCACATTCATTACGCATAAGAAACAAAGGGTTAAACATTTCAAGTATAGAGGGCAGCACCTTACTCAGGTAGCTAATTATAGAAAAGAAAAACATAACAATCATTACATGGCCCCTCAAAATGATTCAAATCATTTTCTTAGTATAGAGTATGTTGCAATTTCTTTTTAACAAATACCCTATAGCATGAAAGTGTTGATCATTAACACATTTAGTCCAAATATATACCTTTCAATCTGGTCTAATCAAACATCTTATATTATAAAACAATACAGTTATCAAATTTGCAATTCTTAATATATATCATGGCCCCTCGTAGGGAACCGAGCTAATTCTGACTCTCAACAAGGAGAATCAATTTCTGAATAGGGCGCTCTAGTAAAATCACTGGGGTTTTACGTTTGCCCTTTGAATCAAGTGATGGACAACCCATGGCAAGCTTGACCTTGCGAATGTGTCCATCAGCATCACATGACGTCTCAACAACTCTGGCCAACTTCCATTGGTTTCTCGGCAGGTCATCATCCTTAACGATCACAATATCATCTTCTTGGATATTTCGTTTAGGTGGGACCCATTTCTGCCTAGGTTGGAGACTTGTCAAATATTCTATTTTCCACCGATTCCAAAATTTGTCAGTTAGGTACTGGACCCGACGCCATCTTTTACGTGAGTACATATCAGATGGTTCAAACTGACCGGGGGGTGGAAGTAGAACCTTCGATTTCATTGTTAATAAATGATTTGGGGTTAAAGGTTCTAAAGACATGGGATCATTGAGATTATCTGTTGTAAGCGGGCGGCTATTTACAATAGCAGTAACCTCGTACATGAAAGTCCTGAGTGACTCATCATCAAGATTCAGCCCGTCCTGATCCATCATGGAGGACAAAATGCTACGGACAGTGCGGATCTGTCGCTCCCACACTCCACCCATGTGACTGGCATGGGGAATGTTCATTTTGAACTCAATATAGTCGCATCCCTTTTCTAGAAGGAATTGCTTTATGCGACTCTCATCTATTTCACCTAGTCCTTTTCGGAGTTCATTTTTCGCGCCGACGAAATTGGTACCTCTATCGGAACGAAGTTGTCTGATTGGTCCCCGAATCGCCAAAAAGCGTCGAAGAGCGTTGATAAATGAATCAGTGCTCAATTCGTTAGAGACCTCAATGTGAATGGCACGGGTAGTCATACAGGTAAATAGTGACCCATAGCGTTTTAGTTCTTTACGTCCTTCTTTGACGTACCATGGGCCGAAATAATCAACCCCGCAGTATACAAATGGTGGGGATGGCTCGAGTCGATCTTCGGGGAGATCAGCCATTTTTTGGTTCTGAGTAGTGAGGCGTATCTTTCTACATTTCACACATTTGTAGATATATTTGGATACTGCGGAACTACACCCGATGATCCAAAACCCGTTCTCTCTTATTTTACCCGTTGTCATACCGCGACCCTGGTGCTCAACCTGTTGATGGCAATAGCCAATCACAAGGTCCGTAACATGATTCTTTCTCGGGAGAATAACAGGGTGTTTAAATTCACTGGAAAAACTTGCCCTCTTCAAACGACCCCCAACTCGTAGAACACCATGTTCATCGAGAAATGGATCAAGTTTGTACAGTGAACTTGACTTCTTCAAAAATCTATCACTTGGCTTGAGATCGGAATTGTTCAGAGCACAAAGATATTTGATTTCATCCTCAAATGCTCTACTTTGAACAATTTTGATAATTGCGATCTCTGCAGCAGACAAATCTGCTACTGTAATACACATTCGGTCTGCAGATGAAACATTTGAATCCTGCACTAAATGGTTTTGTAATCTAGTTTTGAGCTTCAAACACCAGGCTAGAGCTCGTTTTGCCCGAAACCAGTCGGAAAAGTACTCTAAACGCTCTGGTTCAAAGTATGGAGGAAACTCGGTTATTAGAGTTGTCAACACCTGAACTTTTTTCAGTTCTGGATCCTCCTGGGCTGGTTCTGGAACAACTGACTCAGTGTTCAGAGAAATGTCACCTGTCCATAAAAAATCAGGGCCAGTCAGCCATTTAGAATGGTCTACTAGCTCTCTAGGACTTAAACCCCGTGACGCATCGTCAGCAGGATTTTCTTCGGTTTTGACATATCTCCACTGATTTGGCTGTGTACGGTCACGGATTTGCTGGACCCTATTAGCAACAAACACTCGAAAGCGTTTAGTGTCACTGTTAATATATCCCAAAACAACCTGACTGTCTGTCCAAAATATCTCATTCACGTCAGTGTACTCTAGTTCTTGTTCTAAATTAGCACTGACTTTCACAGACAATAGGGCTGCTGAAAGTTCTAATCTGGGAACAGTTATGGGTTTTAGGGGAACCACCCTAGCTTTTCCCATGACAAAGGCACAGTGCACTTGGCCTTCAGCATTTTTGAGTCTTAAATAGGAACATTGGCCATAACCGTTAGTACTGGCGTCAGAAAAATGGTGAAGTTCAGCTGATTTTACTTCTCCAAAATTTTCTGGTTTAAAACACCTAGGTACTTTGAGGGTCTCAAGAAGAAACAGGTCATTTCTCCATTGTTCCCAGCGGGATCTGAGAGTATCTGGCAATGGAGTGTCCCATTCTGAGTTGTCGCTGCACATTTCTTGCAGGATCTGCTTTCCTACAAGGACAACCGGAGCTAAAAACCCAAGCGGATCATAAATGGAACTCACGGTTGATAAGATTCCTCGTCTTGTGAGAGGTTTATCTTGGAGCGTGATGCGGAATCGAAAGGTATCTGACTCTACGCACCAACTAACCCCTAAGGCCCTTTCAATCGGAAGCATGTCACGGGCCAGGTCAAGATCTTTGACTCCTTTAGAACAATCTTCAGGAGGAATGGCCATCATAACATGCTTTGAGTTTGAGATAAATTTATGTAATCTGAGACCTCCCTTTCTGCATAGTGCTTTCGTTTTGTCAATCAGTTCGATAGCTTCACTTTCATTGGGTACTGATTTTAACCCATCATCTACGTAGAAATTTCTATGTACAAAATTGGACGCTTTCGACCCATAATCTTTCTCATAATCTGTAGCTGTCTGTTTCAAGCCATAATTGGCACAGCCAGGAGATGATCCAGCTCCAAATAAATGTACAGTCATACGAAATTCTACTGGCTCAGATTCATAATTTCCATCCTCCCACCACAAAAAACGCAGGAAATCCCGATGTTCAGGAATAACATGGAATTGATGGAACATTCCTTCTATGTCGCACATAAAAGCAACTTGTTCTTGACGAAATCTACTCAAAACTCCAACCAATGCATTCGTAAGGTTTGGGCCATGAAGCAGGTGGTCATTTAGGGATTCGTCTTTATATTTCGCACTGCAGTCGAAAACGACTCTAATTTTATCTGGCTTTTTTGGGTGATACACCCCATGGTGCGGAATGTAGTTTATACACCCATCTTTCCCAAAAAGCTCAGATTCAGGCACTTTTTCTGCATACCCTTTGTCTAATAGGTCATGCATGAATGTGGTATATTCATTTCTGTACTTCATGTCACGTTTCAAGTGCCGTTTCAGATTCTTAAGGCGATGGAGTGCCAAGATCTTATTATTCGGGAGAATAAATTCTGATGATTTGAATGGCAGCGGCATTTCATAATGGCCATTTTCTTTCTGATGAATTCCGTCTCTCAGAATAGAGAGGAATTGAAGGTCATCTTGCGAGTAAGTAACCTCATTGGGCCCCTTTTCAATGAAATCCATTTCAAACAATCTAACAATCTCTGAAGGAGATACCTCTCGGGTAGATGTATTCAGGCAAAACTGAACACTTTCCTGTCCCAAATACTTCAAAGACTTTAGATCTGATTCATTGAAAAGCTCCTGTTCACTAGGGCACCAATACTTATATGTCATATCCTGGTCACGGCACCAATTCTTATCAAAAGTAACCGGAGCCTGTACCTCACAAGCAAGAACTCGATGACTGATTCCGATAGGATCACAGTCAGATTCATTGCATTGTTTTGAGTCTACAATCCCTACGATTCCCCAACCGAGATCAGTCCTCTGTGCGTAGGGTCCACCATTGACTGGTGCAATAACCTCTTGAGGAAATAGAGCCCTCGGACAATTATAGCCAATCAAGAGGCCCACTTCGCACGTGCTAAGAGGCATCAATCTATCGGCGATCTCTTCTAAATGAGGCCATTTTCTTGCCATATCAGGGTTAGGAATGTGGGCACGGTTGGATGGAATCATATTCCTAGAAAAAGTAATTGGGAGGGGGATTTTCTGGGAGTTATCAAAACCTCTAACCATTAATCCCTCAAACCGTTTACAGCTGATCCTTTTATTCTTTGAGGCCATAGTAGAAAGTAAAAGCATACTGTCTGAACCCTCAATGTTCAGCTCATCAGACGTACGGTCAAGAATAAAAGTAGTGTCGGATTGAGTATCCAACATGGCATATATCAACATTTCGTGATTTGGAGCATCACGGTGAGATATCCAAACTGGAAGTATAAGTGAACTTTTGCAAATTTCACTAGTTCCGCTGAGATGACAAACACTAATGTTACTCACTGATTTAGGTATAGTTGAGTTTTGATCCTGACCAGATTGAATAGGTTTTGCTGTCTCAGTTTTAGGTACTTCATTTTTGAACATATAGAGATTGCCATGTAATACTGTTGGATGGGACTCTTGGCAAGTTTTGCATTTACTCTTATTCCGACATGTGAAAGATCTGTGACCACGCTTCAAACAACCGAAGCAAAGACCCTTTTCCATTATGAAGGCCTTAATTTCACTCACAGGTCTAGATAAGAATACCTTGCATTCATCAAGGGGGTGCTCTTTATGACAATAAATGCAGTTAGGATTAACCTTTTGGAAATTTTGTCGAGAACCTTCATTTGTTTCTGTAGCGAATGCACTCACACCATAGGTTTTCTTACCCTGGTCACTTTTGCCCTTTTTAATGGACTCATCCTGTTGATTACCTTTCAACGATTGTAGGGAGGTCACTGGATCACAGGCGATATTTGATTCATTTACCATAAACGCCCTAAATTCACTAAAGGGGGGAAACCCTCTTCCATTTTCTTTAGACGCAGCGGCAATTCTTCCCCATCTAGAGACAAGCCAATCAGGCAATTTTGCCAGAATCTTTCTGTTCTCACGACTGTCATTAAGTATGCTTAAACTACCTGTAATCTGCATGGCAGTTTCGCATTGTCTAAGGAAGTCCGAAAATTTCCGTAGAGCTTCTCCGTCACGAGAGGGAATTTTTGGCCATGAATCTAATCTGTCTCTGAAAGCGTTCGCTACTACGAAAGGGTCCCCATACCTTTGATCCAGTAACCTCTTGGCATCTTCATAAGCATCTTCTGTTGCCAACAAAAAATATCCTTCAATTGCTTCCCTTGCAGGACCACTAAGGTATTTTTTCAAGTAGTGGATTTGTTCAGAAGAGGGAATTCCTTTTTGATCAATTAAGGTTTGAAATGCACTTTTCCAGCCAGGGTATTTTAATGGATTTCCATCAAAAACACTTGGCTCTGGGGGAGGCAGGCGATTCAAATTCACTTGCTCAGCAAAGGATGTAGCAAGGTTTAAAAGCTGTTGCTCTGCACTCATTCCTACAGGTTTACTCTGTTGACTATTTTGCATTGTAGTAACAACAGGTATTCCTGCGGGATACACCCATGTGCTCTGAGTATTCAACCCACTAAGTTGTCCTGCAAAGGTAGTTTTGGATTTTGGTACAAATTCATTCACATAGGGGTCTAGAGTTCTACTAGGTTTAAACATATCTGTAGATTGAGGTACCGGTTCAGATTGTATAAGCGTAGGCTGAAAAGTAGACATTTTGATTTCTACAGAGGCTGGTTCTTTAGAGATCTCAGCAGTTTGAGAGTATGAAGTAACAGGCACCTGAACACTTGACTGAGCAAGTACGTAATCCTCTACAAATTTCTGTTTTGTATCTGAAAGTAGAGATTTATCCTCAATATCAAATGAGGTGTTCAAATCCTGTTCAACTTTCAAAATTGCATCTACCTTAGCCTGAGCCATGTCAATTTCCTTCATAGTCTTAAGCTTTTCTAATTCGGCTGTCTGTCTGGCTTCAGTATCTATATATTTAAGTTTAGCTCTGAGGGCAGCTGCCTGAGCAGCTGCGTCAGCACGTTTAGAAGCAGTTGAAAGTTGAGATGATCTCGATCTATGAGAGGAATGATGACTACGATTGGATCTACCTGAAACTCTAGAGCGAATTTCACTCCCTTCCATTTCATTTATACATTCAGTAATCCTCCTAAGGAGTTGATAGTTCTGACCTTCAATAGACTCATATCTCTGGGATTCTTCACCATTCCTAGATCCCAATGTCAGTAATTCATTTAAAGTTTCATATGCCACATTCACATCATTCATTTCTCTGTTCAGAAAACCAGATTCCCTTTTTAAGGCATTTATATCCTTTGATTCAGACAAGAGACGCTCAATACGTGTAGCACGACGGCGCCACGCAGTGATTTTGCTTCTTAAATTCTGTTGCTTTAAATCAATTTGATATTCCAAACCTTTGTCTGAATATGAGCGTACTCTTACATCACCACCAGTGGCTCCCTCTGGGAGAGAGTCCGCAGTGTTCATAGTTGGGTCAGATATTGGTGGAACCACATTTGAAGCCATAGTTGTATTTGTAAAAGACACAATGTTCATAGGCACTGTAGTAGTATTCCTACACCACTGCAAAGTAGCGCTATTCTCAAAGTCACACACATCGATATAGGTATAGGAACACAATATCACACATATAAGATACAAGGATTCCATATGCAACATGCCTAGCATAGAAGTGTCTCAAATTTCAAAACTGCTTAAGTCAAGCAGTCCAAGGCAATTAATTCTCAGTTCTAAAGCAGTCCTGCTTTAAGAGTTCAATTCAATATATACTGAGAATGTCTTGTTTGATACCTTGTGTTTCAAGCAGTCCTATGGGCGTCGACCTCTGGCTTGCAGTCTTCTAGCAGGCAGGAGTGGCCCAGAATTGTCTTTCTCACTTTCCTGGAGTTTCTTATCCTTCCTGAAGATGTGGCATTACCATTCAGTGTTGAGCAGGCTTCTACCATTCAGTGTCGCACAGCAGTACAGATGAAAGTAGAGTTTTCACTATTGCAGTAGGTAGGGTCAACAGCTACTGGGATGGAAAAACACAAAGGCTTCTACTGGAGCTGTCATCATTTTATTGAACTCCGTGAAAACTGCAACAAAGTAGACAAAAAACACTTACTATTTAACACAACATTGCAGAAAGTCACGTCACATATACAAGTATCAAACACTGGAATTCCATACATATTTCACTGTAAATTACTGACAAATACATTTACTATACTAACAAATATTACCATATTACATATAGCATACATATAGGTACACATAGCTGAGCTTAGTTTATTTCATACATAGTTGTTAAGTGTTACATACCTCTTTGCTCTCTCTCTACTTCAATTGTATAAGTGTGTGGCTCATTCCTGCTCAGCTCACTGCCACATGTTATCATCATGAGAGTGAAAAGTGGTCTGACCAGTACACCCCTGGTCAGTCAGTATAGGGAGCTTGAACCAAAAGGAGGCTTGACCACATTCATTACGCATAAGAAACAAAGGGTTAAACATTTCAAGTATAGAGGGCAGCACCTTACTCAGGTAGCTAATTATAGAAAAGAAAACATAACAATCATTACAATATATATATATATATATATATATATATAAATATATATATATATATATATATATATATATATATATATATATATATATAAATGTATATATATATATATATATATATATATATATATATATATATTTATTTATTTATATATACATATATATAAACATATATATAATATATATATATATATATATATATATATATATATATATATATATATATATATATATATATATGTATATATATGTATATATATATATATATATATATATATATATATATATATATATATATATATATATATATATATATATATATATATATATATATATACACACTTATGTGTGCATGTGTGTGTATCTATGTATGTATCAATTTTTGTTTGATTTTATTGATTCTGCAACCTGATGATTTTTGCATGCATTCATTTTATTAGAAATACAATCAATATTTGTTTCAATACAATTTGAAATTTAAAAAAAGATCACCATATATATGATTAAGTGCATTAGAAGATAAAAAAGCATAATCAAAAGATCATTAGAAAAATAAAATGCAATGATTTATATACATAAGTACAGTAAGGAAATGAGTGACAGAAAAAAAACATGGTCGGAATCGCAAATCATGAATCGAAAAAAATATCAGGTCAAATGTTTGGTAAAACTGAAAAGCGTCCATTGAAAATTGTTTTGCTGTTTGTTGTCCAATCAGATTCGGGCGCCTTAGAGGCCAAGTCGTGTAATGAGTTGAAATGTCGTCATGGCTCGATGTGTCAGATGGATAATGGGCGCGCTCAGTGCGTCTGCCCCGATTGTCCCCCGTCTGCCGTCACGTCCATGTCCGTGTGTGGGACGGACGGAAAAACGTACGGTTCCGAGTGTCAGCTGCTGCTGTTCGCGTGTCGCTTACAGCAGGAGATAAGTCTAGCCCACCAGGGGGCGTGCCGAGGTAAGTTGAGTACAGCGCCATCTTTATGGAAAGTCTGTAACTATTATTTATTATTATACCCCATTGTACAGTGCCACCTTTTGGGAAAATCTTTAGCTATGATATGTTTTATATCCCATTGTTCATGTTCAATGTACACTTAGTATACGTACAGCGCCATCTTTCTCGAAAATCTGTAACTATAACACATTTTTATACCCAATTGTTCATGTTCTAAGTACACTTAGTATGTGATTCATCTCTGTGTTCTTAAGGATGTAAGGATACTTTTTTGGACAAAGAATGATTTTAATTTCTAAATTGTGATTTAAAAAAAAACATATGTTAGTCCAAATGATATGTTTAGGTATAAAGCTATAATTTGAGCCATTACAATAAATAGAATAGCTGGATTGAATGAGTGAGATAGAAATCATTATTTCTGTTTCTCAACTTAATCTTAGGGATCTTTTCCTTTTAAATCATCTTCCACTTTCCTTAATCTTGGTCGTCTAATATCTATCTCTTTCCTTTTGAAGATTATCAAAGTTCTCTTTGATTTAAAGTTATTCATATTACAAAAATTGTCTATTTCACCTCCCCTTCCAGAGAGGTCTAATTTCGTAGACTCCCCCTACATAAGATATCGTCCAAATCGATATCAATCTATTGGGCTACGTCCCTTTCGCTATGGTACGTCTTAAATTTCTAAAAAAAAAAATCATTTTATTAAGCTTTAATTAGAATTTAATTTTGCTTTCAGAATTACCAAAAAAAAATCTTTTTAAATAATCCTTTATGGTGCCTCTGCATTAATAAAAAAGGAATCTCTTTATTTATGCTTCTTTGAGAATGTAATTGAAATTCTTTTCTCAAAACTTTCTCCAAAAACATATTTTTTGGTCCTGCTTCATAGACATGGAGATTATTTGCTCCATTTTAAGCTTAAAAAAGAATAATCTCTTTTGAAAATTGCATTTTAGCTTCATTTATTTTATACATTTGGCTCCACTAATGCTGCTCTTTTTTCCTTTCTTTCTCCTCTTGAATGTGGCAGCTTTAAATTATCATAAGCGAGGATATAATTGTCGGAACAAATTCATTTCAAAAGGGCAAAAGCACATATCAGTTGTGAACAATTACTTTGTTTGTTGTCAACTAAATTCCGCTGTGGTATTTCATATTTTGGTTTGTTGATATAATAACTTCATGTTTATCCCTTCTTACATTTTGAAAATGTTCATTTGTTATTCAATAAGAAATCCCTAGTCAAGGTTAGTCAGTATTGTTTTGATATTGTTATGTATCATTTCGGTTTATTTTAGTGTGAAATAAGGGAGACAATTTTTCATATGTTTCTGTCATAATTGTGGTCAGTGCTTATTCTTTTATAGATTTTAAAAAATAAATATCATTTAACTTTTAAAGAAATAAATGAGATCTTTTTCATACCATCTAGTAGTTCATAAAGGTACCTTTCAGAATTGATTAGGGGCTTGGCATTCTTCTGAGGTAAAGAGATTTCATCTTGATGTTGTTGTCGAGAATAGTTAGTGAACCTGGTATATATTTAACCCCTACCCTGTTTCTATAGAAACAAAGCCCTTTTACTCAATTCCTGATCCCTTTCCACTTAATTGTTAGATAAGAATGTTCTTGTGCAATCTCCTCCCCCTGCTTTTCGCTGTATGTTTTTAGTGTAATAGTTATTGAACTTTTTCAATTAAACCTTTTTAGGGTTACATTTTCAGGATCGATTGCTTAGGGTGACCTTTTTCTGGGAAATTGCTGCCAAATGTCTATGGCACATTAGAGTGGATGGTTAGAGCCTGCACATTTTAAGAATTATGTTTTATTGAAATGTTTCTCACCATTATTTTTGGTAGATATATAAAATACAGTCAAACCACATACATCTCTCTCTCTCTGTCTCTCTCTCTGTCTCTCTCTCTCTCTCTCTCTCTCTCTCTCTCTCTCTCTCTCTCTCTCTCTCTCTCTCTCTCTCTCTCTCTCTCTCTCTCTCTCTCTCTATATATATATATATATATATAATTATATAGATATATATATGAATGTATGTATGTAGTTTTTTCTCATCTCCATTTTCCGAGAGTGCTACTAGTTCCTATATGTTTCTCTACCTCCATTTGTAGAGAGCACCACCAGCACGACTACGTCCATGCCCTTTAACTCTCGAAATACCAAACGTCATATCACCAGCAAAGTAACAAGACATGTGATGACACAAACTCCAAGTACTCCAGTGTTCGGTGAGTTAAACATATTTTTTGATTGCTGAATATAGTTGGAAAGAACCGTGCAATCGGGAATGCATTTTGAGTTGAGATTTGAGCATTTTGCTTGAGATATTTAGCTTAACCATGCAAAATAAAATTTCAGAAATAAAGTAATTATGATGATTTGATTACAAAGTGATTTGCATAAATTTGCATAGAAATAGAAATCTATGCATGATGCATAATAATTGTGCATTGTCCAAAGTAGACCTCAGCAGTGCATATCATATCTTTTTTTTATATTTTTAAAAATTGCAATAAATGTCCTTTTATACAAATACATTTTTGATTAACAAGATTCACCAGTCCTATAGGTCTGAAAATTAGAACCAAAATTGAAAATGATGATCACATAAATTAGTATAAATTCTTAATGAATGAATGTTAAATAGTTTGGAGCATTTCCTAAGTACCTATTGTAAGTAAGTAACTGCTGAGGTTGAGAAATTATTGTACCTTCTATTGCCTTGACTCTCTCACAAAATATATATATATCTCCCACCAAGAAGAAACGTTCGAAAATACTGGGAGATAAAATCCTTAGTATTTGGAATTATAGTAAAAAAAATCAATAGTATTTTTACAAAACTTGGTTAAATTTAGAATTTTGCAAAATACTAAATTTGCTTATCTTATGGTTATGAAACATGATTGGTAACATGTTGAAAGACTTTGAAGGGTGTTATTTTATATTTTTTTGAAAAGTATTTTCTCAATAACTCAACTTTAAATTTTTTCTTCAAAATTTTCCCTTTTTAAATTCAAGCCTAGTCATTGTATTTGTCAGAGAGTCAAGACTAATGAAGAAGACAATATTAAGTAGATATATTATTCTGAAATTAGATGCTTGAAATCTATGTGTTTGTTTGTTGCAATGAAAATTTGACTTGTATCCTC
This sequence comes from Maea johnstoni, assembly GCA_963942565.1. Taxonomy (NCBI): domain Eukaryota; kingdom Metazoa; phylum Annelida; class Polychaeta; order Spionida; family Magelonidae; genus Maea; species Maea johnstoni. The sequence continues at coordinate 2,823,301 of OZ012697.1, forward strand.
ACAAATTTAAGGTGTATGTAATTTCTGTAAAATTCAAATGCATTCATAAGAGGGGACTATTAATTGAGCATTATTGTTTTATAACAACAAAAAAATTAATATAACATGGAAATATCTTAAAATGTTCCTTTGAGCAAAACAATCAAATGATATTTCAAAAACCTATTTTTGTGAGTTCTCCACAGTTGAGTTAAAAAAATGATTATAACATGTAAATATATTAAAATGTTCCTTTGGCAAAAAAATCAAATGATATTTCAAAAACCTATTTTTGTGAGTTTTCCACAGTTGAGTTAAAATCATGGTGTATTTGTGAGGATACCAATTTAACTTGATCTGCTGAGCATTTCCTGTCATGTGACTGTCATGTGATATCGTCGAATATTGTTATGTACATGTGTTAACCCTTTTAATCCCACAACCAGTAACTTAAATGGTTTAGGCAATTGGCGGGTATAATTCATTTTAGATGCTCTGATAGGAATTAATTCTAGTGGGTGCGATAACTTAGCCGCTATATTCTCTTACCTTTACGTCTACCCAAACTCCGATCCACCCCTATCTTTCTCAACGTCCCAGGCATTCTTAGAAATTTGGCCTCATGTGGTAGTAAAGTATATAATAGGTTAATTCACAGGGTTGCCGCAATCCCAATATCAATTTACCCATTCAAGACCATTGTATCCCAATAAGGCCTGACTTACTGTAAATCACTTAAGTATAGCGGGAACAATAAGATAGCGATAATAGCGCTCTACCCATATGCGCTATTGTAAAATCCCCGTCTTTATTAAATTCTTAATTGAACTTACTGCTGCTGTTACCATTCACCGCTATACTTAGATCACGCTATCCAGGGCAGTACCGCAATTGCGCTATATAATGTTCACGTCATGATTAAGTGATTTACAGTATTACTTATTACAAGTATAACTTTGACTAAAGCATTTTTTTGGAAAATATTTCAAGTATTGAGAAAATCTTAAATAACACCTGTCATTCAAATATTTTTTGTATTCATGCTTTTCTGACATTACTTTAAAGGTATCATTATTCAAATGCTATTCAAATCAAAATTTAGGCATGAAGTTTTCTACCCCATAAGGGAACCTGAAATAAGATATGAATTTTGACACTAAAATCATTTGGATTTTCTTCTTGATTTTTGAAGTAGATGGGGAAGAATTGTCTTTCATCAATATAAGCAGGTTATATTTGAGTAAGAAAAAGTTACTTGTAATTGTAAGACATATAGGGTTGGGAATCGGTTGCAATTTCATGATCGATAATCAGTTGCAGCTGATCGATTATCGATCATAATCAGTTCTTCACACTTTTACAGTAATTGTATACTAGAGGTCTAGAGCCTAATAATAAGTGATAGTCTATGACAATTTAACTTGCTATTAGCACCTACCTTAACTTCGTTTTGAAGTATTTTTGGAGCTAAGTTTCATAGCAAGAAAGCTGACAACTTGCCTGTCATTTAGTTCTATATTTTGCCACTAGGTGTTACCTTTTCCGATTATTATCGATTGCCAGTTTTGTAATCGATTAATCAGTAAACGAGAGGCAAACGATCGATTATCGATTATAATCGATGATCGTCCCAACACTAAAGACATACCCGCAGGAATACAATTTTGTATTGCAGAAACTATCAAAAGCTTTTCCTCTCTAGTTGAATAGGCTTTTTGATTCTACTAACATAGAATATTATGAAATTGTAAATACCCCAAACATTTATGTTTTAAGTTAGGAAAAGGTCATTTCACTTTGAATAACCCTTTATTTTTCAATTTTGCGGCAACCCTGATCGTGGGTACATTTTCAACCCCTCCCCCCCCCCCCCCCCCCCTAAACCTGCTGATGAGCCAATCCTTAATCAAATCATGCTCAAAATGTGGAAATAGTTTGACAAAATGGGGCTAAGATCTCAAAATATCTTTATACAAGTATCGGCGATTTCACTCTCAAAAGGGGCTTATTGGTTGTTTTTTTAATTTGAATTTCGTTTTTCGTCACATTTATGCCAATTGTGGCTAATTCGTTACTAGTAAGTAGTGGAGGAAACCGGAGTACCCGGCGAAAACCACCGCCTAACTCCAAGTCACTGGCAACTTTCTCACATGCCTAGGCTGGGATTCGAACCCAGGCAGTGGTGAGAGACAGCGTGCAGTCAGTGGCGGTGCCTTAGACCACACGGCCGTCAGAGCAGGCTTATTGGTCGAGAGGTCTAAGGCATTGCCAGTGATTACTCGCTGTCTCTCACCACTGCCTGGGGTCTATTTCCGGCCAGGGCATAGGAGAAAGTTGCCATTGGCGTGGGGTTGGGCAGTGATTTTTATTGGGCAATCCAGTTTCCGCCACCACTTACAAATAGCTAATCATGAATTTGGATTTGTATTTGGAATTTTACTTTTCGTCACATTTATGCCAAATGTGGCTAATTCGTGACTAGCCAGTTGTATGTGGTGGAGGAAACCGGAGTACCAGGCGAAAACCACCACCTAACCCCAAGTCACTGGCAACTTTCTCACATGCCCAGGCCGGGATTGGAACCCAGGCAGTGGTGAGAGACAGCGTGCAGTCAGTGAGCTAATCATGACTTGCTAGTCACGAAAATGGCAGAAAAATGCTGATAATCACAATTCCTAATGCTAAATTTTATTCTCAAACTATTTCTACCTTGGGCATGGATTTTGGGCAAAAAACTTGCTTTGATTTACTGGTTCGTACAATATGACCTTGACCTGACCTTGACCTAGATTATGGTATCTTGTTCTGTGCTTGTCTTGAAAAATATTGAGCAAGGGAAGAAAATGTTAGATCTCATTCATGAAAGTACCACAATAACCCAGTTATTTCCATAGCTTCAAATAGTAGGTCAGAGCCAAATTTGGCAGACCTTTTTCCCTCATTTTACTTATAAAAGGTTTGTATTTCCTATCCAAACTTAGCAGATCTTTTTGAGAAACTGTTATATAACTATATATATATATATATATATATATATATATATATATATATATATATATATATATATATATATATATATATATAAAAATATAAATATATATATATATATATATATATATATATATATATATATATATATATATATATATATATATATATATATTTATTTATATATTTATATATATATATATATATATATATATATATATATATATATATATATATATATATATATATATATATATATATATATATATATATATATATATATATATATATGCACATTGTAAAATTTGTCCATTGCAATGAGTACGATGTGAGCGATCTTGAGTGGAATTTTTAATAGCATGAATGGGCCAATGAATGAGCTAGCACTTTCTTCTCTGGTACTGCATATGTTGGAGGATTGGCAAGTCGAGGAAAACTCATAATTATCCTGTTTAAGGCTTAATATTTAATAAATTCATTTTATTTTCAAATAAATATCTTGATAAGTTGATGAAATTATTGATACATAAAAATCATGGTAAAATAATTTTTGCTTGCTTTTTTATCACATGTGAGATTATTTTAATTATACCAAAAATCATAAAATGGCATTAAATTGTGAATTGGAATAATTTTGGTTTACTAACTTAAATCCTTTGATTGATTACAAGAAACATGAATTCAATTTATTATTTTTTGTTATGTTATATAAAACTGTAATTTAAAATTTTGGTATTTTTTATTATTTATTTTTTGATTTTTTGATTTTAATAAAATTGAATTTTGGTCATTTTGTCACAAAACTTATACGAAAAAAAATATTAAACGGCCTTGTTTAATTTGAGTTGATCAGGATGTCTCCAGCTTTTTTGAGGGCTCTTCCATCCACTTGCCAACCCCCCTCCCTCCGTTAAAGCTACCGATTAGCTTAGTGTCCCGCTGATTGCCCCGTCTATGACAGGTCGGATTGGGGACGTGTGTCTGTCTAACCGTGACTGCTGGGTGCCTAATAGCTACTGCCGTAACGAATTCTGCGCATGCCGCGAAGGCTTCACCCCCACCACTGACAACACCGTGTGCGCAGGTAACGTCAAACAACGCTTTTTTACGAATGAAACCCGTTTTTGTTTTTTCGCCCGTTGTTGCTGTGATCGATCGATCAAAGCGGGATACTAGACCGCATGAAAAAAAGGTGTTTCCAAGTTACGGTCTCGAAAATGCTAGTAAGAGAGAAATCATTTATGTTACTTACTTTTTCGAAAATGTTTATTGAAATTTTTTTGATTTTTGAATTAATAGGCTTGCTTCCTGATTAGAAAGCATCAATGTATTTCTCTTCTTTCTTTTTTTACAGTAAAATGTTTATTATTATTGATTTTGAAAATAAAAATTATGTACCCTGTTTACTTTCTAAGAAAAATCTTTTTTTTTTCCTGTTCTTCAAAAAAAGTTATTTATTTCAAATTTTATTTATATTACAAGACAGAAAACTATGACTTTTCTCTGATAACTTCTTTCAACTATGCATTTTTTACATAATAGATGCAAATTACCTAAAAATGGCTAAAAATATTGAATTAAAATTTTAGATATTTAGTCTTACTAGGAAGATTAGGTAACCATGGAAACACCTCTTTTCTTGGCCTGACCTCTGTTGATTTATATGATTAAGGTCACTCGGTGCAATAATTCTGCTGATTTTTAGGGTAGCACTTACCTATAGTAAACGTCTGATCATTCTATGATTTGTCAATTATTAGAGTCATATCAATTATTATCATAATTTACGTTCTCACATGCATATGATTAGCATAATACGTTCAAGGATTATAGATTTTTAGTAGAATTCTGTTGATTTGAGTTGAAGCTGTGGTAAAGCATGAACAATGGCCAAAAATTTCTCTCAAATGAAAATTGGTTCATCTCAGGAGCTGTGTCATCATAGTTTCCATATTTCTCAGCCGCATTTTTTGTATTGAATATTGATATTGATACATTGTGTACCATTCTTTCAAAAAAAAAAAAAAAAACTTTTTTTGGTGTTATTTTTTCATTTTTTGAAGTTTTAAAAAAATACATTAAATTTAATACTAGAAATTTCTTGAAAATTTTCATTTAGGTTGAGAGAAAACATCAAAAATTATCGAAAATTTCCAAAATTTGATTTGGGAGAGATTTTGTGACTTTGATTCTCTGCGTGATCTTTTTTCCGTCTTTGTTCCCAAGTGTCTATTATTATTATCATCATTATTATCTCATTATCTCACCTGTCCTGCCTTTTCATCCTATTATTATATATCTTTCTCCTCGTTATTATCCTTCTCGTTTGCCATTCGTTTGATGTCTTGCTTATGTTAATTACTACACCTCTAGCACTAGATCAGACCACGCCTGTTGCCGAACCCGCCACCACCACCCTTGTAGACGCTTGCGCCAGCCGGCCGTGTAGAAACGGCGCATCCTGTATGAACCACCCTACCGATGGGTACAAGTGTCTGTGCCCGCTCGGTAAGGGTGGCGACATGTGCGATCGGGGTAAGTCTTGAGCAGTGAAGCCTTCTTTGCCACTATTTTTGTTTTCCCTAGAGGTGTGTGCTTAACTAGAGTGGTTTAGACCTGAGCTTTATAATAGACCCCTGGACCCATGTTTTATAGAACGGTACACTAGCTTGGTATTGTTTGACACGGTATAGCAGCCCCACCTATAGGATACACTCTTAACCCTTCTAATGCTGGGGTTTATTTTGTCCAAAGCACAAAGATCCAAATATTTTTGAAAAACATCTAAACCCTGTCATGTTGGTATTCATTGGATAGCTCTCACTGAGCACTTTCATATGAATACCCATTTGCTAGGGTTTCACCCATTTTTCAGTTTTTTTGCATACTTTTGTATTGGCCAAGTTAGCCACCAGCAGCATAAGGGTTAATGTCTTAGATACATAATGGTATATTTTGGACCAATTTGGAGACCCTATATATTGTCTGACGTGGCGTAGCAACCTTACTTAATGAATGCACTCTGATGTGTTCAATATAAGATTTTATAGTATGGACCAATTTAGAGACTTTATGTCAATTGAATGCATTCTCATGTGTTCAATATATAATGTCATGGTGTGAACCAATCTAAAGCCCCTATATCTATTGAATAAAACCTGGATATGTTCAATACATATGGTTTGACCTGCCCATCCCAATCACCTTTACAAGGCTTCCAAACCAATATATATATATATATATATATATATATATATATATATATATATATATATATATATATATATATATATATATATATATATATATATATATATATATATATATATATATATATATATATATATATATATATATATATATATAAATATATATATATATATATATATATATATATATATATATATATATATATATATGTATATAAGTATATAAATATATATATATATATAATTATATATATATATATATATATATATATATATATATATATATATATATGTATATAAGTATATAAATATATATATATATATATATATATATATATATATATATATATATATATATATATATATATATATATATATATATATATATATATATATATATATATATATATATAATGCAATGTGTAGTGACTTCTGACTTTGAACCCTTCCTGATAAATTCACTTTTAACTTGGATTCCACAGCTTAATATACAAGTAGACGTTAGTAAAAGTTCATACAGCAGCATGTGACTTAATGGTTTGAGTGGCTTTATGGATGCTTTACTTATCAAGAAAAAAATTATAACATTTCAAGTGCACTTCTACAAACCTAGTTCATCAATCCCACAGAACTGGGCAATACTGGTTTTATGTTTTTTTAGCATCTGGGCAATATTGCATTCGTGGTATCTTAGGATCCATGCAATATTAGTTTTAATGGTATTAAAGGATCTGGGCAATATTGGATTTGTATTATTGTTATTGTTATTATTGTTATTATTGTTATTATTATTATTATTATTATTATTATTATTATTATTATTAATATTATTATTATTATTATTATTATTATTATTATTATTAATATTATTATTATTATTATTATTATTAATATTATTATTATTATTATTATTATTATTATTATTATTGTTATTATTCTTTATTATTATTATATTTAACATTATTATTATTATTTTAATTATTACTATTTCTTTTTATTATTGTTATCATTATTATTATTATTATTATTATTATTATTATTATTATTATTATTATTATTATTATTATTATTATTATCATTGGTATATTATCATTGGTATATTATTATTGTTATTATTATTATTATTATTATTGATATTATTATTATTATCATTGTTATTATTATTGTATGGGTTGATGCAATATGATCTTCTGCTATGACATATTGTATCTTTCTCTCATAGGATACAATGTACAATGCAGTGCTACAACAATATAATGTCACACTACATCATTGTGATGATACAATGTTACACTGCATCAGTGTAACAATACAATGTTACACTACATCATTGTGATGATACAATGTTACACTGCATCAGTGTAAGGATACAATGTTACACTACATCACTGTAACAATACAATGTTCTCCACTCCCTAAAGAGGTGAACTTGGATATGACGGACTCAATGGGACCAGGAAAATTAGTCCGTCATATGCAAAATCCGTCATATACATATGATGAATACTTGATATGCATCAGACTGGGACCAAGCATATCGTCCGTCATATGCAAAAATCCGTCGTACAGTGGTCCATCATATCATTGCTTGACAGAATTGTCCTCTCCCAGAGAACATTGCAGCCTTACCCCATGAGCCGTTTTATACCCCCCCCCCCCCCCCAAAGACCAACATAAACACTACACACATCAAAATATTCTCTTCACCACAGGTTTAACAACAGGGCAGAAAACCAGGTTATCGCCTCTGTTGCCATGGCAGAAACAGATCGCTTCTGTTGCCATGGCAGAAACAGATCGCCTCTGTTGCCATAGCAGAAACAGATCGCCTCTGTTGCCATGGCAGAAACAGGTTGATGTTTCAACTTCCACAGTCTGACCAGTGGTAGACCTGTGTTTGAAAGTTACCACCATTGACCACTAGGGGTCAGCCATGTGGCTGGCATGAGGTGTGGTTTGAACATGGTAGTTATGTGGCACTGCCTAGGTTATGTGTTTGGTATGTGGTAGTTCCTGGTACTCCCTAGGTTATAGACTAAGCGCTAGGCACAACCTAGTTTAGGCCACATGCGGGCACATAATGTTCCATTTTTCTCATAAGCTATAAAACATAAAAAAACTAAGTTGTTCTCATACTGACAAGTTTTTATGGCTATGGAGAATACTTTTGTGTTTTTTCTTTATTTTTTCATAAGATACAAACACAAAAAAAAACTGTGTTGCTGTCAGGGTTGCAAGTTTTTATGGCTATTCAAATTCTTGTTTTGTCTTCTTTTTTTTTTACCTTTTGAGTATATTTTATGAGTTTTGACGATGTTATGCTGTCTTATTTAGATGAGTCTGAGAGTGAGACTCCGATGCCGGAGCCCTCGACTTCCAGTCGTCGGCCATTGCCGTCAACGCTTTCTACCCTTCTAACCACTCTGTCCCCCGGTAAGTGGCCTGTGACTCGAGCTAACATTTCTGTTCTACTCACAAAGTTCTTGACTCATTCAATTTCACATGACACGGCTAGAGATTGGTGCATTTAACCCTTCCAATGCTGAGGCTAATTTCGTCCAAAGTGCAAGGGCGCAAAGATTTTTGAAAACTATCTAAACCCTGTCATATTGGTATTCATTTGATGACTCTTATTGAGTACTCTCAGATGAGTACCCATGTGCCAGGGTTTCAGTCATTTTTCAGGTTTTTGCATCATTTTGTATTGACCAAATTAGCCACCGGCAGCATAAGGGTTAAATTATCATTTTCCGTATCGGATGCAATAACGAAATATCATTAATATTACAATATCTTATTGATATTTTAGACAATACTGCCTGCCTCACAGGGACCTATAAGTTTTGTTTGCTTCGGAAATTTTGCTGATTATAGTCTGTCTGACTCAAGTTTGGCAATCACTTTACCCACTTTTTTGTGACAAAACGTTCGAGTTTGCACTCCAAACTTGGCAAACCTCTTTGGAGCACTACTACGTGTATGTACAAACATACTTTTTGTCTCAGCTTTGCAAAATGTTGATTTTGCTCATTAGTTCCTATTGTAAAATGTGCACATTGCCGACACTACGATCTCGCGTGTTTGTCTGTTGCGAACAATACAAACACGCGAGATCGTATTGTTGGCAATGGACACATTTTACGATGGGTCCTTATGAGCAAAATGAGCATTTTGTGGAGTTGAGACAAAAAAATTGTTTATACATACACGTAGTAGTGCTCCTAACATGTTTGCCAAGTTTGGATGGAAAACTCGAACGTTTTGTCACAAAAAAATTGCAAAAGTGCCAAACTCGAGTCAGACAGACTATAGTACTGAACTTGCTTTGTGTGGAGACATCCAGGTAGCAAATAGGCAAGCTATGATTAAGACTTAATATGGCATAATAAGTGATGATAAATAAAATTCCTTTTTGGTATTCCACACAATCTGGCAAATGTGAGAAAATAATAGAAAATATTTGAAAATAATTGCTTTTAGACGTCGTAATTTTTAAAAAAATTTAAGAGGATTGTTTAGAAATATATATTCATATGAGAAACCAAATTGTAATTTTTCACCTATATGTAAGTAAGCATTGTGATTATCAGTATTTAGTTTTAACAATGCCAAGTGTCTTTTGGGAATGAATGAGTCAGTACTATTTCTTGTTGAGTGAAATGTCAAAAAAGTAGTTCTTTTGAAATTATCACAAAGACGTTTTGTTCTGTTAAGTTTTTATTATTCTGTTATAAATCTGTTTATTTTGAATTTGTTTTTACTAGTTTTAGGTACATGGGATAAAAATGATAATCTGAACAATTCTAGTTTGACATCATTCATATTTTGATTAAAAAAAGGTTTATGATTTTTAATTGTCAACTTCATTTATTTTTGTACCTTAATTTCATGATATTTAGACTCTGTCTCAACATAAATTTCTGAAGTTTGTATTTTTTATTCCATTCCATTATAACATTTTACTGTCATTTAATAAATGGCATGATATCTGTTTTTTATTTACATCGAATAATATTGTTACAATTAACAGCTAACCTATTATTATTATTTAAAACCAGTTCATTATTTTCTTTGTGCCTGTTACTGTTCCGTTCAATAATTATTTTGTTAAGTTTTATTTTCGTTAAAAGTTTGCGTTCACTGCAACACTTGATTTCCATAGTTTAATATTTCATCTCCTTGGAGCTAACTTTAACTAATCAACTGCCACTTAACATCTCTTTTATTTTAGCCCATTCATGCCTGTAGCAGCCAAAACCGCCTGATGATATTGATTATATCTCTCTAAAAAAAGCAATATTTAGAAAATGTTTGAAGGAGAATTGTTCATCAGAACTCTATCTACAACTCTCTTTCAAATATTTCGCAAATTTACGCTTCATTCCAAAGTTATTTTCAAAAGTATGACAGGTCCAGACGATATTGATCAAGTTGATCTCCGGGCATGAATGGGTGAATCCCTTCAGGCCAGGAAATCTCCTAGACAAATGTCATGTGGATCTCGTACTTAAAAATATAATTCAAGAAATAAGCATAAATTTACAAAATATTTGAGAGTTCTTGTATTTGTTCGACACTTTTCCTTCAAATTTTGTCTAAGAATTTCTGGGTGTCACAGGCATGAAGGGGTTGAATTGCTAATTCAAGGATATATCTGATATCCCCCTTCTGGAAATAGCGGTTTCCCTGATTTGAAATTCTATGAAAGTCATGATATGATTTTCGCACATAGCTCCATCAAGTTCCTTGCCTCAAACTAAACCAGAATCAACGCTGCAGACCACCATGCCAGGTAAGGTTTCTGTGACCTTTGACCTTGACCTTTACGCATTTGTGACCTTGTTCAGTTCCGTCATGCTTCTTGACCTTTTTAGGTAAAAGCTTTTCATGTTGCCATGGGAACTGAATGAAAACACGGCATACATTACGCCCTTGAAGCACAGAGGAACAATTAGACGTAGATCGCAACCTTAGTTCTTCGTAGAAACACACACTTTCCAAGAAACACAAAATACACATTTCCTTTTCTTCCATAGAAACTAGCACTATATAGATTTCTGCGGTCAGTCTAGATATCCAGTCTATACCTGAGGGGCTGAAGAGGATAGCATTGTAATCCTTCCATTCATGCCTGTAGCAGCCAAAACCGTCTGACAATTTTGGTGATATCTCTCTAACAAAGACAATATTTAGAAAATATTTGAAGGAGAAGTGTTCATTAGAACTCTATCTACAACCCTCCTTCAAATATTTTTCAAATTTTAGCTAAATGCATAAGTTATTTTCAAAAGTATGAAATGTCCAGACGATTCTCGTCCAGGCATGAATGGCTTAATCTGAGCAGGATAATGTCATTCTTGGTTCAACAATGCATGGGTGCCTGCTGAGAAAACAAACAAATTGCATATTTCATTCACGGTACATTCTTCAATTTCTTGGGTTTTCATGGATAGAACATATTTTTCTTTACCTGCTTGAAACAACTTGGATTTCCAATGCTTGGGACATTTCAAAATTTTCCATGCTTGAAGAATTTGTGGATTGTCGTGCGAGGAACATTCAAATAAATCTATGCATGAAACCTTCTTGGACTTCCATATTTGGATTTCAGTGTTGGAACAATCTTGGATGTCCTTGCTTAGGACCATTTTTGGATGAGAATGTCGGAGAAGTCTTGAGTTTCCTTGCTTGGAATTTTCTTACATTTCTGTACCTAGAACAATCTTAGAAATTCAAAGAGTGGAACATTTTTGGGTTATCTATGCTTAGAATATTCTTTGATCTTCCATTCTTAGAAAAAATACCTAGATGGGAATTTTATATAAAAATATGTCTCACATTGCACTGTAACAGTCACAAATAGCTGGCTGTCCTAGCTGTGAAAAAAGAAACACAATCGCACAACACAACAAATGCTGATCTTTGCTATTGGTAGAAGGGTGATGGGACATTCTTATATTTCGTTGAATTTCTGTTATGTTGCTTTTAGATATTAGTCTCTTGCATATCTTTCATTCTTGCTTATATTTTATGAAATCCGAGGTGTATTTTTGCCATTCACTTACAGCTGTATGTATTACCCATTGTCTAAATTAAGCCCAGTCACGACTGCAGCCTCCTAACAGACTATTTTGGTGATACTTCTCTTCAAAAATCAATTTTCAGAAAATATTTGAAGGAGAAATGTTGATCAGAAACCATTGAAAAAATACTCCTTTAGATATTTATTTAAATTCTTGTTTCTCAAAATATATAGTTGTTTTCTGAATATTAGACATATTTGTCAGATTGTGTATACATTCAAAATAGTAATTGGTTCTGGTACTCGATACAGTACCAAAAAAGATTACAAATATCGATATTGAATAAGCAAAAGTATCATATCGTTTCAGATCTATACTGATACACATTAACGATATATAATTGACTTTCTCGACCTAGACATCAAGATTTCTGAAGTTGACAGTGCTAGATTTAACAAAATTACGTCCCTGGGAGGCAGCTGGCAGCATGGTTTAAAATATTTTAAAGACATTGTATCTTTAAGGAAATATCGCTATCATATTGTATTATAAAAACTTTAACCCATTCATGCCTGGAGATCTCCATGACAAGTGTCGTCTGGACCTATGATACTTTCGAGAACAACTTTCAAATTAATCATAAATTGGAAAAATATTTGAAGGGGAGTTTTGGGTTAGTGTCTGATCAACATTTCTTCTTCAAATATTTTCTGAAAAATGTATTTGCTAGAGAGATATCGCCAAAATAGTCAGGCAGTTTTGGTTGCTATGGGCATGAATGGGTTAAAAGCGCCAATCCCTAATACCAGATGGGAACAAGTTACACCTGTAAGCTAATGAAATGATTAAAATTACAACTCACTCATATCTTATTATTTATTACATATTTTCATTCTTTACTTACCTTTAACTAACTTTATTATAATTTTTCTTCTGACTATTTAAGTTACTAACCTTTATTTCTACTAACAGTTATGGTTTTGATTGAAGTTAGACTGTTTCTTTCTCAGTTTGGATTTAATTTTAGTTTTGGAGTTCGTGTTTAATGTATGAACTCATGTCTGTGGTGATCTTTGGTTGATGTCTCTTTAACCCATTTACACTCAAGGCGGCCAAAAGAGGCCTGATCATTTTGGAAATATTTTCCTTACAAAAGCATTTTTTTGAAAACATTTGAAGGAGAAATGTTGATCAGATGATAAACAACAACTCTACTTGAAATATTTTGTGAAATTTTGATTTATTCCCAAGTTATCTCCAAAAGTATGAAAGTAGCAGACAATATTTCTAGAGGAACTCTTGAGTGTGAATGGGTTAACCCATTCATGCCCAGAAAGTCTGACTCTTTAGATAATATCTCTTTAACTATAGAAACTTGGGAAAAATATTTTAAGGAGAATGTTAATCAGATATTAACTAACAACACTTCCTCAAAAATTTATAAAATCAAGAATTACTCCTATATTATTTTCAAAAATGTCCTGATTCATTTTATAATATCTCTTAAATCATCGAAACTTGTGAGGATTATTTGAAGGAGAATGTTTGACAGATATTAACGAACAACTCTTCTTCAAATAGTTTAGAAAATCAGGATTTATTCCTAAATTATTTCAAAAATATCATAAAAGAATAAGGTAATTTTCAAGTAGAACTCTTTTTATCAGAACCCTATCTACAACTCTCTATCAGACAATACTTTCTATAGCAACTCTGAGTGTGAATGGGTTAAGTCACTGGGCATGAATGTGGGTGAATATTATTTCTTTGCTTTCCTTTTGGTTTTGCATCTATAACTGACCTTGTAGCACCAACTAGAACAACAATAGTAACAACAACAAAAACATCAACAAAACCATCTCCCACGACAACTGTTCCCGCGACAACTAGTTCAGTCAAAACTACAACGGAGAAATGGTTTCCAACCACGGACGGTTCCATTAGCATGGAAAACACAACCGCAAATATGTCTGGTGAGTGGAGACAAGGAACCAGTGAGACAGAACACTGGGAACTGTCCATATAGAGACAAGGAACCGCATGCTACATGTCACAATAAGGTGATCAAGAAAATCGCAAAAAAATCAGCATAATCGGAATGAACCAATCAGAGACCACAATGATTTTTCCTTCCTTTTTTAAAGAAGAGCTTCTGCCTTTTCATCTTTTTCATCTTCATTCCTTTATATGTAATCGCCACATTTTTTTTCATTAATATTGTTCATGATTCATGTTGAAAAATATATAATTCTTATTTGTTTTGTCCAGAAATAAAATGGTTTGTTATGCATGCAGATAAACAATAACTTGATGAAGATATGAAAATATTATTTATATAGTTATTAGTTATTTACCATGATGTTTAGTCCTAGCTTCCTTTGGTTGTTTCATGATGCAATACCAAAGAAGGAATTTAATGATTTATTGATCAAGAAATGTAATGATTTACATTCATTAATACCTTTTATTTGATTTTTGATTTTTTATCAAGTATAATCATCCACACTCCATATCATAATTTTAGAAATAGATTATTCCAACATACTCTCATTTATGTCTGTAACAACCCCAACGTTGCAGACCCATATTGAGAATCTGGATTGAGGATCAGATTTAGGATTGAGATTGAAGATCCTTATTCAGGATCTATCTTGGGAATCAATATTGGGGGTCAAGCTTAAGGATAGTGATTGAGGATCCTGGCCATAAATCTGGATCTGAATTTAGGATCAGGCAGCAGGATCCTGATTGTGGATCCTGCTTATATGAACTGATAAGAATTAAGGATCAGGCAGCAGGATCCTGATTGTGGATCCTGCTTATATGTCCTGATAAGAATTAAGGATCAGGCAGCAGGATCCTTGGTGTGGATCCTTGTTACATATACTGATCTGAATTTGGGATCAGACAGCAGGATCCTGATTGTGGATCCTGATTATATATCCTGATAAGAATTAAGGATCAGGCAGCAGGATCCTGATTGTGGATCCTGCTTATATGTCCTGATAAGAATTAAGGATCAGGCAGCAGGATCCTTGGTGTGGATCCTTGTTACATATACTGATCTGAATTTGGGATCAGACAGCAGGATCCTGATTGTGGATCCTGATTATATATCCTGATAAGAATTAAGGATCAGGCAGCAGGATCCTGATTGTGGATCCTGATTATATGTCCTGATAAGAATTAAGGATCAGGCAGCAGGATCCTTGGTGTGGATCCTGCTTATATATGAACTGATAAGGATTATGGATCAGGCAGCAGGATCCTGATTGTGGATCCTGATTATATATCCTGATAAGAATTAAGGATCAGGCAGCAGGATCCTGATTGTGGATCCTGCTTATATATCCTGGTAAGAATTAATTATCAGACAGCAGGATCCTGATTGTGGATCCTGATTATATGTCCTGATAAGAATTAAGGATCAGGCAGCAGGATCCTGATTATATGCCCTGATAAGAATTAAGGATCAGGCAGCAGGATCCTGATTATGGATCCTGCCTATATATCCTGGTAAGAATTAGTTATCAGACAGCAGGATCCTGATTGTGGATCCTGATTATATACTATCCACAATGTGACTTATTTGACACTTGTAACACAGTACAACTTGGTTTGTAGGCCAGATGTATGTCATGCAATGTTCTAGTTGATATTTAGTAAGTGGTCCATAACCCAAAGTTGTCCCTTACTTAGGGTGCTTTCTCAAAAATCCCTATCTAAATAAATTTTGGGGATCTTGAAAGATGTTGTTGACCCCCTTCTCCCTCCTGCCCCCCCCCCCCTCCCCTGACCCCCCTCCTCTTCTGGCACAACAAGGCTCATTTGTTGTTAATCACTTGCACTTGTTGACCTCATGCCACAAAATACATGTTCTGATTATATTGCCCTCCTCTCGGTAGCCATGGAAACAGAGTTTACAAATGTAAAAAATTTAAAGGGAATTGCTTTGAATTTTAGAAAACATGAATATTTTCGAATGTTGTGTTGTTAGTGCATGAAAATGTCATGAAAAAAGAGGTTGGTGCTCATCACCTAGCAACAGTTTCCATGGCTACCAATGATTGTACAAGCTAAATCACAATCCTTGTATATCTTGCTTTAAACCAATTATTTCTATTATGGTAATCAACTAGTTGATACTCACTGTGATTCTCACTTTTTTCTCCAAGATGTGTTTCACCTTCGTGCACTTATATGTTTATAGAAATTTCCATGATCACATTTTATTTCTGTAAGGTCTGCTAGCTTCTGCTCACATCTCATTGATAATTCAATCAGTCTAACCAATAAAGCCTCTTACTATGATGATTCTGTCACTGTTTTCATTTCATGCACTGATAACTGACCAATCACCATGCTTTCTTGCTGTTGCTATGGTAACAGGCACTTCCAGAACTTACTCCGTGACCTTATTTCTTATCCTACTGGTACCTTGACTCATTTTCATTCTGTCATCTACATACCCTTACAAGCACCGGTTCTCTGTCTCTGAATGTTGCATCACATGACCTTGAATGTACTTTGAAACCTTGTTGCTATGGCAACCCCACTTGCCTCGTTACCTTGGTAACCTGTGCCATCTACTAGTATGTGTGCTTTGTTTAAGTGTGCTATCTACTCACAAATACTCACTTATCTCTTTGTATATTTTCTTTAAAACCCATCCATACCTGTCTGCTTAATTAGTGAATATTAAAAAAAAATAAGTATCCTTTAAGTATTCAAATTTATTTTATTTCTTTCAAGAGTGATTTCTCATTACTCCTACTTTCTGGTTAAGCATGAATAGCAATATGGCCGAAAAAGAAAAGATAAAAAGGAACTCAGGATTTCAAATTTAAGCGATTCATTTGGTGAGCATGGCATTTTTCAGTACAACCCACAACTCTTCTTTAAATATATTTTGAAGGACTAATTTCCCAGTTATTTTGAAAAGAATCAGAGGTTCAGATGACGCATGTCAAGGAAATCTCTATAGGGTATGAATGGGTTAACTGACCTAGTTTCCAGCCAGCATTTTTTAACACACTCGATCCTGCTTTCCATCTCTTGCTCATATCTTTCTCACACGTACACTTACCTGTACTCCTGCTTTCCAACATCTGTGAATCATCCTTCTCGCTTCATGTCCTTATATTTACATATGAAGCGCCATCTATTGGCATCTGTATGCAACATCCTCGAATGATCCCCATTGACGCAACTTTCTGTCTGTGAGCAGTGAACCATTGTTCTTTGCATGTTTCTCATTGATAGCATAGCTCTGCTGGAGTGTCAATTCCCTGGCTTACGTTGGAATGACTGAATATTCCGTTCTCACAATTTGGAGAAGCGTTAGTCGAGATAGTAGTGTGTCGTGTCTCTCTTCCCATGTATATTTTCATGGCGTGTTCGTTTTCCCGTACTGCAGATCATATCCGTCTCCCTACCTGTTGTCCTCGTCAATGCATCCGAAAAACATCCCCGAAGCTTACTGTTGGTCATTGTCTCTGTATGACTCTTACGTCTGCCATCCCCGAAATCTTCCCCTACAACTAATTTTGCATGACCTTGACCCCCTGAATTTCATCACGACCTTGACCTGAATTCCATGACCTTGACCTTTGCCCCCCTCTGCCGAGTTCTGGGAGTGCCATAGCGGCTTGTACGTATGGAGGAACTTGCTTATGCTTTCAGAGCTTTTTACTACCAATGCCCCCGCGTCCGCCTCTGCTTCGGGAACCGCAACCGACAATGACTCCCAATCTAGCACGGGCACTTACCGTAACCACTCCTCCACTGACACTAGGGCCGTCGAGGCCGGGAAGCCCGACCTGTGCGCCGCTAGCGCCCCCTGTCGCAATAACGCCACCTGTGTGGCCGATAGCGATATGGGGTATCGGTGCCTCTGTGCCCTCGGTTGGGGTGGTCGTGTATGTGCGGATGGTAAGTCTATCTCCTCATCATCAACCTCCTTTCGGATCGTGACCTTGAGAATCGTTTGACCTTGAACCTGCAAAGGTCAAAGGGCAAATAGTGCATGGTCGAGAAATAGGTCATTGTTGTCCTCCTACCTGTAGCTAAGCAGAAGTGGGTCAGGAAATTGGGCCTCTCTGTGTATAGAACTACTGCATGCTAAACTAGGTCAGCCTGACCCAGTTTTGGGAGCACAAGGTGACATTTGCAAATGATTTTTAAAAAAAGTGCATGGAAAATGAACTTGACCAATTACTACTTCAACTTGTTGATTAAATATTATCATTTTCATTTATTTGATTGATCTACCCAGTTACTTGATTGAGAATATACATACATGTAGATAGTCTTGCAAATACTGTGCATCTTGGTGAGAATCTTATCTAATGGTTATAGTGAATCATATGATTGCGTGATAAAAAATTTGTACTTAGAGTGCAGAGATTGAAGTAGAAGATGAATATAAAGAAAATTTGTGCAAATGTATTGAATCTTTCTGAAAAGGTCAGCCTACTTCTACTATTTACACGGATGATTATTTGTCTATAACTCTTACATTATAAATATTATATTTTGAAGGGAAATTAGTCTTCAGTTAATGCCAAAATATTTTTCTAAAATTCTTTCGTGATCTGTTAGATAATTTCATAAGTAAAACTTTGGCGAAATGTTCAAGATTTTCATGAGTTAATGAATCTCACTAAGTTAGAAGTGTTCAAAAATAACTTTAATTTCAAGATCACTTTTATTTCACTATATTGCTTCAAGTTTATATTAAGAATATATATTTTATGATTCCCTTCCTATAAATGAATTATATTGACAAAATTCTCTGTTGAATTTTTTTTTGTTTCTGATATAGGGCTTGTGTACAGATGTATTAATAGAATTTGGTATGGAAATCAACAATCTCTGTTTTTCACAGAAATAAGATTTTAGAAATAATCTTTTTCTAACTGCTATTTTATACCAATGACTGTAAATGATATTTACCTGTAATTGATGACACTGCAAACATAGGGATAGGATTTGTTAAAAATTTC
>OZ012697.1:2847503-2862503 GCA_963942565.1 Maea johnstoni
ATGAATACAAATCCTGTTTGTTTCAATGATTTATTTTATGGAGTTAGGAACCACGTAAGAGAAACTGTTGCGTTCAGTCTATTTATTCTTTGATCTTTGTAATGAGGTCCAACTATTTTGGGGTTTTTTCTCCTGATAAAAGCACACTTCTGGAATGAATTTGAAGATGAAAAATAAACCATTTATCAACAAAATTCTGTCTAACAGGGAAAGGATACCAGTCTTTTTATTTGCGGGTGAACAATTGCAAAGCTACTCAATTGTTATATGTTACAATGATTGTTTACATTAGAAACAATGCTGAGGCTACTTTTGTCCAAAACGCAAGGATGCAAAGAATTTTGAAAACCTTTTAAACCTGTCATATTGGTATTTATTGAATAGCTCTCATTTATTACTCTCAGATGAGTACCCATATGCCAGGGGTTCAGTCATTTTTTAGTTTTATTTGCTTCATTTTGTATTGGCCAAATTAGCGACCAGCAGCATAAGGGTAAATAATCGCAGGCATTTCTGAAGAAAAAAAGTAACATCTAGATAAATCAGTTGAAAAGAATCACAAATATTTTCTTGAATCGTCTTTTTCAGGAGCCCAACTCGCATCCCCCTGAATGTCTGGAACAAGGTTGACATTCGCCGTGTGAACAGACAGGGTAGCTTCTCCATCAACGACGGGCCGCAGGTCGAAGGTCAATCGCAGGGTATCCTGAAGGAATTGAACCTCGGACAACCCCTCTACATCGGTGGGTTCAAACAGAAGGGTAGCATCAACCCCGAGTCCGGTATCACGCAAGGCTTCCACGGAGCCATCCAGAGGGTAGGTGGCGCCACCTGGCAATTCTTGATTGAGTCATGATTGGTCAATCAATAAGATATTTTGTATTTTTACCATTAGTTATTAATATTAATTTGATAAATATTATTGTTATTTTTGTTATCATTATTATTATTATTTGTGTTATTGTCATTATTATTATCATTATTATTATTATTATTATCATTACTATTATGTGTAATATTATTTTTATTATTATTATCATTATTATTAGTATTATTAATATTATTATTATTATTATTATTATTATAATATAAGTTTCTGTCTTAAAAAAATCATGAAAAAAATGTTTTCATTGTTTGATGCCAATTTAAGTCTACGTCATTAATTTTTTAATTTTGTCTTTGAAAAATGTATTTATTTTTTGTTTCAGATTTACATCAATGGTCGCATGATCAGCAATATTCTCATGGAGGCGTCAGACTATTCTGGCATTACAAAATGGGCGGGCCCTCCCTGCAACAAGAACCCGTGTCTAAATGGCGGTCAGTGCATCCCGATGTTGAACAAGGCTCACTGCAAATGCCCGATGTCATTCACAGGAGAAAGATGCGAACTATGTAAGTAAAATCATGTTTATCTTAGAAGGCCACTTTTTATTCATTCTGTCTATGGCTTTTCTTATAGGTTAGACTCCATAAAAATAGTTGTGTCTTTCTAAAAGGTTTAATTCTATGAAGATATAAAAATGATTGCATCTTTCTTCAAGGTTTATCTCTATGGAGATATAAATGAATTGTTTTTCTAAAAAGTTTGACTCGATGAAGGTATAGAAATAATTGTATTCCTAAAAGGGTTTGATATGAAGACATGATATGACTCTATGAAGACAAAAACAAATTGTGTGTTTCTCAAAGGTTTGACTCTACGATGATATAAATCAATTGTATGTTTCCAAAAGGTTTGACTTTATGAAGATTTAAAAATGATTTTGTGTTTAGGTTTTACTCTAAAACGATGTAAAAGTAGTTTCTTTTTTCTAATGTAAAAGTAGTTTGTTTTTTCTAAAATGCTTTTGACTTTTCAGCCTCAGAAATCATTGACAAGGACAGACCAGTCTCCTTTGATGGAAGGACCTACCTGAAATACCCCAATAAAATCTCCAGAAGGTAAGCGTGCCTATAATATAGAGTTCACATCAACCCTCCTGCTTCTGGTGGTTTATTTGTCCGAACTGAAATAATCCAAAAATAAATCGGGGAAAATGACTCAAACACTGGCATATTTGTATCTATCAGATAGCAATCAGCAAGAACTTTCAAATGAATACCAACATGACAGGGTTAAGATAATGTTTAAATATTTTTTGGTCATGTTCCTTGAACAAAAATGCACTTTAAAAGAGTCAGAGATATTTGATTGTGAGTGTATGGAAAGAGAAGGTCTCTTGCACAAGTGAGTGATTAAATGTCTTGAAATGAGGCTTCCCGAGTCCCGAGACAAAGAAAATTACTCACGAGTATGGTGCCCCAGCCACTTTTTTAATGGAACCGCCCTACTCTAGAATATTCATTTTTGGAATTGCTTAGGGTGATTAAGCTCTGGCCAAGGGTCCCCTTCAATTTTAGTTTCAATCCATTCTTGCTTGATTGATTTGATTTGATTTGATTTTATTCGGTCTAGTACAATGTGTATTACATAGCATTTGGCATACAAAAAAATATCATATATAAAGGTGACTAGTTGGAGTGTCATTAACTGCTATGCAATAGAAATCTAACCAGACACAGGATATATACACTAAAAGTTAGAAACTTATTTCCATAGTGGTCCCAGTCTGCCCAGAGTCCAATGGCATCTCATGTAATGATCAACCTCACTGCTCAAGATTGACATAACAACAATATATCATATAGTATAATACAAACATTCAGACTAGAATTGATGAATTTCTTTTTTTCTTCTTATGAATCAGAGAGGATTGACATGAAATGTTTTTTGCATCTCACTTTAAAAAGAGATTTACTGAACGTAGTCTGGATCTCATCTGGCAAAGAGTTCCAGATTTTGGCACCTATGTAGTGGAAGGACTTCATACCATATGAACCAGCCTTTGGTAAAATCAAAGCATTAATACTGTGTCTGGTGTAATAGTGGTGGGATTCATTTACTCTTTCAAAAACCTGAAGATACTCTGGGGCCTGTTCATCGATGCAGTTAAATACATGGCTTGCGGCCAGATATTTTATTCTGTTTTCAATGTTCATCCACTTAACCTCATTGAAGTCGTTGGCTACCAAGTGTGTTCTGTTTGAGTAGTTTAATACATAGGTTTATTATTTATAACTAGAAATTAACACCTTTGAAATTTGGGATACTATATGATATTGATATTTCCTTAATGATACAATACCTGAACAGTATGTTTAAGGATACTTCCGGTCTTCCAGGGACCTAATTATGCCTATCACTTATTGGTTAAAAATTTAACCCTTATGCTGCAGGTGGCAGATTTGGCCATTACAAAATGATGCAAAAGAACTGAAAAATTACTGAAACCCTGGCACATGGGTACTTATCTGAGAGTACTCAGCGAGAGCTATCCAATGAATACCAACATGACAGGGTTTAGATGGTTTTCAAAAAACTTTGCATTCTTATGCTTTGGACAAAAGTAGCATTAGCATTGGAAGGGTTAAAACAATTGAGCTGTTATTGTATTCACAATTGTTTTAATATCCATGTTCCAGGGAGAAGGGCCAGAAGATGAATAAGTTCCGCATCAAGTTCCGAACCACCGCCATGTCAGGCCTGATGATGCTTCAGCACAAGACCTCGACTGTCCAGGGCGACTACATCGCACTCGCCCTCAACGGCGGCCATCTGGAATTGAGCTTTAACCTCGGCAAGCAGAACAGTCAGAACCTACATATCATGAAGTCGACCGTTCCCGTTAACGATGGCGAGTGGCACACAGTCACCATTGACAGGTAGGTCAAGGTCATACATTTCAAGGTCATTCATTTCAAGGTCATGAATCTTAAGGTCATATCAACAAAAGGACCATGATATTTTTTACTTTTGCCACTTCTTCTTTTTAGTGGACATGAAATCTCTATACAGGTGAACTTGGATATGAGGGACCACTGTACGACAGATTTTTGCATATGACGGACGATATGCTTGGTCCCAGTCCAATGCATATCAAGTATTTGTCATATGTATATGATGGATTTTGCATATGACGGACCAATTTTCCTGGTCCCATTGAGTCCATCATATCCAAGTTCACCTGTACCATGTTTTATTCCATTATTTATTGTTCACCATGAAAAAAATGTTTGGATCTGTGACAACTTTGAGTAAGATTTATTGAGAAATTTGCAATATTTTATCTTCAAAGAGAATAAGAAATTTTCTTTGAATGTCCAGTCATTTCAAGAATAGTAAATAATCGTATTTTTTTTGCCTCCGTTTCAGAGAGCGTAGGAAGGCTAAGGTTACCGTTGACGACAACACGGATACTGCTGTCACCGGCGTAGCTACCCAGGGTGCAACACAACTGGACACCGACGGATTCCTATGGATAGGTATGGAGAATTGTGAAATGAATCAGAAAAATCTGTTGCTGCTTCATTTAATTTGGATTTTGCAAAGAAAAAATGGTTGGCAGTTTTTTGCCTTATTTTTCACATTAAAAAGAAGTTTGAAAGAAGTTTGAATGCTGAAACTCAATGTCTTTTTTATTTTTTAGAATTTCATCACACATCTCAACATCGCAAAATAGAGTCTATAACCCTTCCAATGCAAAAAAAAACGAATAGTGACTTAAACCCTGGCCCATTATCTGAGAGTACTCAGCGAGAGCTATCCATTGAATTGACAGAGTTTAAATGGTTATCAAAAATATTTGCATCCTTGTGCTTTGGACAAAAGTAGCCTCAGCATTGGAAGGGTTAAAATACAGGGTAGGGATGAGAGGGGATCGATGATGCCCCTTAAAGACCTACTACTCCTACATTTACTTTTATAAAAAAATACAATTATATAATCGAAAATACCTCTTTTTTTTTAGAATAGTTAAAAGTTATGAAAATGATGATATGTTTTTGTTCTTTTCAGGTGGCAAGAGCAACCCTCCCGAGGGGCTTCCACGCGAATACTACCGTGGCTTCAATGGTTGTGTGGAGGAAGTGTTCATCGGCGACAAGCAGCTCCACCTGGTGGATGATCGCATAACTTCAGGCTCAATACAATTCTGTGATGATGCGAACTAACGCATGAAGGCCACGCAGCTAGGAAATAATACATCAACAAGAAAAACAAGAACATCTGAATATTGCCAGTGGAGATCCATTTGAAACCACCCATCCTGCCCTTTTTACTCACTGCCTTGTTGCTAAGGAGAATGCCCAAGTGTTGCCATGGCAACGATTCATATTTTTTCGTCTTGTTGCTAGGGAGACCAGGGAATTGATTTGGAGAAGTGAAACAAACCTGCCAACTAAAACAGCAATGCAACAATGCACAATCATCTTGTTGCCATGTGGTGTTGCCATGGAGATAAGAAATCTTGCCAGGATCATGAAAAAACAAAATGGATGGAGTGATGTTTTTTACAGGATATGGGTTGGAGTGTTATGTTATCAATTTCACCTTCATCTCCCAACGCATACAAATTTGAAAATTTGCCAAAAAATGGCGCGACTTGGGCAACACTCTGGAATGCAATCGATTTCACCTCACTGGCCACCGCACACTCGAGAAAAAGCACGAGAAAGCGAGAAAGAAAGAGGGAGAAAAAGGGCTATGATTTTACCCTCTGGAAATAGGGGGCGCTGTACCATTTTTGTACATACATTGTCTGTATATTCCTATTAAATGTTTATCGTGAAGACAGGATGTAGTCTTAAGTGGGGGTGACAGAAGTAACATTCCATTCGTAGCCAGGCCTACCAGCTCATCATTTCAGTCTGTTCCATTTCGTAGCCTTGACCTTGGCTTTTTTGACCTTGACCTAGTTTACCCTGAAAACTTGGGAAGCATGACCCCGTTTCAATCATGATAGAATCTAAGATACTACAATGTACTTATTAATGCATTTTCAATACATAGAGATTTTAAATGCTGAAGTTATTTTCCTCAAAGGTCAAGGTCATTGCTTATGAAAGTTGATAGGGTCAATATATATAAGGTACACATTTTGTCTATGGGGACCAGGTATGAATTGAAAAAAGCATACTAGTAAATTTCAAGGTCATTTCAAATGGCTGTGAATTGGTGTGATTTTGAAATGATCCATTTTTTTATACTTAATCATATTTCTACCACCTTGGAAAAATATGTGCATATATATATATATATATATATATATATATATATATATATATATATATATATATATATATATATATATATATATATATAAGATAGCTAGGTCTGGCTCTTAAAGAGGAAGTGATGGTTACCAAGGAAACAAGTTGATAGGGAATGCTTGAAGATTTTTTTATTGAGATATTAATTGAATTTTACACAAATTTTTGGCTTGCGTGCTTCTAACCTAGACACCATTGATAGGTGACTGGTTCTATCATAGTAATCATATGTCCAGTACTGGGAGCATCATGTAGAGGAATACCTCCATTCAAGCAAGTGTACATTAGGGGCATTATGTAGTCACACACCCCAGTGCAAGCAATGTGCGAACGCCTGAAACTTGACAAAGGTATATTTAGCTGAGGTTTTAAGCGTCTGGGAATATATGTGAACTGCTTAACCCTTATGCTGCTGGTGGCTAACTTGGCTAATGCGAAATGATACAAAAAAAAACTGAAAATGACTGAAACCCTGGCACATGGGTACTCATCTTAGAGTACTCAGTGAGAGCTATCCAGTGAATACCAATATGACAGGGTTTAGATGATTTTCAATAATCTTGGCATTCTTGTGCTGAGGATAAAAGTAGCCTCAGCATTGGAAGGGTTAACAATAGTGTACAACAAGGAATACTTATGAAAAAATTATATACATGAACTTCTTATAGTTTGTGTACAATATTTGTTGTACACTTTTTAGGATGAAATTTTAAATACTTCTTCGGCACAAGTGGTTTGATTCTACAGTGTTTTTAGTAGGAGAGGGAGTTTGATTGTGCACAAAATTGATTGCTCTCGAATTAAAAATGAGTCTCAAAATATCAGTGGTTCTGTATATCTCGCAACCATATTGCCTTGAAATCCAGTTTTAGATTTAACAACGTCTCTCATTATACTGAGTGAAGAATGGAAGTCTTTTATATGAATCTATGTGTAAGATAGTATAGTCTATTAATAGACAGAAACAACGGCTATTGTATACAGTTGCTTTTGTGCATTTTTTTTTGTTTTTTTTTCTATTGTTTACTCTTTGTTTTTAAATGTCCCGTATACTAATAATGTCTCTCGCCATGTTTTTTAACATGATGAGTAATCCTCACTATTTAAATATAGAGAAATCTATATATAGAACAATGGGTGGATTTCACTAGCGCAGTACAGAATTGGTATTCAAACTGTCAGTGTTGGATAACAGATTTTGTTCTCGTCATTTTGGTTTCATAAATGGAGCGTTATTTTCAGTCAAAATTGACAGATCGTTGAATTTTATCATTCGGCTAAATGGCTAATGATAGATATTGGATTTTTGGTCACTTTTGCGGCCTCTTTTAGCGAAATGGGAAAGAAACCCGTTATCATGGTTGGAATGTAGTGAACAATAGATTGGCCATACAGTCCACTGCTTACCACTGACTGCTAGCCGTCTTTCGCCTCTGACTGGGTTTGAATCCCAGCGGGGGCATGTGAGAAAGTTGTCAGTGACTTTATGTGGGGATTTTCAGTGTGTGTTCCAGTTTCCTTCACCAGCTACAACTGGCTAGTAATGGCCGCAAAATGGCATCAAAAGTGACGAAAATCTAAATTCTGGGTACATTCCACTACTCAGCCAAGGAGGTGTGCCCCTTTGGAACGTAAACAACTCAATATCGCTGCGTGCCTGCAGTTGTCTGTTCCAAAAAACCCTTGATTATTCTTTATCAATACCCCCCCCAAAAAAATGTTGGTAATATTTCAATTGCAGTAAAATCTTGTAAGTATGGTAATAGATGCAAGATGCATTCCTTAAAACTTAAGACTTGAAATTAATGTCCCAGCTTTCCAGTGCTGTCTATGCTAAATAGCTCCTTTTATGGATACTAAATGACTGCAATAGTCTTGATATAGTTTCACAGGCATTGCATTGATATTGGTATTGTACTATTTTCCCCTTGAATCCTTATAGGATAGTTGATTGGCCTAAATAGTAATGATATGGTTTTGTATGTCTCAATATCTGTATTGTGTTATTTCTCGCTGGAGATATCCACCCATATCTAGATTGCTGAACAGCTGATTTGTAGCAATATATGTAGTTTTTAGATACTGTATTTACCTCCTGCAGTTGATAGGAATACAGCATTGACCAATCAAATTCACCGATTCAAGTCATGTGATTTAAGCTAGACCAACCAAATTCATTGATTTATAGAATACATTCATAGTAACCAATCATATTCACAGATTCAAGTCATGTGATTTAAGCTAGACCAATCAAAATTCATCGTTTTATAAACAAAATACATCACACTTTTCAAGTAGGGAAAGTTGTCAATTTATACATAAATACCAAACAAGTTTGGAATATGAAGAAATACACTCATTTTGCTAGCAATATAAAACATGTCGTTTGATTTAACAAACTTCATCCTCCTTTTCCAACCCTAATTTCCTAATAGGGGGGGATTTTCCAGATTTGGCTGATCTGAAAGTAAAACCCCTTTTTCTACATTGACTGATGATACAATGCCCCCCCCCCCCCCCCTCTTTCATACAACAACATGGAGTTCCTAGATTTCAAGTTTGGAAATGTTATTTCCATCAACTGCAGAGTTTGGTTTATCCCACATGAAGTGCAGGTTATGCAAATTCATATTTACATATGCAAATAAGGTTGTTATTTTAGGTAGTACCGGCAAGGCTCGCATTTGATCATCTGACATCTAAGTAATAACTACTATGATAATAACGAAACCATAACTCTTCTATTGTGACATAAATGTTTTCATTATCACATATGGCAATGCATATAGTATCACTTATTTATTATTGTTTTAATGAAATGGTACATAATTTTAATGTGACTTGTATGTGGCTTATGGCCAGTAGCGATAGATGGTTATAATATAATGTAATCAGCAGAACTAAGACTAACTCACCCCACACGCTCACATAGTGTGGGAAAAGAAAACATTTGGAAGAAATAAATTAATTTTTAGAAATCTAAACTTTGTTTGTTTTGTATCGTTGTTATTACCTTTGAGTGAAGGATGAAGTTAGATATAGAAGTGGATCCGCCGAGGCCTAGTGGTTACGATGCCTGGCTCCCAAAAGTGAGGTCGGAGGTTGAACTCTTCGCTGGATCTTCATTAGCAGGTTGGCCACTATAAAAAATGTGTGGCGTTATGGAGGACCATCTGTGGTACTTCTGCAACTGAAAGACCCCGTTGGAACTATTCCTAAAGGTTAAGAAATTCTTCCTGGTTCTGTTCCCGATTTGACCTAAGCTGTTGAAAGTGATCCAGACCAAAAGAATAATTATTGATGGGGAGTTTGTAAGAAAATGATAAACAGTGAGATTTAACAGAAACTGATGACAAATATAATGATATACAACACACATTGGCGAATCATCGTTATGTCCTCCATAAATTTAGTCAAAAAATTGAAAAAAACCTGTTCCCTTACTCAAATTACTGAAATTGAAAAAAACTTCTATCTTGTCATTCAGACAGGTTCTAAAACCGGCTGAAATGGCTTATAAAAAGGCTATACTGAAAGCATTCAAATGAATGCATCAACCTCACAGTTAAACATATGGAAGGCCAAAGTGGTTAATATTAAAAAATGATTTCTTAATATTAATAAATGATTTCTTAATATTAATAAATGGCATGTTTTATTAATTTTAAGAAATGCTCTTTTTGTCCACTTTGGTCGTCCATATAAACATGTATCAATCAATAATATTAATGAATGATTTCTTAATATCAATAAATGATTTCTTAATATTAATAAATGGCATGATTTATTAATATTGAGAAATGCTCTTTTTGTCCACTTTGGCCATCCATGTAAACATGCATCAATCATGCTTTTTTATATTAATATCCTAAATCTTTCAAAATAACAAAGCATAATTTTATGTTAGTAATTAGAACTAATACAAAAACATCTTGCGGGCATTACATTAAGTTCATTTAATCTACATTATAATAATTCAGCCTAGTAATCCAACTCAGTATGCTAGTGCGGCTTTAATTTGGAGTGCTAAAAATCTGGAGTGCTTTACAACCAAGCTGGAGGATATTTGTGCTGCTTCGAATTCGCGCATTCAACCCGGGACATTCAACAGTTCAAGCATTCAAACAAAGCAGATACGACGCAGGATATTCATTTGAAGGATGTTATAATGTGGAGCGCATAAATTAGATGGCTGTAAAAATATCAGTTATACAGTAATTGATTTATCTCAGTGTGCAATATGGGCCTTTATATTCTCAAGGTTGGACAACCACCTTTTCATGAGCATTACACCTGAGCACAGGTATTTGTATCCGTATAATGGTCCGAAAATTGGTAAAAATTGTTACTATAAAAAATTAAATGATTATGGGTACGTAGGCCACCTTCTTATGAAGCCTGATACGAACTTTGAGGTCTTTTTTCTCGCTTTGCAGGGCTCGGATGAACCTGAAAGTTCGTATCAGGCTTCATAAGAAGGTGGCCTACGTCCCTATAATCATTTAATTTTTATAGTAACAATTTTTACTAATTTCCGGACCATTATACGGATACAAATACCTGTGACCTGAGCAAGACGATGTTACTATGGTGCAGGTGTGAACGGCGGAAAGAAAATATTTTTTCCGCTGTTTTCCTGGAAAACTCTACTCCACTATTTTTCCCCCCAAAATAATTTCTGCTGTTTTCCAAAAACGATTTTTTTCTACCGTTCACACCTGCATAATCTTACGATGTTATTATGATTGTGCAGCATTTCTTTAGTCTACCGTCCAGGCTTTCAAAGGAGATTTAGATCATTAGCTCTCGGCTGGCGCCTCGAACCGATAACTAGAAGAGACTTCGGTGGTCTATCTTCAGTGCCTGTGTGACACTCTCGGCTGTTCAGATCTAACGTGATCAATGTATTTGATTGACTGCATACGATGGCTAAGCAGATGAATATACTGTTTTCATTGAACGAGGTCCATTTGTATGCACCACGCCTTTAGAATGAGCTCCCTGACAACATCAAGGCTGCTGATAGTGTGCAAAACTTCAAAAAACAGCTGAAAACATTGCTATTTCGAAAGGAGTTTAATTGACTATATGGACCATGACAACTGCCCAATGACTCTAAAGCGCTAGAAAAGTAGGTGGAAAGGGCGCTATATCAAATACCAATTATTATCAATTATTATTATTATTTGTCTAATTATCTGGTTATCATAGACGGTCATGTTCCCAGTGGACAATTTCTTGCTTTTCCATTCATCTATATCTGCTTTGTAAACTCTGTTTGGGTGTTGCTTGGCTACGCGCTTATTGGCGGATTATGAGCACAGTTATTGTACACGTATTTTTGTATGTAAGTAAGAGGCTTTAGAAATGGGGGCAATGAGGCTGGGAAACAGGAAATAGAATGGAAATCGTGCACCCAAGCCTTAGACCACGTGACCATCAGGCCAGGCTCCCTGCACTGGTTTAAAAGGTAAATATAGGATTTCGACCTTTCGGCTATCAGGGCAGGCCCTTTGCACTGGTCGAACCACTAGGCTTTAGACCACTCAGCCATCGGCGCTGGTTGGAATGGTACAACTAAGCCTTAGACCACTCGTCCATCAGGGGGGGGGGGGGGCTCTGTGCTGGTTGGAATGGTACAACTAGGCCTTAGACCACTCGACCATCAAGGTAGGTCCTTGGCACTGGTTAAAAAGGTACAGCTAAGCCTTAGATCACACGACCATCAAGGTAGATCCTTGGCACTGGTTAAAAAGGTACAACTAAGTCTTAGATCACACGACCATCAAGGTAGGTCATTGGCACTGGTTAAAAGGATACAACTAAGCCTTAGACCACTCGACCATCAAGGTAGGTCATTGGCACTGGTTAAAAAGGTACAACTAAGCCTTAGATCACACGACCATCAAGGTAGGTCCTTGGCACTAGTTAAAAAGGTACAACTAAGTCTTAGATCACACGACCATCAAGGTAGGTCATTGGCACTGGTTAAAAAGGTACAACTAAGCCTTAGATCACACGACCATCAGGGCAGGCCCTTGGCACTGGTTAAAAAGGTACAACTAAGCCTTAGATCACACGACCATCAGGGCAGGCCCTTGGCACTGGTTAAAAAGGTACAACTAAGCCTTAGATCACACGACCATCAGGGCAGGCCCTTGGCACTGGTTAAAAAGGTACAACTAGGCCTTAGACCACTCGACCATCAGGGCAGGCCCATGGCGCTGGTTGAAATGGTACAACTAGGCCTTAGATCACTCGATCATCAGGGCAGGCCCATGGCGTTGGTTGAAATGGTATTTCAGGTGTATAGTTGTTGCATACCCTGCGTCCACTTAACCCATTCATGCCTGGAGATCGCGTTATCGGGTGGGTATATGATATCATTTTAACCCATTCATACTCAGAGTTCCTCTAGAAAATATTGTCTGCTACTTTCATACTTTCGGAAATAACTTGGGAATAAAGCAAAAGTTCAAAAAATATTTGAAGGAGAGTTGTAGTTAAACTTCCAGTTAACATTTCTCCTTCAAATATTTTCCAAAAAATGCTTTTGTTAGAAAAATAATTCCAAAATTGTCAGGCCTGTTTTGGCCGCTCCGAGTGTTAATGGGTTAAAAATAAAGCATGCATTGAAAACACATTTGAAGAAGAGTAGAAGGTTGGGTTCTGATTAACGATTCTCACTGAACTAGCTATTTTAGGGATGCTTCCATCAAAATGTAAATACAGTACAGAAGTAAATCCTTGCACCTGGTCAGAGGACGTCTGCCAGTGCCTGGTTGTACAAATACACTTGGATATCATGTCAAAAAAATACGCCAAGCATATCATTGACCCACGTAGCTTACGAATCAAAGCTACATTCAGTTATGAGGTCATCCATGCAATCGGGCGTGCGGCCGTCTATCATGCCCGGGCTGCCCACGCATTTAGTGCAGGAATTACATGTCGGCACTGCAGCATAGAATTGCTTTACTGGGCGCTATAGGCGTTCATTGGTTAATCCTACCGTACTCACTTCCGACTTCCTGATTACCCATTTACATCTAGAATGCAGGCACCATCTAACGCGTAAATATGTTGATATATATATATATATATATATATATATATATATATATATATATATATATATATATATATATATATATATATATATATATATATATATATATATATATATATATATATATATATATATATATATATATATATATATATATATATATATATATATATATATATATATATATATATACACACACACACACACACAGGTTTTCTCAAATATTACCAACTTGATAATCAGAGTAATGATCGCAGTTGTCAGACCATGTCTCGTATTTTTGGCATAAATTGGTTAACCAGTCCTCCTCTGCAGGATCACTGGCAAGGGGATTAAGAAGAGGTATACCTTGCAAAACGTATCCATCCACGTGACGTCACGTAGCCAATCATGACGATGCATAGGTTTGACAGGCGACGGTCAGAGGTGTATAATATATTTCCATTTCCACCCTGATACCCGAGCGTACCACACGTAAAACACCCTCTGAGCTGACCAAGACAGGATCAAACCAGCGAAGTGTGAACCGAGCCCGAGATCACACAAGAGAACACCAAGAGAACACTAAGAGAACACTAAACGAACACCACGAGCAGAAGGTAAGAGTTTATGATTTGTGGCATTCAGCGGCAAGGGTTAAGAAGGCATTGAAAATGTGTATATAATATGTATATATTTAGCTAAATAACCTAGTTTTGACCCCTGTTCTCAGCAATATAGGTACCTATGGATGTGCAAATAAAAACGTATATCGATTTGCTACCTAACTAGATTGAGCCTATGTAACAGTAATGCTTAATAGTTTCTTTAGAAATTGTCGCCTGTATGTATTATACTTTTGACAATATCTTTAAAATGGAGAACAAATTTACAATACATTTAAAGTAGAGCTGTAGATAGCCTTCTGATAAACATTTCTCCTTCAAATATTTTTCCAACTTTGCGTTTGCTGGTAAGATTTCACGCAAATTGTCAGACTGCTTTTGGGCGATGTGAGCATTAATGACTTAAGATCCATTTCACTGAAAGTGATGCTTCAGCTCAGGAAGCTGAATTTGCGGCTGACTCTTTTTTACAACTAGCATATTTTTCAATTGATTCTGGTAGCCAAGGGTACCCATTTTAAGAATCTGCAGGAAACAAACAATTTCTTTTTTAATCCCTAGTTGAGAACAGATTGGTTCAATACTGGGTCCTATTTCGTTCTGCAATGACTCACGTATAAGCGTATTGTCACGGAGGAGGATACCAAATTTACGATGGACCAAGTGTGAAAGAGAAAATAGATTAAAATTTATTTTCTTCCCCAAAATACGGTGGTGAAAATAAATATTTAAATATTTGCTCTTTCACACTTGGTCCATCGTACAAATTGTGTGTGGCACGGAAGAATTCTGTCCCCTGTTACTCTCGCCATCTCGCTGCATAAAATCATGGTATGCCCATACAAAGAGGCAGTTTGAAAATATTTATTTTCACCACCGTATTTTGGGGAAGAAAATAAATTTAAATCTATTTTCTCTTTCACACTTGGTCCATCGTAAATTTGGTATCCTCCTCCGTGTGTGGCCCGGAAGAATTCTGTCCCATGTTACTCTCGCTATCTCGCTGCATAAAATCATGTAATGCCCATACAAACAGGCAGTTTGAAAATTCAGTAAACACTAAGCTCCAAGTGACCTACGGAAATCTGGTTAACCATTACCACTTAACACATATGCTGCCGATGGCTAATTTGGCCAATACAAAATGATGCAAAAAAAACTTAAAGAAAATAACTG
>OZ012697.1:2867503-2869633 GCA_963942565.1 Maea johnstoni
TTACAGTTTTGATGACGTCACAAGTAATTGGAAGCTAATTATAATACGCGACGGTGGCGACGCGTAGCGGCGTTCATTTACACTACAGACCTGTAGTGTAAATGAACGCCGAACACGTTACAGTCAACCTTTCCCCCCCCCCCCTTACTACACCCATTCTACTGCCGACACATGGCATCCAACCCTAGATATGAGTATAGAATATTCTTATCAAAAAGCCGATTTCGTTTCTGCTTGCCCTACATTGTGCATCTATTTGTGGATCCTAGGATTAAACATTTCCAACTAGCTAATCACGGTTCAGTTTCCATATAGTTGCACAAATAGAATTAATGAATATTGCAACTAGGTTTTGTCTGATGATTAAAAGTGGTGAAATATTAATGTGTTCCAAATCTTCAAATATATCGCTAATATATTCATGCAAATAAATAATGAAGACAACCGACATATAAAGAATAGTTTAAAGAGGATTTTGACACTACCTCTACAGAGGGTACATACATGCATGCTGAGACATGTTAACCCATTCACACTCAAGAGTTCCTCTCGAAATACCGTCTGCTACTTTCATACTTTTGAAAATAACTTGGGAATGAAGCGAAATTTCACAACATATTTGAATGAGATTTGTTGTTTGTCTTCTGATCAACATTACTCTTTCAAATATTTTCAAATAAATGCTTTTGTAAGGGAAATATTTCCAAAATCGTCAGGCCTCTTTTGGCCGCTCTGAGTGTAAATGGGTTAAAGAACAGGGTTTCAGTGTCCTCCTTAAATGTTTTGTTACATCACTTAGAGAGTCTCAGAATGCTCGAATGTCCCACTGCTCTCTGAGTTCTAATCTGGATGTAGTAAAATGAAAAAGTCACTGGTAACTTTGTGATAGGTGACGACAAGTTTCACCAAACCATGCGATTGTTGAAATTAGTGATTAAACTTGTTTCCAGGGTTTAAAATTCTCAATATCATCCTGCCAACTTTACCGAATAAGAGTTCTTTGACATTCTTAAAACTTTCACAGACAAATATCTGTACAGCATGAAACCCTTTAATGCAATCATAAATACAGTATGGTAAAATGTATACTTCTTAATTTAGATGACCGAGAGGAAACGAGTGACATCAATGAAGGTATGTACATGAATGATGCGCAATGTTAAAACAATATAATGTCAAGTAATGTTTGTTAAAACTTTGTTTTATCATTTAAATATTCTGTGACTGCTCCTTTTTATGACTGTCACCTACACGTGATTCAACTAAATGAGATGCAACGGTTGAAAGAAGTACACTTGGTCTTTGTCAAGAGCATATGGTTATCATTGAAATAGAGTATTATCTCATCAAGGACCCGTAAATACATATATATATATATATATATATATATATATATATATATATATATATATATATATATATATATATATATATATGTATATATATATATATATATATATATATATATATATATATATATATATATATATATATATATATATATATACATATATATATACATATATATATATATATATATATATATATATATATATATATATATATATATATATATATATATATATATATATATATATATATATATATATATATATATATATATATATATATATATATATATATGTATATACATATATATATATATACATATATATATGTATATATATATATATATATATATATATATATATATATATATATATATATATATATATATATATATATATATATATATATATATATATATATATATTTATATATATATATATATATATATATATATATATATATATATATATATATATATATATATATACATATATATATATATACATACATATATATATATATATACATATATATATATATATATATATATATATATATATATATATATATATATATATATATATATATATATATATATATATATATATATATATATATATATATATATATATATATATATATATATATATATACATATGGCTAATGACATGAAGCTCAAACTTCGCGGTCATTGCACTACTAAATACTCTGGGACAGATTTGACACACTTATCTTGTAATCTCATGATCAGTATTTAGCAAACCAACTGCACATCTGATA
>OZ012697.1:2879833-2902333 GCA_963942565.1 Maea johnstoni
ACAGTATGTAGTTACTTACCTTAAATGTAGTACTATTTTAATACATAATAGTGTAGTGCCAACATTTAATTCCTGCACTTGGTGCATGGGCAGCCAGGCACAATACACGACCACACGCCCGATTGCCACCTAGTTTCCTGGGCATGGATGCATGGATGACCTCACAGCTTCACAGGCTAAGTGGGTCATTGATGTGCTTGGTATATTGTTTTGACGTTATCCATGGGAATTGGTACAAACTGGCACTGGCAGACGTCCGGTCGACTGGTGCAGGAATTAAATGTCAGTCTGTACTGCACGCCGTCGATTTACTTGTTTGCGTGATGCAGTTGCCTTATTCAAATATTCAAGGTATTTAGTTACTTAATTTGAATAAAGTATGTAGTTAAACTTTTGTAGTTTCTGGACTTAAATATAGTAGTTGTCCATATGAAGTTACTTTCATGGATTATACGTTTAAGCTTCTTCCCTAAGTCTAGTATAGATTTATACATGTTCTTTCATTATGGTTGGTAGTTATACCTATTTGGATACATCCATTAATATAGCAAGGAGTTATATAGACCCACTTTGTGTCTTAATCCAGGCCACCTGTTCTTTGTTTACTGATGTCTGTTATTCGCTCAATAACAGAGACATCATTAAATAAAGAAAAGATGGCCGGGGTAGAGACACTACCCGGGTCTAGGATTTATACCCATGTCTAGTAGAGTAATACTTGTATTTTCTATATTTAACCCTTATGCTGCTGGTGGCTTATTTGGCCAATACAAAACGATGCAAAAAACATGAAAGGTGACTGAAGCCCTGGCATATGGGTACTCATCTGAGAGCACTCAGCGAGAGCTATCCGATGAATACCCACATGACAGGGTTTAGATGACTTTCAAAAATCTTTGCATCCTTGTAGTTAGGTCGTAAGTATCCTCAGCATTGGAAGGGTTAAATAAAGAAAAGATGGCTGGGGTAGAGATACTACCCGGGTACGTCTATGATTTATACCCATATCTAGTAGAGTAATACTTGTATTTTCTATACTTAGATACAGAATCGAGTTACACCTATATAATTACTTGTTTCAATATTGTATGGAGTCTTACATATGTAGTTAACTAGCTTATTCTTATGTAGTCAATATCTTCTATCTATGAAACATAGTTGTAGTGATTTCACCAGCAAGCCTATAGGCAGTAATGACAACTGTACGCCTAATAAAATGTGAGAAATCTTTGAAAATGTTTGTTATTTATGGGCGATATTGAAGCCAATCCTTGATAATGTGCACAATTCCAGGTGCATCTACATCAAGATAAACATTTTTATGCATATGTAGTCAAAATGATCTAAAACTATGGTCGTTTTAGTTTCCCCAACCACAAAAAGTTGGTTGTAAACCAGACTGAAGGATATAACGTTCATTGGCTGAAAATTATATGGAAACTACTGATCTGTAAATGCAACACACCCTTTTCCTTATAGTATAGTATAGTATTTATTGACTGTATACGTAGATATAAAAAATACATCATATACACAAGACATAGTACAAATAATGCAATAAATACAATTTGGGTAACTTGCTTGGTAAATTCACATAGGTTTCCAACATAAGTTTATATACAAATTACCAGAGGGTTGTCCGTAGTGTAGCTTCGGTCATGCCATAAAGGCTCTTAAGGTGGAGCAGTACTGTCCGGCACCCTTAAGGTTACCCGACACCTACTCTATTGGAAATTGCCTTCCTGTACATCCTGTTGATATAATCACAGGATGTTATCCAGAAACGGATCATTTCATTTATATCTAACTCAGGGATAACCCTCCCTAGTAAATAGTAGGGTATATGTTTTACCTCTACACGGAAGATTCTTCGGACATTGGGACATTCATCATAGATCTTTTCATACATTTCTTTCCTTTCCTCATGGTAATATGGGCATTGATTGAGAATATGAATAATATCTTCCACACAAAACATATCACAAAATTCACAGACTCTGTTACTCAGAGGTAGTCCTTTCAACCTAACATCGTCCTTGTGCTTTGAACGAAAGTAGTCTCAGCATTAGAAGGGTTAAGAGCTCCATCTGGTGAGATAAATGCAAACTAACCAACAACCATTGGATACTAACTGTCTGATCGCCAAACCAAAGAACAACAACAACTGAAATAAACAGATAAATGTTTAATATTGTACATATTTTGTAGAAAATGAATGCACAAAAAAGAAAATAAACTAACATGTTTATTTCTTATTCACAAGGTAATGTATTGCATTGGCTAAACATGAAATATCAACAATACTCCCCTTAAAAATCATAATAATCTATTTCACATTTCCCAGCAATTGAAGGCAACAGGTTTAACCCATTCACACTCAGAGTTTCTCTAGAAAGTATAGTCTGCTACTTTCATACTTTTGAAAATAACTTGGGAATAAAGCAAAAGTTCTCAAAATATTTGATGGAGAGTTGGTGTGTGATCCTTGGTTAATATTTCTCCTTCAAATATTTTCCAAAAAATGCTTTTGTTAGAAAAATATCTCCAAAATCGTCAGGCCTGTTTTGGCCGCTGTGAGCATTAATGGGTTAAAAAATAACCTGTTTTACAAGCTTACAAGTCTGACCTTATTGGGCTAGTGATATTGTCGCACCCTGTACTATTCCTCCAAGACCTTTTTAACCAATACATGCCTGTAGCCTGTAGCGGCCAAAACCATTTTGGTGATATCTCTCTAACAAAAGCAATATCTAGAAAATATTTGAAGGAGTATTGTCCGTCAGAACTCTATCTACAACTCTCCTTCAAATAATTTTCAAATTCATGATTCATTTCAAAAATATTTTCAAAAGAATGGCAGGTCCAGATGACATTGGTCAAGTAAATCTCTAGACATGAAAGGGTTAATATTTAATATTGCTGACTTTAATATTGTTTGACCCGAGCAGGGTGTTAGCCAGGATTTCAAAAATGCCTGTCCAAAAGAGCAATTTAAAAAGTTCTGCCTGTCCAGGTTTAGCTACTCAGCTTCTTCAAATTCCTTAAACCAGCTACATCAAAAAGGGCAATTAACACTTCAGCCATGTCATAGAAGATGGTTTGATAGGAAAATGTTTGGTTATTACCCCCAAGAAGTCAACATTGAAAATTCTTCACAGAAATCTTTGCCTGTCGAAAATGCAGGTTTTCAGGAAACTGCCTGCCCAAATGACAGGCTGGACGGGTCCTGGCGAAGTCCCTGGGTCCCCAAGTCAGTTTTCGATGTGCAAAGAGGAATGTTCATCCAACTCGGCTTTGGTGTTAAAGCGTTCCTTGCATACGAGGCACTCAAAGGCCTTGGAGTCCGGATGCTGCTTGATAAGATGATTGTAACAAGTGGTCTTGGTCTTGAACTGTTTCTGACACACGAAGCATTTAAACGGCCTCTCTTCCGAGTGGCCCTTCATGTGCCCCTTGAGCGAATTCATCACCCTGAACGCGAGCCCGCACACGTTACAGATGTAGGGTTTTTCCCCTGTGTGAATCCTCGCGTGGACCTTAAAGTGGCTGAGGTGGTCGAACTGCGTATCGCAGAGATTGCACGAATAGCGCCGCTTCCCTGTGTGGATATTTCGGTGATATTTTAGCGTCGACGCTGTGCTGAAACGTTTACCACATTCGTCGCATTTAAACGGCTTCAGACCGAAGTGCGACACGCGATGTTGTTTATACTCGTGTAGCGCGCTGAAGCTTTTGTCGCAATGCTCACAAACGAGCTTGCGGCCATCTTTGTGCGTGTGCAACACATGCTTTTTAAGAGTAAATTCTGTCACGCACAATTTCCCGCAGTATTCGCACTTCCAAGTGTTCTCCCCGTGCCTATCAGCCAAGTGTTTATCAAGTGTTCGTTTATTTTGGAACATGTTCAGACAGTGTTCGCACCTAAATGGCGTTTTGTGAATTGTTAGAATGTGTCTATTCAGGGTGGTGGGGAGTACAAAGGACTTGCCGCAATGGGGACAAAGATTAGCCGGCTCCCCTGAGTGACTCTTCTTGTGGTGTTTCATTTTATAGAACTCCTTATAAGTCTTTTCACAGACATCGCACTTGAAACGTTTTTCTGTTTCACCAGCATTAATTTCTGAAGGAACATGGATGACGTGTGTAGCGTTGATGTGTTTCCACATTGAGTCTTGCTTTGGAAATTCACTTAAACAGATCCCGCAACGATATTCCCGTTTTTGCGGTGAAGACTTTCCAACAAGACGTACTCCTCTACGCTTTTTTACTATTGTCTTCATAGCCGCACCTTCTTCTGGTTCTGTGCTTCCTCCCTGGTGCTCTGTCTCATCAACGGCTGCATTCTCATCATTGTCCAATGAACTGTAGGTATGATCTGCATCGCTAGCAGCTGATTGGTCAATCTGTTTCCCTTCTTCTGGTTTTTCCGTTTGCATGGTAGGTTTTCGTGAAATCCTCCTCTTTTTGGTTGGTACGAGAGATTCCTGCTGAGAATTGAGATTAGCACCTAAATCTGCCTTTGAACCGGTGCCATGTCTTCCTTGTAAGCCACTGGTATCACCCTTCACAGTAACAACTGAAAATGATGAGAAAAAAAGTGAAAATAAAGGACACAAACTTAAACCTAAAAGGATAGGATACATGTACATGCAAATCGGGAATAAAGAATGAGTTCACATTTAGTATTTGAAGGAATATTGGTGGCAGTGTTCTGATTAACATTTCCTGTCATATAGGGATAGATACCACTGTTCACTAGGATACCAAATACTAGGGATCGTCCAATTAATCGAACATACCGATTAATCGCTCATTCAACCTCTGATTTTGATGATCGATTGCAATTTTATAAGATCGATTATTTTAAAAGTTTTTTGAAAAAATAAATTGTATATAGAAACAGCCTTTTGTTTAAGTGAGAGATGCCACTTAATGGCGCCAATAACCCTTGTACAAGCAAAGACTACCAAAGGAAAACTGCGCATATACAACTTCGATTATTAATCGATCATAGGTCGTTCAGATGGGCCGATGATCGATCTTGAAAATTGTGACCGATTTCGAACACTACCAAATACTGGTACTGAAGGGGGAAAATGATTGAACTAAAAAAGGTTACGAATTGTTTCGTATCATTTAAGATTTGAGATGTACACAAAATTTATTTAATTGCTACCAAAATGTCTCCGTGTGATGGAAGCTTGCTATTTATTAGCAAAATTTCTGAAGTGCTGAATTTATCAAAATTAGGTATTTTGGAGGCCAAAAATATTGTTAAAAATATTTTGGAATTTATCATATCATTACTTTTATATACTTTAGGAAATATCAATACCATATTGTGAAAATCTTAAAATGCGCCAATTCCTACTCACTTGTCAGGTTGCTTTTGCTGGTGTAGAAACTTATGGAGGCCGTTGTGTCGGAGCTGAGGGTGATGCTACCTCTAAGATCAAACCTCTCATTGGACGACGCGGACGTCACATGATTCTTACAATAAACAAACAGGTTGCTGAGAGCGCACACCAGAACCTGCTGCAGATCTGTATCGCTCCCCATCCTCAGCTCATCTGAAAAACGGAACAGAATCTTATAAACTGCAATTGATAAATTTTGTTACTTTTCTTCTTTTTTTTTTGTTATTCTATATTGATAACTTTTATTTTTGGTTCATTTGGACATATTACATACATAATACAATGTCATACATGTATATATAGTGTATTATACACACACACACACACACACACACATCTCAATTCTGGTACTACCAGAATTGTTCAGAGAACTTTGCAATTCTGGTAGTAGCAGAATTGTTCCCTACATACAATATTCTTAAACATGTATTATTGTATACCAAAATTCTTGGAACAATTCTGGTATTTTAAGCGTACCAGAATTGTTTGTTCAGGCAATACTAGTGGGTACGAGAATTGTCCAAGAATTCTTTACTTGCTGCCGGCTTTAATGATGCTGTTCATTAGGTACTTCGCTACTTAAGAAGTGTCAGGGGTATATATATATATATATATATATATATATATATATATATATATATATATATATATATATATATATATATATTTATTCTCATTTCTCCCCAAACTACCACTGACAGCTAGCGGCAAAGTACTTTATTAACAGCATCATCCAGCCAGCAGCAGATAAAGAATTCTGGTACGTACCATAATAGCTACAACAATTTTGAAAAGATAAGTGTACCAGAATTGTGTATATCAACAATTTTGGTAGTACCAGAATTTTAGGCCTACATTACACATAAAATTTACTGGTCTGTACCAGAATTGAGGTTGGAAAGTACTATAGTCTGTCTGACTCGAGTTTGGCAATCACTTTTGCCACTTTTTTGTGACAAAACGTTCGAGTTTTCCATCCAAACTTGGCAAACATGTTAGGAGCACTACTACGTGTATGTATTAACAATTTTATTGTCTCAACTCCGCAAAATGTTGATTTTGCTCATTAGGTCCCATTGTTAAATGTGTCCATTGCCAACAAAACGATCTCGCGTGTTTGTATTGTGCGCAACAGACAAACACACGAGATTGTAGTATTCGGCAATGTGCACAT
This sequence comes from Maea johnstoni, assembly GCA_963942565.1. Taxonomy (NCBI): domain Eukaryota; kingdom Metazoa; phylum Annelida; class Polychaeta; order Spionida; family Magelonidae; genus Maea; species Maea johnstoni. Next base: position 2,886,425 of record OZ012697.1, read on the forward strand.
TTTACAATAGGAACTGAGCAAAATCAACATTTTGCGGAGCTGAGACAAAATGTATGTTTGTACATACACGTAGTAGTGCTCCAAAGAGGTTTGCCAAGTTTGGATGGCAAACTCGAACGTTTTGTCACAAAAAAGTGGGAAGAGTGATTGCCAAACTCGAGTCAGACAGACTATAGATGACCAAAAGATTCTTACACCCTGCTGGTGAGGGCAATTTTGTGTATCTCACTAAAGGACCTTTCAGGCAATATGGTTGTAGACTTTGTATAAGCTAAATTGCCAAATCAACCAAAAGTAGAGGAAAAACTTAGTCAACAAAATTCAACCCTACAAGCTATATGTACCTTAACTTCTTAAGTTAAAGTTTAGGCAGAGAAATACATCCCCTTGATCCGCAACCCCATAGGCACAGCATGCTAGTACCTAGGGTATGTGCGCCTCGGGTTACGCGATGTAGCCTGGGGAAGTATTGGTCACGTGATTTTTTTCAGAAAGAGGCTGAGAGTAGTAGACAGGGAGTTGGCAATCCAGAGCCTTATCTCTTTTCGCTGCCTCTATCTAGGTCAGATAGGTTGCCAAGGAGATTGGGTCAGCAGGCAGCCAGGCTGGGGTACACAGGTTATCTATGACTCATGTGTGGGAGGCAGCGAAATTTGATGATGCATGCACAGTGCCCACTCCCTGTCTACTACTCTCAGGTTTAGGCCACGTTTTTTTTTTATTCTGTTTTAGGAAAAATCCCTCGTTGATTTTGGGCCCCTCATTGAAAAAAAATAAAAAAGGAAGGAAAGTGGAAAAGCATTTCCTTGAAAGCAATATTTGTGCATGCTTTATAAAAAGAAAAATAGAAAATAAACAAATACATAGTGTTGCTAAATAGGAGTCAGGTCATCAATATTTAGTTATCACTTTACTCCCTAGCAGGTACTAGATAGCCCGGGCGAAATCCTGCATGGTGCCGGGGTTCCCACAACCCCTGTACTGGGTATAGTCACCACAGGCTTAAGAGAAGAACTCCCTAGCAGTTTGTGGCTTCCATTGGAGAGAGGGGGATGGGTTCTGAGAGGGTCAAACCTCTCTACCTCCCCTTCCTACTCATCCTCGGCCCGGTCCAAGAACTGGTCCCGGGATGTTGTCAGGGAGGTACAGCCTGACCTAGACTTCGACGGAGACCTAGACACCAGGCTAGAGCTGCACTCTTTGAGGGAGATCAACTCATGAGCTCACCACCCTTTTGACTCGTGAGCTCATAGCTCACGGACGCGCGGAGTTAAAAAAAACAACTTATTTTCCAGCCCAGCTATTAAGAAATAAATACTTATTGGTGGAGATTTATTAACATTTTAAAATGTGCTGACGAGGTACAAAGGTCAGTATAACACTCAACACTGCTTGTATGCATTGGAGATTGTAAACAAGACATGTCTACGATAAGCAGTTATAAGAAGGTGTGTTAGGTGCTCTGTATTACGTTTGTGTTTCCAACATAGACAAGCTCACAAGTTGACCACTTCAGCTCGAGCTCGGCGAGCCTGCCCCATTGCTCGAGCCACTTGAGTTTGTGAGAGGTGAGTGTGCACAGCTCTACACCTAGCGAGACTCAGTTCTCTAACCAGGAGTGGGGAGGGGAATGGTGGAGGGGAAGGAGAGGGGGGGAGCAGTCTAGCAGTGGGTGATTCCTTATAGAGACTACGACAATCCGTATGGCATCTTCTTTGGCTGAGGTCCCCCTAAGATACTGACGGCAAGCTAGTAGACTGACCCGCCCCCCCTTTTCTTTCTACTAGTGTGGGCAGATTTACAGCCCTTCTTCTTTATACCAGCTAGTGCTCCTTGGACTTGCAGCCAACGCATACCTGGTCGAGGTAGTTGCAGTGACAGCAACCTGTGGGGTACCCGCACGTCCTGGGTTACCCACACTCTTTGCGCTACCGACACGCCCAGCGGTACCGGCGCGCTTTGCGGTTCCCGCGCTCTTTGAGGCACCTGCCTGCACTCTTTGCAGTATCCACGCTCTATGCGGTACCTGCATGCCCAGCGTCATTTGGGCTCTTTGCAGTACCCGCGCTCTTTGCGGCACCCGCGCTCAATGAGCCACCCGCTCTCTTTCACGAACCCGCTCTCTTTGACGTACCAGCGCTCTTTGTGGCACTGGCGCTCTCAGTGGTATCGTCGCTCTTTGAAGCACCCACGCTATTTACGGTACCTGCATGCCCTGCGGTACTGGCGCTCTTTGTAGCACTGACACTCTTTGAGGCACCCACGCTCTTTGTAGCACTGACACTCTTTGAGGCACTTGCGCTCTTTGCGGTACTGGCGCTCTCTGCAGTTCCATCACTCTTTGAGGCACACACGCTATTTAAGGTACCTGCATGCCCTGCGGTACTGGCGCTCTTTGTAGCACTGACACTCGTTGAGGCACCCGCGCTCTTTGTTGCACTGACACTCTTTGAGGCACCCGCGCTCTTTGAGGTATTTACGCTATATGCGGCACTGGCGCTATTTGCGGCACTGGCGCTCTTTGAGGTACCTGTGCTCTATGAGGTACCCGAGCTCTTTGCGACACTGGCGCTCTTTGAGGTACCCACACTATTTGTGGTACCTGCGCTATTTGCGGCACTGGTGCTCTTTGAGGTAATAACACTATTTGTGGTACCCCCGCTATTTTGCGGCACTGGCGCTCTTTGAGGTACCCACACTGTTTGTGGTACCCGCGCTATTTGCGGCACTGGTGCTCTTTGAGGTAATAACACTATTTGTGGTACCCCCGCTATTTTGCGGCACTGGCGCTCTTTGCGGCAATCACGCTATTTGCGGTACTGGCGCACTTTGATGCACCAGCGCTATTTGAGGTACTCATGCTCTTTGCGGTACCCGCACTCTTTGCAGTACCTGCGCTCTTTGCGGTACCTGCACCATTTGCAGTACCTGCGCTCTGCGGTACCTGCACTAATTGCAGTACCTGCGCGCTTTGCGGTACCTGCATTATTAGCGATACCCAAGCTGTTTAAGGTGACTGCAACTGAAGTTGCAGAGTCCATAGTTAATGTAGGTGCGGTGACCGCACAATGATACTGCGGTGGAGAGGCTCTTCCCACTTTCTTGACCAAGTCTGGAGGTTTTCAAATGTTTTAACACATGGTAGACTTAGATTTCTGGGGCAAACCATCCAATCATATGAAAGTATACCTGTATTCATACCCTACAGAATGTATACAAGTGTTTCTGACAATAAAAAAAATATGGCTAAGCTTGTATAACCGGCTTTACACTTTTTTTTTTTTTACTTTTTTTTTTTTTAGCTCCCTCTCGCATTGATTTTGGGAAAAAAATCTTCCTAAAACAGAAAAAAAAAAAAAAAGATGGCCTTAGGTTAGACTGCCTTAACTTTCTTTAAATTTAACCTACCTGCTGCGCACTAAATCGTCGAAGCATACAGTGTTAGTTAAGCATTGGAGTTGTGCAGTCGAATAAGAAATGGACACGGCGACAAAGCAAGCCTATGAAAGTGGAATTGGTTGAAAACCGAGATCAAAACAGGCGGTTGTTGTGCGTTGGCGTTCAGGGAAACGGGAGTACGACTCTTACAATATACAGTCGCCTGTTCGTGGCGATAAGCGTTCATACCCGTGTTAACATCGGCATCGCAAGTTTTACGCAATTGTCAACCGATCGCCCATCGGACGCGTTCAATTCAAGCACCCGGTTCCTTTTTTCTCTTACTACCGTAAGCGCACATATGTGGCTTCTTTCGCTCACCCCTGCAGCTGAAATAGATACAAGAGGAGATGACTAATTGCTTTAGCTAGGCAATATTGGGGGCTTCAATGCCCTCTGGTAGGGGTCAGTTTTAAGATATAATGAGCGATCGATGACATGCCACAAATAATGATTGCTGATTGTACAATCCCCCCAAAAGTCACCGTTTATGCTTGGACCAATATTTGCTCATCTAAGGTTTATGGCATCGCTTTAATAAAAAGTAACTGTACATAATGATATTTATCACGTATTTAAAGAAAACTTGCACTGTACCAATATTTCTGATTCATTTACACAGCTTGAATTCATGATTTGAATATGTCCATTATTCTGATGCATCTCACAGCCGAGGGTCGCAGGCAAGAGACAGTGAGATGTCTCAGATGATTATATCAATAAAAAAATATATTTTGCTGTTTAATTTTTGGGAAAATTGCCTTTAACTTGTGGAAGCAAGGGCTCTTTAAAAAGTTGTTTACATATCATTGCCATGACAATGCGCGAGGTGAACAAATGGGGCTAGAAAACAGGTGTTAGTTATCGCTGGGTACTCCGGTTTCCTCCACCAGTTACAATTGGCTCTTTAAAACTTAGCCGCAACATATCAGAAAAAGTGATGAAAAACAAAATTCCAGGACACCCTTAAAGTACTGAACATTATTTATCGTTTTATTTCTTAATTTCAATTTCTTTATTTAAGAAAAAAAAATGGGGGGGGGGGGATTTTCACCTTATGATGCGGATGTTCCCCAAGTCTTAGTCTAAAAAGTCCTATACAACGAAAACATAATTGTGCGACAACAACATTAATAATGCGAAAAATATCGAATTTGTTATTGAAGAAACGGTATTGTCGAAACTGATGTCAATCATGGAGTGCGTATCAACCGTTCTGATACCCGCATGGAGATTTCTGAATCAGCGATAGAAGTACTATTATGGTAGTAGCTTGGTGTGCCGGGCTATAAATATAAATCTAGGTCAAGTATGAGCATGCGCATACACTTGCAATGGAGAGATGTTTTTGGGATGGTGTCATCTCAGATACGCATCTACGGTCACTGCCTTTAATTAGTGCGGTTAAAAGTGCGTGTCTTTGATTTGCAAGGACAAGAAGGACAGCACTGCAGCGTAGGTTCACCAGTTGTTTTTATGAATTTCTATAAAGCATCCCCTGTCCATACTCATACTGGCTTGAGCTTAGGAGGGGCAGTCCAGAGAGAGAGAGAGAGAGAGGGGGGGGGGGGGGGGGAAGGTTAGAGGGAAAAGTAGGAAGAAGGGGAAGAGAGGGGAGGCAGGAAGGAACTGAGCAGGGAGAGCAAGAACGTGTTGGTGATGTTTGCGCCTGATGAGAGAGATGAAGGGCTTGTGGAGGAGCTGCTATGGAGGGGTATTGGGTATTTGGGACCACTATGGAAATAAGTTTCTAACTTTTAGTGTATAAATCCTGTGTCTGGTTAGAATTCTATTGCATAGCAGCTTAGAAGACCAAACACATGGAATGGAAACCAGCCGGTCAACCTGAACATGCTAGCCTCAACCAGTGTCAATTAATAGTCGCTAATAGGTGCTCTGGGCACCCCCAGCAGGTGGTGGAGATAAGGTTTCTCTGTAATGTAATCGATGCGTGAGCCCTGATTGGTCCTTGTTCCCACGTGACCTCGTGCTGCTGCCTTATCTGCTAGTCCTGGCATGAGGCTAGCATGTAACTATAGGGCATATAGTAATTGGTCTCTCGTTACATATCCATTCTTTTCTTAATCCAAGATAGCAGTTAATGACTCTCCATCTAGTCACTGTTAAATATAAAGATTTTTTGTGTGCCAAATGCTATGTAATACACGTCTTACTAGACCGAATAAAATCAAAATCAAATCATTGAGGGTAAAGTAGTGTCTATATCAGGGACAAGGATAGTGAGAGTCACTGAGAAATTAGGAGGTGTATGGGGAAATGGGCAAAAGACAGGATAGACTGTAAAGGTAAAGGTATTCGGTTTATAGTCTTGTATCCACCGAAGTGCTCACACGACCTTCCTCCTCTAGCAGGCCTGTACACACGTAAACCATTTCAATCCCCAGAGGGATATTCCAGAGCAACTGGCAGCATATAGCGCACACACTCTAAGCACTGCCCTATTAATTCTAGGTACCCTTTTGCACCTGGGTAGACTAAGGCAATAGGGAATAAACTGTCTTGCCCAAGGACAGAACAAAGTGCCCAGGCAGGAATTGAACCAGCGACCTACTGATTACTAGTCCGACACCTAACCAACTGAGCTACTTTGTCACCACTTTGTAGTGTTAATGGGGAAACAAATTATATACAGATGGGAACAGGTAGTATTGAAAAAGTGGAATTTGGGAAACAGAGGGAGAAAGTACTAGAAGAGATAGACTGGCAATTTGAGAAGGGTCTTGCAATATGGTCGGGTTTGGTGCCGATAGTAGACCAAGGATAGTCAGCGCTAAGGAATGTTTGTTTAGTTGAATAATATATATATATATAATATATAATCTTTATTTCTTTAAAGTTTTTTTACAAATAGCCATGGGGCTAATCGGGGTAAATATAACAAGTTAGTGAGGATGGTGAAAAAGAATTGGTGCAGGTACATTTTGCACTGGAGGGAGTTTATTGAGGGGAACAGAGTTAAGGAAGAACGGTTCAGGGGTGGGTTGAACTGCAGGAAAGGAATGCCCTTATGAAGGGTATAGGGAAAAGTGTGCTGCAATGGTTGGAGGGGGAGAGGAACCACAGGTGGGAACATGGCCTTAGCCATCGGGGCATCATTTGGACAACCAAACCCTCAAAAGTCACCCCTCAGGACACCATGGTCTTAGCCAGCAGGGCTTCTGGGTGCCTTTTTGGACACCCAAACCCTTAAAAAGTTAAAAAGAACCCCTCAGGACACCCAATTTTTTTATAATTGAATGTTTTCATCTCCTTATAATTCCCATAACATTGTTTAATGATATCATGCCTAATATTGATGAATTTATACATGTTTATGGTTGAAATATGAGTATATTGTGATCCCCCTTACAAATTTGGACGCCAAAAGATTTTACAACTGCCAATTTTAGGCACCCAGTTTCTAAATCCTGGATAAGAGACTGCAGGACACCCAAAAATTTGTTGCGCCACATAGATGTGTTAACAGATGTATTGAATTTGGTCATCATCATAATCGTCGTCATTGTTATCGCGCACGTCGTCATCATTATCATCATTGTCATCATCATCAAAAACATTGTTATTCTTTTCCTTTCAGCATGGCAACACTTGAAGGAGTGAGTCAACTGCATCAGGTGCTGGTCGGAGCCGTCAGCCAACTCCACATGTACTGTCAGAAAAACCTCTCCTCCACCGCGGGGAAGTTTGACATCAAGGGCCGAGTCAACCTCAACACCGGCAGCACTGCCTCGGTCGAGTTCTACACCAGCGAAGACGGCTTAACAAGTGAGTAGCAGTACACCAGTGGATATGGTGTAGTAGGGCTGCCATTTATTAATTTATTTATTTATTTATTCATTCATTCATTTATTATTCATTTATTTATTTGTTTATTCATTTATTTAGGAGTTTTTCTGTTGATTGATTCATTGATTAATTTAGTTATTATTTATTTTATTCATCTATTTACTAATATATTTATGTCATTTATTTATTTATTTATCTATTTATTTATTTGTATATTTACTAATATTTATTTATTCATTGTTATTCAATTATCTTATTGATTTTCTATATGGATATTTAGTTTTATTTTAATTTTATTTGGTACCATGCATTGATCTATTCACATGTCCATACCCTGTCCATCCATGCAGTGACCAAGAATAGAAAATAACTACATCAATATTATGGATAAGTACTAAAAAAAAAGTTTTTTGTTTCCTGTAACCCAACCCTAACAAGTTTTTATTCAAGAAAATCCCTACCCTAAAGTTTTTTCCGCCCTCCCAACTCCCAATCAACGTAAAACATGCATAAAACACACATTTTTGACCAAAAAAATAATGCAAAATTTTTTTTTAGCCGACCTACCTACCCTATTTTTTTTCAGACCGTTACAGGAAACAAACAATTTCTTTTTTAGGCTTTATGGATAAGGTAAAAAACAACAACATGCATCCATACTCATACCAAGGTCCAAGAAATCTTGCATCCTGAACATTGGGCAATGGGTGTTTACTATCTGGGTCCACAGTTGTGGTAACATAGGGGATAAGGGCTGGGGCTAAATGGGTTGACACTTAACCCATTCACACTCAGAGTTCCTCTAGAGAGTATCGTCTGCTACTTTCATACTTTTGAAAATAACTTGGGAATAAAGCTAAAATTCACAAAATATTTGAAGGAGAGTAGTTGTATGGCATCTGATCAACATTTCTCCTTTAAATATTTTCCAGAAAATACTTTTGCAAGCGAAATATTTTCAAAATTGCCAGGCCTGTTTTGGCCGCTCTGAGTGTAAATGGGTTAAAGTATAATATACATGCAGGGTCTTAACCAATATTTAGAAACTGGGTACCCAAAAGTTGGCAATTGTAAAATCTTTGGGCATTCTACTTTTCAAGAGACCACAATATACTCAGATTACAACCTTAAACCTGTATTTGCTTAATGTCAGTATACAGTTCCATGGGAATTATGTTAATATGAAAATAATCAATTATATTCTTAAAATCAATTTTTTAAGAAATTCCTCATAAAAATATTTGGGTGTCCTGAAGTATAATCTTGGAGGGTTTGGGAGTCCAAATGATGCTCATATGCCCTTCTGGCTAAGACAATGTTTATGTATATATTTGTATTATCCTTAAAATAATTTTTGAATTTTTTTCAGTTGTTACAGAACCAGACCTCGTAGAAGAGAAGCAAGGCACCAGCTCAGCTGGCAGTTCTGGTTCCATTCTCGAGGATTCACAAAAGATCCCACAGTCTCCTCCCTCAAAGAGACAGAAAAGACAATCAGAGCCACGATCGAACTCGTGTGAACCTCAGTCTGGCGAAGATTCAGTCTCGGACCTTCCAGCGGCGCCCAGTGGACCAGGCATAGAGGAATCCTCAAAAAACAAAGAGAATGATTTGCGTGGGAAAGTGGGTTCTGCCGATTCGAAACCAGTACCCCCATCCCCAATAAAGTCAGGTCTACGCTCTGCTATCAAACGGTCAGTGATTCGAGAAACAAAAAAACCTCAACCGACAAAATCAGTCTCCAGCATTTCTAGCAGTGGTCAGGATGAGGAAACTTTGCATGAAAGGAGAGGTGCTGATGGTTGTCAAAAGGGGGCAGCACTTAACAAATCCGCCAGGGATTCTCAGCAGGTGGCAGCACCAGTTGAAATAAAAATGGAGCCTGAAGCACTGAGGCGCAGCAAGCGACAAAGAGCAATAAAATCGGCTGATGAATTATCAAGATGGGACGATCATGTGTACAGTGTATTGGATCTGGAATATTCGGGTACAGCAAAAGAGAAATCCTCCGAAAGCGCCCCCTCTAAACCCGATTACGTTCGCTGCGGTCTATGTCAGGAGGGTTTTACGAATCAGGAGAGCATGTGGCAACATATCAACGCCACACATGCGATCCATGTTCCCTCGGAGACCAAAAGCGGAGAGCTTGAAAAACGTTTCCGCTGTGACGTTTGTGATAAAAGCTACAAGGATTTCTACCAGTTGAAGCACCATAGGAAGAGTCACTCGGGGGAGGTGACAAATCTCTGTCCACATTGCGGAAAATCGTTCATTTTACCGAGCACTCTAAATCGGCACATTCTCAACAAACATGTGACTCCATTTCGATGTGAACACTGCATGAACGTGTTCCAGAGCAAACAAACACTGGATAAACACATGGTGGATAGGCACGGTGAGAACACTTGGATGTGTGAGTTGTGCGGTAAACTGTGCGTTACCGAGGCGTTGCTAAAAAAACATGTCGCTAGGCAACACAAGGATGGTCGGACACTACAGTGCGACCATTGCCAGGTCAGTTTTAAGACATTTCTGGCGCTAAAACGACACCAAGAATCACACCTCGGTCTGAAGCTGCATAAGTGTATGGAATGCGACAGGCGCTTCAGTACTGCAACAAGCTTGAAATATCATCAAAAACTCCACTCCGGGGAAAGGCGCTATAAGTGCAACATGTGCAACACGCAGTTCGACCACCTCAGTCAGGTCAAAGTTCACGCTCGCATTCATACCGGTGAAAAACCGTTCGTTTGCACAGAATGCGGACAGGCGTTCAGGATAATGAATTCTCTTAAGAGGCATATGCAGGGGCACTCAGGGGAGAGAATACATGTGTGTTTCGTTTGCGAGAAAAAGTTTTTCTCGAAATCGTCTTGTTCGAAACATGTGCGAAAACTGCATCCGGAGGCCAAGGCCTTTGCATGCCTCGCGTGTAATGAACGGTTCTCGTCGAAATCTGAATTGAACGAACATTCTACGGTTCACATGGACTTGCCCCTGCTTGAAAGAGGAAAGCGTGAATCATTACAAGGTCAAGGTCAAGAAGTGGTTGCTACGGAACAAGGTCAAAGGTCATTAGAGGAGAACAATTGGGAGACGACTGTTCTGATCGAACAACCATTAGATATGAACTCTCAGGATGTTACTATAGACAGCGCTGATAACAATAGAGATGCAATCCTTGTAGCTGTTCAGAGCATCGAGTCGAAAATCGAGATTTCTGATGTTGAGGTCATACTGGATTAAATCTTTTGCATCTGGAGTGCATACATGATCTGACAACTCATCAAATTGAGAAAAAAACAAGGGACAACAACTTTGATTCAAATGTTTATCGAAATACAGTATAGTTATCTAGATATTTCCATTTGCACACTTCAGAATTGAATGGTTTAACCCTAGGGCTATGTATTCTTAAGGGTGAAACGGAACAGTGCCAGTACAGATGCCTCCAAAATGATACAGTAATTTAACTATTTGAAAGAACCTCTCTTCAATTTCTTCTTCTAATATTTTTCCATTTTCAGACCATGTGTGTATTTTTGGTGCAAATGTGGTAATGTTTAAAGTGCCTTGGTAAACTGTACATTATTCATTCTAAATCTTTGTTTTATGCATAATGTTTAGGTATTGCAGAATAAAAAACAATACTGTAAATCACTTAAATATGGCGTGAACATTATATAGCGCAATTACGGTACTGCCCTGGATAGCGTGATCTAATTATAGCGTTGGGAGAACCCCACTGTTTATCTTTACCCACATCAAATTGCAGTTAGCCGGGCTCACTAGGGATCAGGGGTCAAGTACTTGACCTCCGGCCCTTGCCAGATTGTGGAGGCATTGGTTAATGACTGTATGCAGTATCCATGTGCCTCCCCATGACTAGACTTTTGTTCTGCCCTTCAATATGCATATTGGACAATTTAATAAAGAAGGGATTTTAAAATAGCGCTTATGGGCGGAGCGCTATTATCGCTATATTATTGTTCCCGCTATAATTAAGTGATTTACAGTACCTGAAATGTGAAATCTTGCCACAATTCTCCACAATGAGTTTGATGATTTGGAGTTTTTGAAATAGAGCATTGTAGTATGTACATCATATGAATAAAAGTGTCAACTGTAACAATTTTGTAATATTTTCAGTTGAGTATAAGTTTCAGTATAGTTCAGGTATCACATGCTAAGGGATTAGTACTGGTAGCCAATACGATCCCAAATAGCATTATCAAATGGGAAAAAGTGTTGTATCATTTAAGATTAATTTTATAAACTTAACAGAAATAAGTCTCTGGTAGGCTGGCAGTATGGTTAAAGATAATGCCAAAAAAATCATATTTTTAGGAAATATCAATACTGTATGATTTTGTCTAGGATGAAGAAAAGAATGGATATGTAGCGAGAGACCAATTACTATATGCCCTATAGTTAAGTGCTGGACTCATGCCAGGAGTACCAGATAAGCCATCAGCGTGAGGTCACATGGGAACAAGGACCAATCAGGGCTCTCGCAGCAATTACAATCCTGAGAAACCTTATCTTCCCCACCAGCTGGGGGTGCCCAGAGCACCAATTTCTGGCCTATTAGCGGCTATTAGTTGACACTGATTGAGGCTAGCATGTTCAGGTTGACCGGCTGGTTTCAAATCCACTTGTGTTTGGTCATCTAAGATATTGTGAAAATTTTAAGGGTGCCAGTAATACTGGTACTGTTTAATATCAGATATAAAATTAACTCAAACTGTTACCTGGTCATCACTGCATGAAGGCATTTCACTACATGTACATACAAAGTGAAATTTCTGAAGCTGCCAGTGCTAAACTTAACAAAATTAAGTCCATGCAGGGCTCAACATTAAGAAAAAACTTCATAAGCCCAGCAGGGCTAGTTACCGAAACTTTTACTAGCCCTGAAATATTTTTGCTAGCCCTGATATTAATGACAACTCTTTTCAAATAGTGACTTCTGTTGATATCATAGCCTCTGTTGATAACATAAAAAGAATACAGTGTATTGAGTTATATTTTCATCCAGATAGTCAGAGCCAAAGGAGGGCTTCATACTTTTTTAAGCACTGATATTCTTATTCTATCTAGCCCCTCAGGGCTACTCACAGGTAGAATTTACTAGCCCTGACGTTCAATAACTAGCCCGGGACTACGGGGCTAGCCTTAACGTCGAGCCCTGCCATGGTTGGCTGTCAGTGTGGTTAAAGATATTGTTTAAGTATCATATTGTGGAAATATCAATATTGTATCATATTGTGAAAATCTTAAAGGTGCCTAAACCCTTCCAATGTTAAGGCCTCTTTCATACAAAGCATTAAGATGCAAAGATTTTTGAAAACCATCTTAACCTTGTCATGTTGGTATTCATTTGATAGCTCTCACTGAGTATTCTCAGATGAGTACCCATGTGCCAGGGTTTCAGTTATTTTTGCATTATTTTGTAATGACCAAATAAGCCACCAGCAGCTTTAGGTTAATAGGCCTAAGACTAAGAGACAAACGAGTTCTTTTCAGACTTTACACTATAAAAGTTTTATATTTTCTGTTACACAGGAAACCTTTAAGCAATGAATGTAAGTATTAATTCTACTTCCAAGCTTATGCTTTTGTGTCAAAATAAGAATCATGTTCATTTCTACCTCTAATTGGGTTCAAAGTAAATATTTCACCCATGAAATTCGTAATCTAAAGCAGGTACTTTAACCCATTCATACTCAGAGTAACTCTAGCAAGTATCGTCTGCTACTTTCATACTTTTGAAAATAACTTGGGAATAAAGCAAAAGTTCTCAAAATATTTGAAGGAGAGTTGTTGTGTGATCTCTGGTTAATATTTCTCCTTCAAATATTTTCCAAAAATGCTTTTGTTAGAAAAATATCTCCAAAATTGTCAGGCCTGTTTTGGCCGCTGTGAGCATTAATGGGTTAACCCATCCAAGACTGCAGATCTCCTTGACATGGGTGGTCTGGATCTTAACCCATTTACACTCAGAGCGGCCAAAAGATGTCTGACAATTTTGAAAATATTTTACTTACAAAGTCATTTTCTTGAAAACATTTGAAGGAGAATTGTTGATCAGAAGTCAAACAACAACAACAACAACTCCCCTTCAAATATTTTGTGAACTTTCGCTTTATTCACAAGTTCTGTTCAAAAGTATGAGAGTAGCAGACAATATTTCGAGAGGAACTGTTGAGTGTGAATGGGTTAACCCATCCAAGACTGCAGATCTCCTTGACATGGGTTGTCTGGATCTTAACCCATTTACACTCAGAGCAGCCAAAACAGGCCTGACAATTTTGAAAATATTTTACTTACAAAGTCATTTTCTTGAAAACATTTGAAGGAGAATTGTTGATCAGAAGTCAAACAACAACTCCCCTTCAAATATTTTGTGAACTTTTGCTTTATTCACAAGTTATTTTCAAAAGTAGGAGAGTAGCAGACGATACTTTCTCGAGGAACTCTGAGTGTGAATGGGTTAAATACTTCTGAAAATTACTTTGGAATTAATCAAAAATTGGAGAAACATTTCAAGGAGAGTTGTCTGTTAGTTTCTGATTAACGTTTCTCCTTCAAATATTTTCTAAAAATTAAATTGCTTTTGTTTATAAGTCATCATTGAAATTATCAAGCAGTTTTAGAAAATCATTATTAGGGCTGGAGATTGTTTTAAAGTAAACAATCTGGTACAAGTTTTGAAAAATAAACACAAAACAAAACACTTATGAATGGCTTTTTGATGAAAATTTACCCTTGTTGATACTATGATATTTGTATACCGTAATGTCTTATTTGGTGAAAGTACAAATAAAACGCTGGCCTTGTTTGTATACAAACATGCAGCATTATAGATAAATGCCTATGTTATGTTTGCAACTGAAACACCCCTTGGGACTATTCATCAACCCATGCCTTGAGATATCCTTGATGAATGTTGTTTGGACCTATCATCAGGGGTGTCCAAATATCTAAGTCCTGGAGCACAGTCAAGAAGGCCTGGGGCACATCAATCGTTTGGTGACTGTGGTAAGATGATAGCTATGAATATTGTCACCAGGTGGCACTACTAAAAGGGCCCTTATTGCAATAATTAAGACCAAGACCAATCAATAGATAGTATTACTAAATGGAGTTCACTAGTTTTTAAATACAATTTGTATCAAAAATAATTCAAGTGAACTATCTGATAGACTCAATTGGTCATGTTTTGAGAAAAATTCCCAGTTTATCAGCTTTAGCTTTTTGGTTTGTCGCACATTTTAAAGCACCTGTCGCATGCTGGTGCGACAGTTGGACACCCCTGTATCATACTTTTGAAAATAACTTTGGAATGAAGCATCAATTCACAAACTATTTGAAGGAGAGTCTTAGATAGAAATCTGATGAACAATTCTCCATCAAAGATTTTCTTAATACAGTATTACTTTGGTTAGAGAGATATCACCAAAATTGTCAGATGCTTTCAGCTGAAAATAACTTTGGAATAAAGCCTCAATTCACAAACTATTTGAAGGAAAGTTTTAGATAGAGCTCTGATCAACAATTCTTCAAAAATCTCCTTGATATCACCAAAAATGCCAGACAGTTTTAGCTGCTTAAGGCATGAGTGGGTTAACCCTTATGCTGCTGATGGCTACTTCACTACCAATACAAAATGATGCAAAAAACCTAAAAAAATGACTGAAACCCTGGCACATGGGTAATCATCCGAGAGTACTCATTGAGAGCTTTCCAATGAATACCTACACGACAGGGCGTAGAAAGTTTTCAAAAGTCTTTGTATCCTTGTTCTTTGGACGAAAGTAGCCTGAGCATTGGAAGGCTTAAGGGAATAGATTTCTGGGTCTCTATCCCGTAGTAATACAACCTAAGTTGTTTAAAGCAATGTAGAACTAACCCCTTTCCTCAACACTGAATTCAACCCATTCATTCCCCTGTAGCGCCGAATATCAACTGACTCATCTGGTAATACCTCTCTTTAAAAAGCCATTTTCTTAAGATATTTCAAGAAAAAATGTTGATAAGAAACTCACCAATAACTCTCCTTGAAATATCTTTTGAATAATTGATTATTTCCAAAGTCATTTGCAAAAAATAGCATAGATGCAGACGACACTTTTCAGTAGATCAGAACTCTATCTACAATTCTCCTTCAAATATTTTACGAATTGATGTTTCATTCCAAAATTATTTTCAAAAGAATGACAGATCCAGACGACACTGGTCAAATAACTCTTCACCCTGAGACACAAATAGGTTGATAATATTTGCAGTAATGATTGATCTAAGTGCTCAAGCGCCATCTGTGGTGAGGAAAGGAACTATACAACACTAAATGTGGTTCTAGAAAATTGGGATCACTAATTGAAAGCCATTTATTTTAGTGCAATCAATATAATATTGTGTACTTGATTTTTTATTCAAAACAACATTAAAAATAAGTGTTACAAATATATATATATATATATATATATATATATATATATATATATATATGTATATTTATATATATATATATATATATATATATATATATATATATTTATATATATATATATATATATGTATATATATATATATATATATATATATATATATATATATATATATATATATATATATATATATATATATATATATATATATAAA
>OZ012697.1:2907333-2914833 GCA_963942565.1 Maea johnstoni
TAGTTGTTATCAAATTTGTGGTAGTCCGGAAATAACATACCGTAACATCGCATCATTCATGTTGACTAATGATCGTGTCATGTTCTGATATTTATTGCATACAGGTATACCTAGTAACCACTTCACTTCCGGGAATCATGTAAGACTTGTAAGCATGAGTGCCTTCATGTTATCTTGGATTAAGAAAAGAATGGATATGTAACGAGAGACCAATTACTATATGCCCTATAGTTACATGCTGGCCTCATGCCAGGGACTACCAGATAAGGCAGCAGGGCGAGGTCACGTGGGAACAAGGACCAATCAGGGCTCTTGCATCGATTACATTACAGAGAAACCTTATCTCCACCACCTGCTGGGGGTGCCCAGAGCACCTATTAGCGACTATTAGTTGACACTGGTTGAGGCTAGCATGTTCAGGTTGACCGGCTGGTTTCCATTCCATGTGTTTGGTCTTCTAAGATGTTATGCTGCAAACCTATAATCGCTCCGGTTTATGTCCCCGAAACGGAATGGACGGCTTAACCTTTTCCATTTTTTTTGACAAAGGCGTCATTTGGAAACTTTAGAAGAAAATGTTGATGGGACCCCAAACAATAACTTCCCCATCAAATATTTTGCGACACACACACACACACACACATACATACATACATACATACATACATATATACATACATATATACATACATATATATATATATATATATATATATATATATATATATATATATATATATATATATATATATACACTAGTATATATATATATTATACATATATATATACATATGTGTGTGTGTGTATATATATATATATATATATATATATATATATATATATATTATATATATATATATATATATATATATATATATATATATATATATATATATATATCATCAGTTGTCCCTCTCTATCATTCTTATTGCTTTCAGAGGACACGTACCTCATCTACATTCGCCGTTGCAATCGCCTGGCAGTCAGGTGTGCTAATAAAACTGGGTCATCTAAATAGGTCACATGTGCCAGGGAATTCCCAGTAGCTTTTTAACCCATTCATACCTGTAGCGCGGACAATGAACATACTGTTTATATCTTCTTTACCAAGGCATCTTTGGTAAATATTTCAAGTAGGAATGTTCACCAAGCCTACTGATAATGTACAAAACCTTCAAGACACAGCTGAAAACAAGGATTTTATTTGACTATTTAGCCCATGAACATCTGTCCACTGACTATTATTTATGAAGCGCTTTTGAACATAATAGGTGGAAAGGGAGCTATATCAAATATCAATTATTATTATTATTATTATTTATTACTATCATTTATTATTATTATTATTATTGTTATTATTATTATTATTATTATTATTATTATTATTATTATTATTACCGGATCACATCTCAACTCTCCCTCAAAGATTTGCATAGTTGTACTGTGTTTAGTTTCTAAGTAATATTTGCTCCATAGGACAATTGTCAGCCTGATCTCTTAGCAGGAGAGGGGTTAATAGGTATTCGATCCCCAGTCCGTGTTGCACAATATACTATTGGCTTGAGGTCATATAAACTTGGACTTTAACTATTGTACCAGCAACTATTGTCTCGACGAACAATTGTCCATTATAGGGGTTACATAACGACGAGCCATTCCTTTAATAATAATAATACTAATAATAATTGATATTTGATATAGCGCCCTTTCCACCTTTAATGTTCAAAAGCGCTTTAGAGTCATTGGACAGTTGTCATGGTCCAAATAGTCAATTAAACTCCTTTCGAAATAGCAATGTTTTCAGCTGTTTCTTGAAGTTTTGCACACTATCAGCAGCCTTGATGTTGTCAGGGAGCTCATTCCAAAGGCGTGGTGCATAGGCACAGAATGCTCTGTCACCAAACTTTTTCAGATTAGTGAGTGGTATCTGTAATAAGTTTCTTAGTGTTTGATCTTAGAGTCCCTTGTATTAGCCTGTTTGACTAACAGTTCCCTCAAGTATAGAGGGGCACATCCTTGCATGCATTTGAAAGTCAAAAGCAGAATCTTGAACTCAATCCTTTTCCTGATGGGCAGCCAGTGAAGATCTTTTAGAACTGGTGAAATGTGATCATACTTTTTGGGAGCCACTAACCACTCTAGCAGCATTGTTTTGGACTTTCTGGAGCCTGCATAGCAGCTCATCAGTAATTCCACAGAGAAGTCCATTACAATAGTCAAGGCGTGATGTCACCAGTGAGACGATGGCACTCTCGGTTGTATCAGTATTGAGAAATTTCCTTATTTTCCCCAATGTTCCTAAGGTGGTAATTTGCAGACTTGATACCTTTTGATACATGTGCAGACATATTCATGTTCGGATCGAAAACAGCGCCCAGATTACCGACGGGTTCATTAAGAACTGGTACTATTACACCATTTACGGTAATACTAGGAATGGAGATTTTTCGCCCGCATCTGTGGGGTACCCATGACCAGCACCTCTGTCTTGTCTGCATTCAATTTCAGTTTATTTTGAGACATCCATGTATAGATGTCAGTTATGCAGTTTTCGAACTTAGCTACACCTTCGTCCACTACACGCTGATTGATAGGTTTGATAGAGATGTAGAGTTGCGTATCATCCGAATAAGAATAATAAATAATAATAATAATAATAAAATCTTTATTAAAAGTCTCACTCAGTATGGATAAACATATTACAGGACAGATAAAAACATGCACGTTCAATATACTGACCACTCTTAAAAGAGTTATGAGAGACATTAAAGCCAATTATTAGTACATATCACACAGAGATGTTAAAACATAGATGCATTTTAAAATCTTTTAAAAGTTTATAAGACACATTCAGTGTCCCCTGTGGTTTCATCAATTCAGATCTTCTAATCTCGAGGATGGTTTTAAGAAAAGCTGGCACATTGCTTGACATTATTACCATCACTTAGTATTGTTTTGAATTTCTGCTCCTCTGATATGTAAGAAAACCCTTGGATTGACTCCTCTAGTCTTGTAAATAGAGTTGCTCGCTGTGCATTATAAAGAGGGCAGGTAAGCATGGAGTTCTAGACCATGCTTTCGTATCAGTATTCCTAAGGGTAGGAGGTAAATCAGGAAGAGCAGAGGGCCCAACACTGATCCTTGTGGTACAGACCATAGGATTTCCTGTGATGCGGTGGCCGTATTAGCTACATGACAGGAAATCATGATGGCCACTAGAACTTTTGAAAGTCACTAGATACAACTTTCAACCCTCAAGAGCACGCTAAAACCCTTTTATTAAGCTGTAAAATTTTGTTATTAAAATTTTCAATGCTATGGCATGTAAAAAAACTTAAGCAGTCAGGAATCTGAAATTTACCTCTCATTGGGCCTATAGTCAATGATATATATATCGCGAAATGGGTCATTTCAGTAAAATATTTTAGGAAGGATGATTAATTAACTTAGACAAGGACAGCGACTTTCATTGAAATTGAGAATTGCGATGTTGATATAGCATGTGTCTCGTGTTATTATTATCATCATTATTTTTATTATTATTGTCATTATCATTATAATTATTGTTATTATTATCATTATTTTTATCATCATTATTATTATTATTATTACAGTTGTTATGTTGACCGTCTGCGCCTACGTCCTTTGGGTAGTGCCCTACAGGGCGGGGTTCTTCTGCGATGACGTCACCATCAAATACCCATACAAGGAAGACACGATCAGCACTAGCATGTTAGTTGTCGGCATTTATTGTCCCGCGGTTATAATAGTACGTATACCTTAGACATTTAGAAATTGGCATTTCCTTTTTAGCCATTTTTTCTGCCACATTGCGGGTGAGTCGTTCCTTGGTAGTTGTAAGTGTTGGTGGAAACCGGCTTTTCCTGAGAAAACCACCACCTAACACAAAAGCAATTGACAACTGTATGTAAACATATCCCGGCCGGGAATCGAACCATGATAATGGTGAGAGGCAGCGAAAAGTCAGCGGCAACGCCTTGGCCATCAGGGCATCCCGTTACTCCCGTATACTGTAGAAAACTCTAAATTTGTGTATTTCAACTTTCACGCATTGCCAATTTCATTTCAAAGCTGTTGGTGCGGCTAATTTTTGTTAACCCTTATGCTGCTGGTGCCTAAGTTGGCCAATACAAAATAATGCAAAAATCCTGAAAAATCACTGAAACCCTGGCATATGGGTACTCATCTGAGAGTACTCCTTGAGGGCTATCCAATGAGTACCAACATGATAGGGGTTTAGATGGTTTTCAAGAATATTTGCGTTCTTGCACGAAAGTTGCCTTGGCATTGGAAGGGTTAACTCTTCTACCCATTGAAAGAAAGATGGCTCGCTATGCATTGTGCTCACGCACTTGGTTATCTTACTTTCTCTCCTTTTCTTCTTTCTTCCAAGAATAATTAATCCACTCTTCTTTAACAATGACACAGGACCCATTTTTTTGGTATTTTTTTTCGGCACAAAATAGCCTTTATGTAACGATGTGCCTTGTGGTGCTGGCAGTTAATTTGGCCAATACAACATCATGCAAAAAAACCTGATTAAGTGAGTGAAACCCTGGCGTATGGGTACTCATATGAGAGTACTCCAGTGAGGGCTATCCAATGAATCCCAACATGACAGGCTTTAGATGGTTTTCAAAAATCTTTGCGTCCTTGTGCTTTTGACGAGAGTAGCCTCAACATTGGAAGGGTTAAGATCTGACGGCTCAGCTTTTGCTTTCTCTCCCTTTCTTCTTTCTCCGTATAGATTCATTAATCCTTTGCCATTGACAAAGGACCATTTTTGGTAAATTCTTATGGCACTTAATGTCCTTTGTGTTACGATGTACCTTAACCCTTATGCTGCTGACGGCTACTTTGGCCAATACAAAATGATGCAAAAAAAACTTGTGCTTTGGACGAACGTAGCCTCAGCATTGGAATGGTTAAAACCCTATTAAATTCATTCAGCTTTATCTCTTTTTCCTGACTTCTCTAGATTATCATTATGGAACTACGGGAAGCAGAGGCCGGTGACATGAAGAAACGTCTCAGAATTGCTGGTTTGTCCAGCCTCATAGTCCTGGGCCAGTTCCTCTTCAGTCAGGGGACTGGTCATGTGCCTCACGTTTCTTGCCAAAGAGGTGACTGGAAGACTGAGACCAGACTTCTTAGACGTCTGCAAACCCGACTACTCGACCATCAACTGCGCTGCTGGGTAAGTAAAATTGCTGATTGTCGTCACTTTTTTCGGCCCTGTTGTGACTAGCCAGTTGTAACTGGTGGAGGAAGGCAGTACCCTTCAAATCCTACACCTAAGTCACTGGCAACTTTCTCATATGCCAGACTTCTTAGACGTCTGTAAAACCCGGTCTTCTCGACCATCAACTTTCTCGATTATCGTTATTTATTCTGCCATGTTGTGACTAGCCAGTTGTAAGTGTAGGAGAAAATCGTAGTACCCATCAAAAAACACCACATCACCCCATGTCACTGGTAACTTTCTCATATGCCCTGGCCAGTGGTGAGAGACAACAAGGAGTCAGTGGCAACACATCAGACAACATTTGCAATCAAGGCAGGCCCTGGGTTAGAAGACATGTCTAATAAGGTTGTCAAGAGCAGGTGGCGGTATTGGTTAAGCAAACCCCCCCTTCCACACCTTCCTGGAACTATAGACCCCCTGCCCAACAAATCGACCGGTGACGCATACCGTTATGTTAAGTATTTCACTAGGAAGTTAAACCTGTCCTCTGTATCTTCTTTTCCTATGTTGAGTATATCTTTTGTATTCAAATTTTTGATTTGTGACTATGGATGTACCTTTCATATCTATCGTATATGGTTAATAAAGACACATACATACGCATGGACTCAGTTGCGTTTAAGTTGTTTGTTTTTACAATGACTATTTCGAGATGACTAGTGATTTCAAGAAGGTCTAATAATTACTGGACGGTTATCTTTAGTGTCTGTAAAACAGAATACATGGGGCATATTCCAGGATATCCTTTTTGAGTCATGTAAACAGGTGAACATCTGAGAGGATTCTAGAATTGTCCTCAAACCTCATGTTCAGGAGAGATTTTTGCTGTTGGTCAGAGTAGGAAAAAAAGGCATGGTTGCATATTTTATCCGTTATGTTATGACCTTAGCTTTTGAAAGAGACGAAAGTCTTAGAAATTAAGCGAACCGAAGTTGAGGTATTTGTGAAAATGTTCATTGTAAAGAGGTGTTCAATTACTGTAAATCACTTAAACAGGGCGGGAACATTATATAGCGCAATTACAGTACTGGCCTGGATAGCGTAATCTAAGTATAGCGCTGAAGGGGAACAGCAGCAACAAGTTCAATTAAGAATTTAATAAGGACGGAGATTTTGCAATAGCGCATATGGGCAGAGCGCTATCATCGCTATCTTATTGTTCCCGCTATACTTAAGTGATTTACAGTATCTCTTTCACTTTCAGTTACATCACGGATTATAACTGCACCAATCCTGATATTGAGATGGTGAATGACAGCCGCACATCATTCTTCTCTGGCCACGCCTCCTTTTCAGCCACTGCCATGGTATTTTTAACAGTAAGTAGTAGTCATTTTTTCCTAATATTTCTTTTCACATTTTTTACAGCGAACAACAAAATGCTTTTTTATGTTAAATAAAAAACAGGTGGCACAGCTTTGCTGATGCACATCTAGAAAAACAAAAAAACAAAACAAAGAGTTTTTAACTTGATTTAAGACTGGCATATTTCCGCACTAATTTATACTTTCTTGATTAGGCAATGTAGTTGAATAGCTATTTCATCATCCATCATGGAAAGTTTAGAGATGTTGATATACCTAAATAAGGGAGCATTTTTCAAAATATTCGCATCACCTTTGCAACTGAAAGACCCCTTGGAACTATTCATGAACAGAAGGGAATTTCTTCTGGGGTTTCTATTTCGTTGCAATATGACCTATCCTGTTAAAAGCGACGTAAAAATCCATCCCCTCCTTCTATATATACAAAGAATAGAAGGGATGGGTTTATACGTCGCTTTTCAACAGCTTAGGTCATATCGCGACGAGATAGAAACCCAAATCCGGGAAGACATTCGTTTCTATCACACATAGCTCCAAGGGGTCCTTTCAGTTGCAGAGGGGACCATTGACAGCCCTCCACAACGCATCACATTTATATAGCGACCATGCCAAATCGCTTGTGGGAAACCTGCGATATATATACTAGTATATATATATTTAACATATATATATATATATATTTATATATATAATATATATATATATATATATATATATATATATATATATATATATATATATATATATATATATATATATATATATATGTATATATATATATATATATGTATATATATATATATGTATATATATATATATATATATATATATATTATATATATATATATGTATATATATATATATATATATATATATATATATATATATATATATATATATATATATATA
>OZ012697.1:2916683-2956683 GCA_963942565.1 Maea johnstoni
TTTTTTTGGTCGACAAAGGTACATTTGATTTGTAAATACCATGCATGTCTGCTAAATATACTAGGCATGGGCAACTGGATGGAAGATTTGGAGTTCCTGCAAGATAGTGCCTTTGTGGTGTATGTGATCAACAATTGTTTTTATAGTTTCATATTGTAACATAAAATAGTAACAAGATAGACGCCAGTGGCGTCAAGAGGTTGATTCCTTGTATGTCTTTTTGTAGTTAATCATTTGCAATTTTTTGTTTTTTTAATATTTTGCTATTTTGAAATTTTTCTGATTTTTGTGTTTTTTCGTTAGTGGTTACAGACTGATACACACTTGTAATGCTGCTGATGATACTTACAGACTTTTTAATCAAAAACCAAGTTTGTGAATAGACATTAATATCAGTTTGGAGCACTATAAAACATTTTCCTTTTTTATGAAATTCTTTATCTTTTTATCATACCTAATAGTGCCAAAAAATACATCTGAAACACATATCTTTCAAATTTTTCATAAGATTTCTATCTAAAACCCTCCCTCAAATATTTTCCAAAACTATAACCCACTTCTGGCTATCCAGAAACTTTGACAAACTCACCACCCACCATCACCTATCCAGTAGATCACCAAACATGAACGGGAAAAGCCCACATCCTGCACTGCAAATGACAGTCAACAAAACCCCACCAATAGCATGCTTGCCACAACTTACTTAATGCTGCCTGAAGAACTTAAGTCCGTGACTTACCCTTACATGAAAATGGCCAAATACTGCCAGAATGCAAACATGCACAGGGATCAACCTTATGGTCCCTTAAAGGGCATATGCCCCTGAACCATGTGATTTTGCTACCAGATGATGAATTATAGGAGCCAAGTTTGTGAACGGACATTAAATATCAGCTTAAAGCATTTTAAAAACTTTTCCTTTTTTTGAAATTCTTTATCTTTTCATCATACCTAATAGTGCCAAAAAATACAGCTGAAACACAAACCTTTCAAACTTTTCCCTGGGAGCATGCCCCAAGATCCCCAAACCTGGACAATGCACCCCTGGCAAAACCATACCGTCGTGGTGGCCGCACAGGAATTTAATAGCCCCTAAACTTAAAATCCTGGGAGCCAAATCTGCTCCTGTCTGAAAATGTTAAAGTCAATCACTGATGCATGTAACAAACTGACTGGCTGCCTGCAAATAACACCACATCAAAATCAAACATGTTGCCAACAGCCAAAAATCCACTCCCCCTTAACAGAGGCTTGTGACTCTCCCCCACAACACAAAATGTTAACACATAAGCTAAGTATATACAACAAAGCCCATGCATTAAAATAAGTGCCGGCTCTCAAATATTAAAAAAGACCAACAGTTACACAGCGAATAAAAAATTTCATCATAACCTAAAATTCAGCACGCATAAATAAAATGCAACTTTTGACAAACTAAACTAATCACTAAGCCTATCCGCCAAATATAAACATGAACATTTTAACACACATACTTCAGAAAAAGAGAGCGATGGGGGGCGGGGTTAAAAATTTGACATCTGACATATCATCAAAGTAACACAAAACATTTACATGAAGATGGCCAAACACTTCCTAAAAGCAAACATGAACAGGGATCAACCTTATGTACCCTTTAGGGGCATATGCCCCTGGTTCATGTGATATTGCAACCAGATGAAAAAATATACGAGCCAACTTTGTGAAAGGACATTAAATATATGTTTGGAGCATTTTAAAACATTTTCCTTTTCCCTTAAATTCTTTATCTTTCTATCATACCTAATAGTGCCAAAAATACATCTGAAACACATATCCTACAATTTTTTCATAAGAATTCTATCTAAAACCCTCCCCCAAATATTTCCCAAAATTATAACCCACTTCTAGCTATCCAAGAAACTATGACAAACCCACCATCACTCATCCAGTAGATCACCAAACATGAATGGGAAAAGCCCACATCCTGCACTGCAAATGAGAGTCAACAAAACCCCACCAATAGCATGCTTGCCACAACTTACCTGCTGCTGCCTGAAGAACATTAGTCCGTGACTTACCTTTACATGAAAATGACCAAACACTGCCTGAGTGCAAACATGCACAAGGATCAACCTTATGGTCCCTTAAGGGGCATATGTTCCTGGATTATGTGATTTTGCTACCTGATGATGAACTATAAGAGCCAAGCTTGTGAATGGACATTAAATATCAGCTTAGAACATTTAAAAAAAAATTCAACTTTCTTGAACTTCTTTATCTTTTTATCATACCTAATAGTGCCAAAAAATACATCAGAAACACAAACTATTCAATTTTTTCCCTGGAAAAATGCTCCAAAACCCCCAAACCTGGACAGTTAAAACATTTCCCTTCCACTGAAATTCTTTATCTTTTTATCATACCTAATGTTGCCAAAAAATACAACTGAAACACATATCCCTCAATTTTTTCAAAAGAATTCTATCTAAAACCCTCCCTCAAATATTTTCGAAAACTATAACCCACTCCTAGCTATCCAAGAAACTATGGCAAACTCACCACCACTAATCCAGTAGATCACCAAACATGAATGGGAAAAGCCTACAACCAGCACTGCAAATGACAGCCAACAAAACCCCACCAGCAGCATGCTTGCCACAACTAACATGCTGCTGCCTGAAGAACTTTAGTCCGTGACTTACCTTTACATGAAAATGGCCAAACACTGCCTGAATGCAAACATGCACAAATATCAACCATATGGCCCCTTAAGGGACATATGCCCCTGGCCATGATCTTCCGCCACTAAAGCAGGTCCAGCACTACCAGAAACCCAATATGCATGCAATAACTTTGTACTTAAACCTAAAATAGACTGATACACACTTGTAATGCTGCTGATGATACTTACAGACTTTTTAATCAAAAACCAAGTTTGTGAATAGACATTAATATCAGTTTGGAGCAATTTAAAACAATTTCCTTTTATTTGAACTTCTTTATCTTTTTATCACACCTAATAGTGCCAAAAAATACATCTGAAACACATATCTTCCAAACTTTTCATAAGATTTCTATCTAAATCCGCACTTAAAAAAACTTCCCTATTTTTGAATTTCTTTATCTTTTTATCACACCTAATAGTGCCAAGAAATACAACTATAAGAGCCAGTTTGTGAATGTACATTAAATATCAGTCTAGAACAATTTCAAAAAAAATTCCCATTCTTTGAACTTCTTTATCTTTCTATCATACCTAATAGTGTTAAAAAATACATCAGAAACACAAACTTTGTAATTTTCCCTTTATTTTGATCAGTATTTTCGTTTGTTTTGCATCTTGGGCGATACAAATGCAGGGAGATGCTGCCTGGGCCCGAGCACTGGGTTGAAGGGGTATGGGACCGGCATCGGCATCATAGGGTAGAAGCCTGCATACTTCAGGTCTGCTACTTCACTCATGTTGAGAAGAGTTTCTAGGGACAGAACTGCAGGCAGCACTAAACATCAGGTAGACTGAAGGTACATCAGAGAAATTCAATACACCATGCAACCTGAAAAAATAATCATACATACCATCAAAGCAACACAAAAATATCAACACAAAACATATCTCACCAAATGCAATCTTATATTATCACACCGACACAATATCTTCTTTAAACAGTAATTGTTTTGTTTGAGGGGCAGTGAAGATTTGCATGGTTTCTATATTTTGTGGATGTGTTTTTATAAAATTGTATATTGAGTGATAGTTTTGTATTGATACTTATGTATTTATTTCAATTTAATGTATGCTTACTATTTTGGGTTGTCAGGTGAATCAAGTTCCTATGATGCTCTTTGGTGTAGATGCAGTATGATGTCGAAGCCAGTTTCTATGAGTGCTGCCTGCAGTTATGTCCCTTGACACCCTTCTCACCATGAGTGAAAATGCAATCCTGAAGTATGCAGACCATTAACCCTGCCATCCCATGCATTCGCATTACATGCTCTTTGGGCTTATAAGTTTGTGACCAATAAATTATAACAGTACACACTTTTCCTGTCACCCAAAACAATTAAAATCATATCTTTATCTAAAATACAACAACAGTGAGAACGGAAGGGATGGCAGGGTTAAAGGTCTGCTAACTTCAGGACTGCATACTACACTCATGGTGAGAAGGGTATATATACTGACTGCTGAAATCGCGATAAAAATATTTACTACTTCCGTTTTTTTCAAAGTTGTTTTCTTACGATTGTGGGGATCAAAAAAATCCACAAATGGGCAGGATGGATTATTTAGAGTCTGTTTTCTTGAAGTTGAAACTTTTTTTCCGGTTTTAGTGGCGAAATTAATAAGTAAATTTAGAATTTCGCCAGGGTTCCTAAATCAACATTCCAAAAAGCCGTTTTTGCCGTTTTTTTCCGAAGTCGCCATTTTTTTTCAAAAATTACAAATATAACCAAGAAGTTATGATAATAGGGTAAAAGCCCTATTTGTTGCGAACACTTTGATGGGCCATTTGTAAATTTTGACCCAGAAACGGCGACGTGACAATTTATTGAAAAAAGTATGTTTTTTGTGTGAAATGCACACAATGCATATCAATGCCCTAATCTCGCTATATCAAAAAAATCAACTTCCGGTTGTAGCGAAAAGCTATTTTTTCGCTTCCAACCTGAAGTTGAATTAAAAAAATGATTGAATCAGATAGATGAGGATCTCATCTATCCAGGTAGGTAGTCATATTGTGATCGGGGGGAGATAGCTTGATGAAATTGACAGGAATCGGCGAGGTACCATTGAGAATGTACTAATCGCCATGGTCAACACGCCACCATCGATGCGTGTTGACAAATATCTCAAAATATTTTCGATTTTCCGAAACCAAAAGAATTAATCTTAATAATATAGATACTTGGCTTGTTAATTCTTTTGGTTTCAGAATTTTAGAGTTAGAGATGGCCACAAACGAAAGCTTTGAAATCGGGGTGCAAATTTCGTCAAACCCGATATTCAAAATGGCGGAGGGTAACCTAGCCAATGTAAAACATACGTGAATGAACACGTAAGTAAAATAGTACAAAGAGGGATACAAATAGCCGCTCATTGGTTAATAAACCGCGGGAAAGAGTACCACGTGGTGTGACGGTGAGGCAGTGAGACCGCTCATTGGATAATTCACTATATCAAAAAAATCAACTTCCGGTTGTAGCGAAAAGCTATTTTTTCGCTTCCAACCTGAAGTTGAATTAAAAAAATGATTGAATCAGATAGATGAGGATCTCATCTATCCAGGTAGGTAGTCATATTGTGATCGGGGGGAGATAGCTTGATGAAATTGACAGGAATCGGCGAGGTACCATTGAGAATGTACTAATCGCCATGGTCAACACGCCACCATCGATGCGTGTTGACAAATATCTCAAAATATTTTCGATTTTCCGAAACCAAAAGAATTAATCTTAATAATATAGATACTTGGCTTGTTAATTCTTTTGGTTTCAGAATTTTAGAGTTAGAGATGGCCACAAACGAAAGCTTTGAAATCGGGGTGCAAATTTCGTCAAACCCGATATTCAAAATGGCGGAGGGTAACCTAGCCAATGTAAAAAATACGTGAATGAACACGTAAGTAAAATAGTACAAAAAGGGATACAAATAGCCGCTCATTGGTTAATAAACCGCGGGAAAGAGTACCACGTGGTGTGACGGTGAGGCAGTGAGACCGCTCATTGGATAATTCACCAGAGACAAACCACGTGGTGCTGGGAAACCCAATCACGCACCGTCACGTGATTAGCCGATCGCATTAAATATGCAGAAAACCCACGCATGCGCATCCACCCACGCATGCGCATCCAACGGCCGCCCCACCAGACCAGAAGCGCTACAGAATCGTATTGGAGTGAAGAAAACGTAAAGTATAAACACGTAAAAATCCACCAAAAAAAAACTAGGCAACCCACAGAAACAATGAAACAAACATTATAAACTACACACTCAACTCTAACAGAAACAATAAACAAAACGACCCCACCACACCCCACTCTCCAGATCATGTGGCTAGAATTTTCCAAAACAGCCATGTAAGACAACATAGGGAAAATGCATCAACCAGCTCCCAGGACCCCCCCCCCCCCCCCCCCCCCCCCCCCGGGAATGTAAGACAACAAAAGCGAACTGAATAAAGGTTGTTGTACAACAACCTCTAATAAAAACGAAATACATGTACATTTCTCCATATAAGATTAAAATGTATTGGAGATTTACGTCTGTATATACTATAATATGATGATTTTCATTTTGAATTCCTTTACACACACTGAAGAGCAGGATAATGTGATATTAATCAACCCTAACTTCTATATCTTCGTATTATAACATAAAAATGAAATACAAAAGGAAATGTCTTTATACAAACAAGATAAAAATGTACCGACGATTTACACCTTTACAAACTATGATATGATGATGGTTTTTCTTGAATTCATTTAGGCGTACCGGAGACCAGGGTGACGTGAAATTGATCAACACTAGCTTTTATATTTTCATAATATGACATAAAATATAAATACAAAACGAAATATATTTATCCATACAGTATGAAAATGTATGGAATATTAACGTCTGTATATACTATAATATTTTTAAAAAGAAATAAAATCATTTACCAATGAAAGCTCTTTTGTACTACATTAACCAAAGCTATTCATATACAGGTGAACTTGGATATGACGGACCACTGTACGACGGATTTTTGCATATGACGGACAATATGGTTGGTCCCAGTCCGATGCATATCAAGTATTTGTCATATGTATATGACGGATTTTGCATATGACGGACCAATTTTCCTGGTCCCATTGAGTCATATCCAAGTTACAGTACAGACATTTAATTCCTGCACTAGTCGACCGGACGTCTGTTGGAGCCTGGTTGTACAAACACCCATGGATAATATGTCAGTAAATATACTGAACACATTAGTGACGCACGAAGCTTGTGAATCAAAGCTACGTTCAGTTGTGAGGTCATCCATGCATCCATACCCAGGAAAATGGGTGCAATCGGGCGTGCGGTCGTATATTATGCCAGGGCTGCCCGCGAATTTAGTGCAGGAATTAAATGTCGGGACTGTAAAACATGGAACATTGACCAGCTGCCCCCATGGCCAAATAGTCTAGCAAAAGTATGTGCACTTAAAAATGAGAGTATATGAAATATTGAGTTTTTTCGATGAACAACAAAAAAAAGTAAGAAGGGATCTTTCTAGATCAATTAATCTAATTTTATAATGGCAATTTTATAATTATAACCCTGAAACATACTTAATACCTGGGGTTAAATATGCCAGTAAAATATTGATCTTTTAATGAACATTCCTTTCCATGTATATATAATTCTATCCATATATATATATATATATAAAGGTATTAAAGGTATTCGGTTTATAGTCTTGTATCCACCGAAGCGCTCACACGACCTTCCTCCCCTAGCAGGCACTGTACACACGGAAACCATTTCAATCCCCCGGGGGATATTCAAGAGCAACTGGCAGCATATAGCGCACACGCTCTAAGCACTGCCTTATTTATGCTAGGTACTCATTTTGCAGCTGGGTAGACTGAAGCAATATGGAATAAACTGTCTTGCCCAATGACAGACCAAAGTGCCCCAGCCGGGTATTGAACCAGCGACCCTCTGATTACTAGTCCGACACCTAACCAACTGAGCTACTTTGTCCCCATATATAACTAGATAGAGATAAAATTGAAATTAATTCATGTAATCTTGTTCAATCACTGTAAGGCATGAAGTAATCCAACACATTTAACAACAGAGCAACTTTTCCCATAGTGTATTCCTTGTGATTGCGCTTTTTTCATCAGACCTTCCTCTTTTTCCAAAGACAAAACCCACTATAAACTCTGATAAAATTAGGCAACCTTGCTTCATCTGGACTTGTTTGGACCAAATTTTCTTTTATATGAAACATTTTTTTTTATTATTTGTAATGTAAATAATATTGGTATGAATGTATCAGGCAGTCAAAGGTACAGATAGCTATTTTGGCTAAAACAAACTTGATTTTATTTCAAACTTTAGTTAAAAATCCTGTTAATCCTTAACCCATTTACACTCAGAGCGGCCAAAAGAGGCCTGACGATTTTGGAAATATTTTCCTTACAAAAGCATTTTTTGGAAAACATTTGAAGGAGAAATGTTGATCAGAAGATCAACAACAACTCTCCTTGAAATATTTTGCAATCTTTCGCTTTATTCCCAAGATATTTCCAAAAGTATGAAAATAGCAGACGATATTCCTAGAGGAACTCATAAGTGTGAATGGGTTAAAGCGGCAATAAGCAGCCTGATGAATTTTGTAAGACCTTCCATGGGAATGCTAAGTTGGGAAAATAATTGAAGGGGAAATGTCAATTGCAGAATTTACATCTACTCCATTTCAAATCAAGTTTTTATCAATAGGATTATTAATTGAAAAATTGTTGTCTTAAGTACTAGAGACCCAAACTGATTTCCAGGGACACCTTTGACCCATTAACACTCAAGCGCTGACTCTGGAAAGTATCGTCTGCTACAATCATACTTTTGAATATAACTTGGGAATAAAAAGAAAGTTCATAAAATATTTGAAGGAGACTCATTGTTTAGCTACTGATCAACATTTCTCCATCAATTTTTTTTTAAAGAAAATGCTTCTATAAATAAAATATTTCCAAGATCATCAGGCCTCTTTTGGCCGCTCTGAGTGTAAATGGGTTAGAGCATGAACCTTTTTTAGAGGGGTGGGGAGGAGAGAACATAACCTCAGAAACATGACAATTCTAGAAGAAAAGCAATAAAGACAATAACAAATAAATTGACAAATAAACCCAACAGATTTATTTAAAATTCCTTTTTACAGAATCGAATTCTAGAATCAATAGTTTGCCTGATTACTTCCAAACATATTTACATTTTCCATGAAGTGCATCTAACAAGAAGGGTGCATTTTCTTTCACAAACTTATTATCCAACGAAAATGCCTTCGAGGAACATTTTCTCGTACTGAGCGTAATATGAGAATGGCAACATTTTTTTGTTAGTTTCTGGACGGATTTACCATAAGTTTTGCATAATTATATTGCTATCCTTCTGTCACATGCAAAAGCAAATCTATTTTTACATTTTCAGTGTATAAATATACAGATACTATACAAAATGTGCATATCAGCATGGATTGACATACAACTATACTACTCTTTTCAGAGGACTATACTAAAATAAAACATTTTAATCCATTTTTATCTCACAGCAAAATCTTTGTATAATCTTTTTACATAACTACAGGATGGTGTTAGTTTTATACACAGCATTTCTGTATCTAGATCAGGGTTCAACGAGTGCGAGGCACCTTAAGTGGGGCGCGTAAAAGTTAGGGTGATTCAGTCAGAAAACATATTATATAACCGCACCTTACATGCCCTGTTAATGCAGACAAGGATACAGAGGGTGCGAAGTAGCATTTGTCCAGGGTAAGGTGAAATATACCCCCCCCAAAAAAAACTTTTTTTTTGTTTTTGAAAAATTCATGATAATAATAATAATAATAGTAATAATAATAAAAATAATAGTAATAATAGTAATAATAATAATAATGATAAAAATAATAATAATGATAATAATAATAAACATTGTACCACAGTTGCCTGCCTTCCACCAATCACAGGCCTTGCAGAGAGAGGGTTATATGGCATAACCTACACTTTTTGAGCCTTAGCTGCCTAAATCACAAAGATGTTACATACTCAAGGGTACTGAGCAAGCTACCTTTGCCGTGGTTTTCTTGGCCTGTGATTGGTGGAAGGCAGTTAACTGTGGTACAAGCTACATAGAGCCCTCGGAAGCTGTGGTGTATGTGACCCTTGGGGTTACTCAGCTACGCCTCGTAACATGGCGGGTATATCACATACACCACAGATTCCTTGGGGTCTATCTTTCACATAACAGTAAAATAAAAGTTTGAAAAAGTGAATCAATTCCCAACTGGACTTACATGGTTAGTCAGCGGTTTTCATGGGTACTCCACTTTCCTCAATTTCAGAAACTTTTAAAAGAGAACGGGCAACATGAATGAGAATTTGGAATTTCAGTTTTTCGTCACTTTTTCTGTGACCACCGCCTAACCCGAAGTCACTGAAAACTTTCTCACATGCCACGGCCAGGATTCGAGTCCCATTCATTAGGTCATTCATAATCTAAAAATGCAGAATTTTAAAATTTCACAGATGGATTTTGGTTAAATTTCTAGTCAGAAGTAGCTGTATATGGGTATCATGGGTATACTACTATAGAAATCAATTTCCGTATATATTTGATTTAAATAAAACATTGAAAACTTGAGGATTCAAAAAAGTTTAAATCCCCATCCCCTTAGACGTCACAGTTAGCATTAACCCTTATCCTGCTGTGAAACCTATGAGCACTGCTGCACACCACAAATATTGTTGTGGTTAGCAGGATAAGGGTTAACCAATTAATGCTCACAGCAGCCAAAAGCAGTCTGACAATTTTGAAGAAAAGCGTTTTGTGAAGGCATATTTTGGAAAATATTTGAAGGAGAAATATTAGTTAGAACAATACCAACTACTCTCCTCCAAAGCTTTTGTCAAAATTGTTAGAGATCCAGAGATACTTTTAGGACTGTCATTGATAAGGAATTCTTACCGATTCGATTATCGATAAGAAAATTACCGATACGGTACTTCGATTCGATTCGAATCGATAAGAATTCAAATTACCTGAAGTCGCTTATTTTGACATCGTCGCCAGCGACTGGCTCAAGTGTCATGGCGGCGGTTAGAGCGAGAGGTCGTTACGTGACCTCTTGACCCTCCCCCACACATGCGCATAGCCGTATACTGCATGTGTGTGACTTCCGCTAGCGTCCCGTGTTGCGAGCGGCATGGAGTCAGCGACAGGCAGGTGAGTTACGGCATTTTACTGTTTGTATTACATATTTTTTATTATTTTTTTATGAATCGATATCTTGGGACGTCCAAGATATCGATAATCGACAAGGATTTCTTGCCGATTCACCGATACGGGCGGTATCGATGACAGCCCTAGGAACTTTTCAAGCACTAATGAGCTAAAGGTGGAGAAAAGCAGAGTATATGGGAAAACCAGTGACCGACCATGTGATAAATTATTTATCATGTAATAACTTTTTTTATCTCTGTACATCTGTACTGAAGTGCTGTTCAGATAACTTGTGCAGATATGGAGGATTTCAAATACATACAGCACAACACTTATCAGGCTTTAAAACAAACCCATTTCTTATGCAAATACTAATAAGCCATTCATTAACCCTTATGCTGCTGGTGGCTAATTTAGCCAATACAAAATTATGCAAAAATCCTGAAAAATCACCGAAACCCTGGCAAATGGGTACTCATCTGAGAGTACTCAGCGAGTGCTATCTAATGAATACCAACATGACAGGGTTTAGATGATTTTCAAAAATCTTTGCATTTTTGTAATTTAGACGAAAGTAGCCATAGCATTGGAAGGGTTAACACACACCAGCCTGTTCATGATGAATGTGCAAATTTAGAGCCACTAAAACACATCAGGGCCTTTAGTGCAGTCGGCTTGGCAGTGGTCTGAAAGAAAAATGTCCATCTGAGATTTGCCAACTGAACCATGCTTGGTCCATGTTCATACATGAAACATGGCTGAATCATGCTTGGTCCATGTTCATACATGAAACATGGCTGAACCATGCTTGGTCCATGTTCATACATGAAACATGGCTGAACCATGCTTGGTCCATGTTCATACATTAAACATGGCTGAACCATGCTTGGTCCATGTTCATACATGAAATATGGCTGTACTATGCTTGGTCCATGTTCATACATGAAACATGGCTGAACCATGCTTGGTCCATGTTCATACATGAAACATGGCTGAACCATGCTTGGTCCATGTTCATACATGAAACATGGCTGAACCATGCTTGGTCCATGTTCATACATGAAACATGGCTGAACCATGCTTGGTCCATGTTCATACATGAGACATAGCTGTACCATGCTTGGTCCATTTTCATACATGAAACATGGCTGAACCATACTTGGTCCATGTTCATACATGAAACATGGCTGTACCATGCTTGGTCCATGTTCATACATGAAACATGGCTGAACCATGCTTGGTCCATGTTCATACATGAAACATGGCTAAACCATGCTTGGTCAATGTTCATACATGAAACATGGCTGTACCATGCTTGGTCCATGTTCATACATGAAACATGGCTGAACCATGCTTGGTCCATGTTCATACATTAAACATGGCAGAACCATGCTTGGTCCATGTTCATACATGAAACATGGCTGAACCATGCTTGGTCCATGTTCATACATGAAACATGGCTAAACCATGCTTGGTCCATGTTCATGCATAAAACATGGCTGAACCATGCTTGTTACATGTTCATACATGAAACATGGCTGAACCATGCTTGGTCCATATTCATACATGAAACAAGGCTGAACCATGCTTGGTACATGTATGATGTTCATACATGAAACATGGCTGAACCATGCTTGGTCTATGTTCATACATGAAACATGGCTGAACCATGCTTGGTCCATGTTCATACATGAAACATGGCTAAACCATGCTTGGTCCATGTTCATACATGAAACATGGCTGAACCATGCTTGGTCCATGTTCATACATGAAACATGGCTGAACCATGATTGGCCCATGTTCATACATGAAACATGGCTGTACCATGCTTGGTCCATGTTCATACATGAAACATGGCTGAACCATGATTGGCCCATGTTCATACATGAAACATGGCTGAACCATGCTTGGTTCATGTATGTATGTACAAAAATGAAACATGGCTGAACCATGAATGTATGGATATGCATACTGGTCCATGAATGATTTTATGCTTCGCACAAGGCTAAATCATGCTTCATTCAGGTATTATCATCTTTTCATTCATGGACTATTCTACCTGTATTTAGTTCTTAAACACTCGTTTTGGCCAATAATAAAACCTTTTTTCCAATTTCTCGTCACCAGAACTTCAAAAATAATAATGATAACAATGCATCATGTAAGAATCCATGGTAGACAATTATTGCTAAATATATAAAATGTTAACCCTTACACTGCTGGAGGCTAATTCTTCCAATACAAGATAATGCAAAAAACCTGAAAAATCACCGAAACCCTGGCAAATGGGTACTCATCTGAAAGTACTCGGTGAGAGCTTTCCAATGAGTACCAACATGACAGGGTTTGGATGTTTTTCAAAAGTTTTTGCATTTTTCTCCCATGGACAAAGTACCCTCAGCATGGAAAGGGTTAACCATAAACTTGTACATTCAAAACATTCTGGTGAATAATTGGCAGAATGCAAGGTTCTCTTTTAAATAACTTTCTGATGATTTTGAAATCAAAAACTTTTGTGGTGCTTTTTCTTTTCGTTGAATTTCTGGTGATGAGTAGCTTATATCTTTCTTTTTGGCCACATTCTAAGACAAACATCTGAACTCATTCATAAGTTTTAGCCTCCTAAAACCCTATTTTCAATAAAATACATGAAGAACAAATAGTAATCTCAATCAGAACAACAACACAGCTTCAAATATTTTGCTAAATTCTGAAAGAGTTACTCATAAAGGTATCTTAGGAGGGGACATCTTTCAAGGGGAACATTGAACTCATTCATGTCTGTAGGAGCCATAACCGCTTGACGATTATGATGATAACTCCCTAACAAAAGCAATATCTAAAAAATATTTGAAGGAGAGTTGTTCATCTGAATTTGATCTACAACTCTCTGTGAAATATTTTGCAAATTTATGCTCCATTCGTAATTTTTTTTCAAAAGTTTGATAGGTCCAGACGACACTGGTCAAATAGATCTTCAGGAATAAATGTGTTAAGCAGATTAGTGATAACCCAACTTATGGTATGCAAAAGAGGTATTTTGTTTTTGCTGTCTAGGTTTCCACCAAGAAAGCTAGATATTGTGCTGACTGAACACCCAGTAAAGATAAATATATATGTTTGTATAATATATATATTTATATATATATATTTCTGTATATAACTATATACCAAGAACAGTCAAGATGGCCTATCTAAGGCCAGTGTACTAGTGCGAACCCTCTAAACTAAGCTCAGCATTTCAAAAAATAGCTATGCAAAAATAAAATGCCATACTTTAGTCCTATACAATGCACATCCTCAATTCTAGTCGTCCAAGTTAAGAAATTTAACTACTATGCAAGTGGTATCCCTCTTCCTTCTGGCTGCGACTGTAAATCCTGTTAACCCTAAAGATACTGGTGGCTAATCTGACCAATACAAAATGATGCAAAAAAACTGAAAAATGACTGAAACCCTGGCACATGGGTACTCATCTGAGAGTACTCAGTGAGACCTTTCCAATGAATACCAACATGACAGGATTTAGATGGTTTTCAAAAACCTTTGGGTCGTTGTGCTTTGACAAAAGTAGCCTTAGCACTGGAAGTGTTGATTTACCAAAAAATCTTAATTTGACGCTATTTGCAGATCAGGGCATTATTTTGCTGATATTTAGGGTTCTTCAGGCATAAATGGGTTAGGTAAAAACATTTTGTTATTGGGTTTCTTGAATAAAATACATTTGAGCGATTATAGGGATTGCCACCTTTAAATATTTTTTTCGCAATATGATACAATAAAGATATTTCCTTAACCATACAATATCTTAACGATGTTCTCAACAAAATTTCGTGCCTCCGCATACTTAAGCTTGTTAGATTTTGCACTGTCAACTTCAAATATTTTGCTAATAAATAGCAAGCTGCCTTCCTGTGGAGATAGCAAGGTAGCAGTTATCTCAATTTAATACAGTTAAGCAGTATTGGTATAACAGATCTTAACCCTTCTAATGCTGAGGCTACTTTTGTCCAAAGCACAAGGACTCAAACATCTTTGAAAACCATCTAAACCTTGCCATGTTGGTATTCATTGGATAGCTCTCGCTGAGTGCTCTTAGATGAGTACCCATATGCCAGGGTTTCAGTAATTTGTTAGGTTTTTTGTGTCATTTCGTAAATGCCAAATTAGTCTCCAGCAGCATAAGGGTTAAACGATACTTATTCCTATTCAATATCAATATTTGGTATCAAGTATCATAACCAATCCGTAAGTGAAACATACCACTCACCTCTATATGGTACATTATAATTTGTAAGCAAATATTTAAGAATATGTGGTCAAGAGCAAAATATTTGCATATGCAAATGAGCTCCATGACGATACCCTTACGATGAATGATTTTTGATGACATTGGAAAATGGTCATAACCCTTATGCTGCTGGTTGCTTATTTGTCCAATACAAAAATGTGCAAAAATCCTGAAAAATTACTGAAACCCTGGCATATGGGTACTCATCTGATAGTACTCAGCGAGAGCTTTCGAATGAATACCAACAGGAAAGGGTTTCGATGGTTTTCAAAAATCTTTAGCATCCTTGTGCTTTGGACAAAAATAGCCTCAGCATTGGAAGGGTTAAAAATAACTTTACATTTAAGATACATATGGGATACCACCTCAATAACTTAGCGACTGCACACTACGGACAGCGGGTATAAAAGTTGTTTCTTCGGCGAATAGGAACTACCTTTACCACATGTGACTACATTATGCAAATGAGCTCCTACGGCCCGTAGCAAAACACTTTAATGTATTATACAATGTACACTAAATCACAATCTACAAAAAAAACACAGTAATAAACAAAATACCCTCGCCTTGTACAACCTTGGACGGATAAGATTTGTAGGGTGCATCCATTAAAGTCATAACTACAATAGTGGCAGTGTCTCAACTCGCTGTTTAGAAAAAGAGGTGCAAAAGTACTCACTCCCTCTTCAGAAAAAGAGGTGCAAAAGTTCTCCCTCTACAGAAAAAGAGATGAAAAAGTACTTGTTCTTCAGAAAAAGCGGTGTAAAAGTACCTATCGTTGAGTAGACGTAACGGTACACCATAATTCCTTCGTTATTCTGCTCAGTCAATCCACCACTATATACAAGTCCTCCGAGACTTCTACCAGTAATTCTAACATTACCTTGGGGACCAAAAAACTATTGATCATCATCAGCATAGGCATCCTCGTGAATAATATCTCTTCCAATTCTGAGGCTACTTTCGTGCAAGCATGTTAAAATCTTTGAAAATTTCCTTAACCCTTCAATTTCCATTGCGATCATGATTATTTTCCATCACCATCCTCTCTTTATCTAAAAGGGCTCGAAATTTAAATTTATATATATATACATTTATATATATATATATATATATATATATATATATATATATATATATATATATATATATATATATATATACATATATATATATATATACATATATATATATATATACATATATATATATATATATATATATATATATATATATATATATATATATATATATATATTTAGAACACCTGGTCATGTAAATGCTTCTATGCTGTGATGGTTAACATTTTTTCAGTCACTCAAAGGTTCAAAATACAAAACATATGCAGAATTTGAGATCTCTACAAGCAATATATAAACAAAGAAAGAGAAACTTTGATTTTACAACAATTCATAACTCAGTCTCGAAGGGTGAAAAAGAGCAAGAAAAACAAAAAAATAAACAAACTATTTAGTTTACATCCTTAGATATAAGTATCTGAGCATAAATCCCCAACAATGAGATTTTGGAGAGAAGTGATCTTCATGTCAAAAAGTATCAATCTCCAATACTGGAAAGAACATTACATGTGCTTAGCACTATGACCTAATTCCACCTAAATAATATTATATCGAGGGCTGCATATCTCTTAGGGCTAAGCGGTATGGTACCATAACCAGTGCCATTGAAACAATACAGTATTTTAACGGTACTGCTATCGGTATCTTGTAGGGCTGGGCTCGATAGGCACGACATCGATGGATCGGCAAAGTCGTAAGATCTATGTTCAACATGAGAGGACATTGATTGCCGAACTCGATACAGCACCCCCTACCTCCATTGTTTTCCCTACCCCCAAATTACAAAAGAGCCTACCCTATTCTTTAAAAAGACCGCCGCGCTGAGCCGGCCGCCATTGAAACTGCACTACGATAGATACTATCGCGCACGGTAGTACTTGGAAAAGTGTGGAGAGGACCACGCAATGTATTTTACATGGTTCTGGTCCGGCCCCCACCACACTTTTCCAAGCACTACCACGCGCGACAGAATCGAATCGAGAAAATCGACATCGAGAAAAATTAGGCAATTAATCGGATCGCAAAAAAATGGCTGATGAGCACAGCCCTAGTATCTTGAACTGCACTGAGTACATACTTAGCTTAGTCCCTGACAGAAATCTTTAACATATCGATTTCTGCCAGCTACTTTAGTATCATCCAGAGAAAAGTCGTACCTACAGCTGTGGAACTTCTTACCTTGAAGGTACCATATAGCGAAGCTAGTACCATATCGCTGCCGCCATAAAAAAATCCAGGGTTGTGATTGTTATAGCTACCGTTTAGTGGTACGACCCGGCAGAAAGAGCAATCACAACACTTGTTTTTATCAATAGCGGCAGCGATATGGTACCTTCAAGGTAAAAAGGTTAGACTTTTCGCTGAATTTTCTTATAGCATAGGCCGTTCGAGGGGGGGGTTTAGTTTTGCAAAATACCGATAGCGATATGGCACCTTCAAGGTAATAAGGTTAGACTTTTCGCTGAATTTTCTTATAGCATATGCCGTTTGAGGGGGTGTTTTAGTTTTGCAAAATACTGATAAGCATACCGTTATAAATTGAAAAGAGTATGTGAAACAGCATACAGTTTGGTGCTGGTATGGGGTACCGTTGTACAGCCCTAGTAATATTACATGCAGATGACGCGTCTTAACCCGTATGCTGCTGGTGGCTAATTTGGTCAATATGAAATAATGCAAAAATCCTGAAAAATCACTGAAACCCTGGCAAATGGGTACTCATCTGAGAGTACTCAGCGAGTGCTTTCATATGAGTACCCACATGACTTGGTTCTGATGATTTTCATTATTATTTGCTTTTTTGTGCATCAGACGAAAATAACCTCAGCAGCAAATGGGATAATTTTCCTGTCATGCAACTCTCGCTCGAAAAAGGTCGATGCCATTAACATATGCTGTCCGTGCTCTGAATGTATCCCGATCTGCATACTGTAGAACACACAATGTACGCGTTTGTTTATATATAGTGTACATAGCGTGTGGTTCCGCTTCGCTATATATAAAAACGCTATACTTTTTTCTTACTATACTGGCGCTGTCAGCGGCGGCTACCATCTCTAACATAAAGATACGCTATGATGCGATATATTTGGGACACGCGTCATATGTGTGTTCTACAGTATCAGCGTTTCATATACTAGAAATGAGAAATACCCTTGTTGAACAAATCTATAGCATGAGTAAATGCGAGGTGCATTTCACTTCCTAGCGTGCTGGCCTCAAAAGCGGAGCTACTTCTCATTGTGGTAACATGCACCTATGCAGCAAATATAAATAGTGCTTAACGAATCATCGTCTCTCTTCTTCTTTGTCATGTCGGCTCTCGGAAACGATTAAAACATTATTGACGCTTCTCTTCCTTGGACGGATAGATGGGTGGCGGATTTGTCCCAACCACATTGGCCGGAGAAACACACTTGCAAATCTAGGTGGCGTTGGGAAATATATAGGTGGCGCCACCTTGCGCTCATAGGAGTTTATCCCAGTTAAAATCGTCCTCGATTTCGTCGGTAAAGTTCATGGCCGGAGGAGGGGGAGGTAACATCTGACTGTAGCTTCCTGAATTCACCATCTAAAAATAACAAAAAGAGCTCAAAAACATCTGAACAAAGTCTTTTTTTTTTCTATTTATTGGCGGGGCCCTCAGGCCGCGCCTACCTGGGAAGCTGTTTTGAGATGTTCGTGGGCGAGACGTCCGTGCTCAAAATCCTGAGGCCGGACTGAATATAATTCTCTATTCTGATTGGTTATAATATAAATGTTGCCTTTGCCGCGGAAAATCGTGCCTTCCTTATTTTAATTTAGCATGAAGTTTTCAAATATATAAAATATTTTAAGCGGACATAAAGTATATTTTTCAGTATAGGAAGGAAAATTACTAAGAAAAAATTACTATGTGTATAGACTAGCGCCAGTCTCACAATCACGTCACGGATTAGAGACTGCTATCGCCCACCATCTATTGTTGGCGTGAAACGGCTCATAGGACTGGCACTAGTCTACTATGTGTATAGAATGAAATCAGGAGACTTCGTAACCAAACTGGTTCGTAACCAAACTGATGCGTACCCAAGTAGCTTCGCACCCAAGAGATTTCGAAGTCTCCAGCTTGCGCCTAGAATTCCGATATTTGTTTCATTTCTACAAAAATGATACAAATCTAGTCATTATAAATTATTTTCCTCTATAATGTTAATGTTCTTTATACATCCGGTTCCCTCACAAGTTCATAAATAACTTGGCCCCGCCTTTTGACTATTGATGCTTTGCATCTACAACCGTACTTGTTTAAAAGGGTGAGCCACCCCTTTTTATAAAGGGTGGCTCAGACCGTTTTGTCAAAGCAGGCGACACAGGTAGCATGAAAAATGATATGAAATGAATATGAAACTCTTAAAAGTAAGCTCTCCCTATAATTGGGCGTAAGATAATGCAGAGTAAGAAATGAAGGTTATCGGTTATCTTACCTGTCGTGGACTTATCTGTGAAGCCAGGGAAGAGTTACTGGCATTCATGTGGTGAAGGGGGAAGGGAGGGGGTGAGAGAGGGGGGGAGGGGGGTATCTTACCTGTCGTGGACTTATCTGTGAAGCCAGGGACGAGTTACTGGCGTTCATGTGGTTCATATGGTGACTATCAAGTAAGGACCCTGTATTATGTGAACTTTGATGGCTGTTGTAACCGGTACCTGGAAATAACAATAGCAAACAATAAACAATAGTAGAAAACAAAGGTAAACAACAAACGAACAATAGTAGCAAAATATTCAATCCTTCTATGCTTGCAATGTCCAAGAAGATCCCAACTATTCTAGCGATATCTTTTACTTTTTGATCTGATCATTTT
This sequence comes from Maea johnstoni, assembly GCA_963942565.1. Classification (NCBI taxonomy): domain Eukaryota; kingdom Metazoa; phylum Annelida; class Polychaeta; order Spionida; family Magelonidae; genus Maea; species Maea johnstoni. The sequence goes on from OZ012697.1 coordinate 2,936,853, forward strand.
ATGGAAAATAAATTTTGGTTAATAAACCAGTTCATGACTTTCCTTAACCCTGATGCTGCTAGTGGCCAATACAAAATGATGCAAAATCGTGAATCCTGATTGAAACCCTGGCACATGGGTACTCATCTGAGAGGACTCAACAAAAGCTATCCAATGAAGACCAATATGACAAGGTTTAGATGTTTTTCAAAAATCTTTGCATCCTTATGCTTTGGATAAAGCTAGCCTCAGCATTGAAAGGGTCAACTGTTTATTAGCAAAATTGGCCACCACCAGCATGAGGGTTTAATATGCATGTATATTGAAAATGAAGTAACATTTTGAGGAATTTTTGGCTGAAAGCTGTTTTTTTATATTAGATTCAATATCCCTATTAACGATTATCAGTTCTTGCAGAATTTGTTGTTTGGATCAAAGATACTTTTGACAGTAACTTTGAAATTGAGAATGATTTTACAAAATATTTGATGGACAGTTGTTGTCCGTGTCCTGATTAACATTTTTCTTTTGGTTAACCCATTCACACCTAGAGCGGCCGAAAAAGGCCTGACAATTTTGAATATATTTTTCTAACGAATGCATCTTTTGGAAAATATTTCAAGGAGAAATGTTAATTAGAAGCCAAACAACAACTCTCCTTCAAATATTTTGTGATTTTTCGATTTATTCCCGAGTTATTTTCATAAGTAAGAGTGTAGCAGACAATACTTTCTAGAGGAACTCGGAGTGTGAATGGGTTAAGAGGTAAAAAGAACTTTCAGTTGATTTCGTTTCATGGATGTCTTAAAGTTGACAAGTCACAGTAAGTTCTTAAGTTTATAGGTTGACAGGTAACAAGTTTGAATTCACAAAATATTTTATGAAGAATTGTTTTTAGGGTTCTGATCAACATTTTTCCTTTTCATGTATTTCCCAACAAATTTCTTGTCAAAAAGATATCAGAAAAATATTTAATATGTTTTGGTCACTTCAAATATGAATGGAGTAAGTGAAGCCAATTATCTCTGAGCATGAATTTCCCAACTATTCTAAAAATTTCAAAATTAAGAAAGTCAGTCAAATCAAACTATCATTCAATCATTTCTTTTAATTACCTATTAGAAAGTCAAATCAGAAAATTTATTTTATAAAATTATTTCCAGAAAGATTATCTCAACTATAACTTCATAAGTACCAATAGGAGAAAAGCTACTTTTAAAATCATTTCATAAAAGAAAGGAGTGTCATGCAAAAAACAAATCATCTATGTGGCATTTTAAGTTTGAACCTAAAATATGCCACCACAGAAGTTCTATCAGCATGCCAAATGTTGCCAAAAAAGGCTGGATCTCTGCTTAACCCATTCATGGCTGTAGCAGCCTAAACTGCCTGACAATTTTAATGATATTTCTCAAACTAAAGCAAAATTTCAAAAATATTTGAAGGAGCATTATTCGTCAGAACTCTATTTACAACTCCTCTTCAAATATTCAGCAAATCTATGCCTCATTTCCAAGTTATTTTCAAAAGTATGACAGGTCCAGACGACACTGGTCTAGTGGCACCAGGCATGAATGGGTTAATACATAGAAAGAGCTCCCTTATTGCAAACCGCAAACCAAAGCCTTATGCATGCAAACAACGTGCGCACGCTATGCAAAAAAAATCCATTTAGAATACAAAAACACTAAAAAATCAAATTTCTAAAAAAGAAACACACACACAAAATTCATGCTCAGATGTTGGCCCCAGTGTAAGCATTTTACCTTACTCATTACCTTTATTAACCCATTAATTCTTAGGAGTTCCTCAAAATATTGTCGTCTGGATCAATAACATTTTTGACAATAACTCATATGTTAAGAATGATTTTACAAAAGATTTGAAGGAAAGGTGTTAGTAATGATCTGATTTATATTTCTCCTTTGAATATTTTACCAGTTATTTAACCCTTATGCTGCTGATGGCTAATTTGACCAATACAAAATGATACAAAAAACCTGAAAAATTAGCGAAACCCTGGCAAATGGGTACCGTAATTTCGCGTGTATAAGACGCACCCGTATATAAGACGCACCCCTTGTTCAGGCCTTTGAAATGATGTATAGACCTTAGTTTTGTGTATAGTGCGCACCCCCTTTTCGGATATATTGTTCAAAATTAACTACTCTTGATTAAAGCTAGAAAGCCAGTAAAACGCACTTCATTATGAGTGAAATGTGACATCAATGCGACATCAGTGCTTATCACTCTGTCTGTGCGTAATACCCATTGTCCTAGGGGTGATATTGATTGTAATCAATGCATTCCGACAGGGAGTGGTTCGGTAATTACAATTCGTAAATGCTGTGGCAAACACCGGTGGGCACAGTCCTGGCAGCATTATAATTGTAATAAGGCGATCCCCGAGAGGCCTGGGGACTCGATGTAAAACACCCTAGATCCCTAGCTTCGTGTATAAGACGCACCCCCACTTTGAGTGTGAAAATTTGTGTAAAAAAGTGCGTCTTATACACGCGAAATTACGGTACTCATCTGAGAGTACTCATCGAGATCTATCCAATGAATACCAACACAACAGGGTTTAGACGTTTTTCAAAGATTTTTGCATTTTTGTTCTTTTGAGGAAAGTTGCTTCAGCATTGGAAGGGTTAAAGAAAACTGGAACATTTTGTGTAGAGGGAATTAGTTAGGACCAGTCCATCCTGTCATATGGAAAAGCAGTCTCCTTGTGTAAGAGAGGTGTGTCGCCCCCTTTGCACCGGATCATAGGCAAACCTTTCATTTATACGCGCAAATGTTTCCAATATTGTGAAAACAATGCCTAAATATGTGCATAACTATATGCTCTTTGCATGTGCAAATGTTTGCTTAATATGTGCAAATACTTCCTTAAACTATGCATATATTTCCTTAACCCTTATGCTGCTCGTGGCTAATTTGGACAATACAAAATGATGCAAAAAACATGAAAAATTAGAGAAACCCTGGTTTATGGGTACCGGTCTGAGAGTACTCAGTAAGAGCTATCCAATTGATACCGTCATGACAGGGTTTAGATGTTTTCAAAAATCTTCACGTCCTTGTGCTTTGGATGAAAGTATATATACACACACACACACATATATATATATATATATATATATATATATATATATATATATATATATATATATATATATATTTATATATATATATATGTTATATATATATATATATATATATATATATATATATATATATATATATATATATATATATATATATATATATATAATATATATATATATATATATGTATATATATGTATATATATAATAATAATAAATAATTGGAATTTATATAGCGCCTTTTCCATTCATAAAATGTTCAAAAGCGCTGCACATTGTCATAGTTTGAGTCATAGTCCACAACGCCTCAATGGGCGAGCCTGAAAAGGTGTGTTTTGAGACACTTCTATATATATGTATATATACACATATTATATATGTATATATACACACACACACACACACATATATATATATATATATATATATATATATATATATATATATATATATATATATATATATATATATATATATATATATATATATATATATATATATATATCTATATATATAAATATAAAGGGGTAGGTTAACTTATGCACGTGAGCATGAAAGGGTTAATCAATACTGTTATATCATTAGCTGCTTGATTGTATATTACATATCAATGCCATGCCAGGCCTTGCACATGTCTATGTTATACGTATATTCTACTCATTAAAGAACAATGCCCTGCTAATTTGCCTTGTCAGTCTTAGCAAGCTGAAGAATCAGCCGACTTCGCAAGGCACATTAGGTGTGATAATCACATGCTTCACGCTCATCTCCTGCCACATGCTAGAAATACCCCTGAGAACATCATTACCAGGGCTCATATATATATATATATATATATATATATATATATATATATATATATATATATATATATATATATATATATATATATATATATATATATATAAATATCGAAGACAAGCTATAAGACTGCTCCCTAATCTGGGGAAATACATGCCTGAGTTGCTTCTAATCAAACAAAAAACAAACCTCTCCCTACCCTGACTAGTTTTTGTGGCCCACATCACCGAAAAAAAATAAAGGCCTTTTGCACCCATTCATTCCTGTATCTGCTCAATAGGCCGGCCATTTGGATAACTCTCAAAATGAAAAGCATTCATAAATGCTCCAAGTGGTCAAAGTCAGTCTGACAATTTAGATGAAATCTTGCAGGCAAAAGCATATTTGGGAAAATATCTCAAAGGGATATGTTAATCAGAACATTATCAGTAACTCTCCTTTGAGTATTTTGTAAAATCATTCTCAATCAAGAAGTTATTGTCAGAAGAGGTATGGTTCCAGACGACAATATCTGAAAGAAATCTAAATTACTGTTTAACCCATTAATGCTCACAGCAGCCAATACAGCCTGACAATTTCGGTGAAATCTTGCGGAAAAAAACTGATGTGGAAAATTACTTGAAGGAAAAAGTTTATTCAGAACATTACCAAGAATACTCCTTCAAATATTTTTCAAAATCATTCTCAATTCCAAAGTTATCATCAAAAGTATCATATATCCAGACAACAATTTCTATAGGAACTCTTAAGCATTAAAGGGTTTTAAAAAAATGGAACAAGAATGTTCATCATGACCTAGATACTTTGTAAAATTCATGCTGTATTTCTGCAGACAAAACCTGTCACCTGTCATGAACTGGTACTTTTGGAAATAACTTTGAAACTATGAACCAATTCACAAAATATTTGAAGGAGAAACATCAATTTGGTTCTTCAAAGATTTTTGGCAAAATATGCTTTTGAAAAAGATATCATGGAGATGATCAGGATATTTTTTCAGGCTGGACAGGTATGATTGGACGATGGGGATTGGCACCTTTACAATTTTCGTGATACGATACGATATCAATATTTCCTTAACCCTTCCACTGCTGAGGCTACTTTTGCCCAAAACACAAGGATGCACAGATCTTTGAAAATCATCTAAAGTTTGCAATGTTGATATTCAATTGATAGCTCTTGCTGAGTACCCATGTGTCAGATGAGTACCCATGTGCCATGATTTCAGTCATTTTTCATGTTTTTGCATCATTTTGTAATGACCAATATAGCCAACAGCAGCATAAGGGTTAACCCTTATAATGCTGGTGGTTGATATTGCCAATACAAAATGATGCAAAAAGCCCCTGAAAAATGACTCAAACCCTGGTACTCAGTGAGAGCTATCCAATGAATACCAACACGACAGGGTTAAGATGGTTTTCAAAGATCTTTGCGTCCTCATGCTTTTGACAAAAGTAGCCTCAGCATTGGAAGGGTAAATGACATGATATCTAAACGATATTTTTAATAATACTTTCTGCCTACCATCGACATAATTTTTATCAAATTTAGCACTGTCAGCTTAAGAAATTTCACCAATAAATAGAGAAATCCCTTTGTGTGGAGATGTCCTGGTAGCCAATGTCTTATTGTATAGCAGTATTGCTATAACAGATCTTATCGCACAAGGATGCAGAGATTTTTGAAAACCATTGAAACCCTACCATGTAAGTATTCATTGGAAAGCTCTTGCTGAGTATTCAGACAAGTACCCATGTGCCAGGGTTTCAATCATTTTTTCATGTTTGTTTTTTTTACATAATTTTGTATTGGCCAAATTAGCCTCCAGTAGCATAAGGGTTAACCCTTATGCTACTGGTGGTGGCTAATTTTGCCAATAAAAAATGATGCAAAAAACCTGAATAATGACTACAACCCTGGCACATTGGTACTCATCTGAGAGTACTCAGCAAGAGCTATCCAATGAATACCAACATGACAGGGTTTCGATGATTTTCAAAAATCTTTGCGTGCTTGTTCTTTGGAAAAAGTAGCCTCAGCATTTGAAAAGGTTAAATGATACAGTACTTTTTCCAATTCAATATCGATATTTGGTACCGTATTATGTATCGGTGCCATTCCCTATTGGAAGACCGGCTTATGCTAGTGCCATGCAATGAATATGCTTATGTCATGCAGCGTACGTACGACGGGCAATGGACCTACATACCTCCCAATGAGTTACATGGCACATTTGTTAACGTTGTCAACCCTAGAAAACAAACAACAAGAACAACATCTAGAACAACGACAACAACAACAACAACAATTACAAGATGGACGTCAATGGCTTCGGGACAGTTAAAAAAGACCTCAACTGGTCCTACAGGGCCAGTAAACATTTGGGGACATTCTTGTTTTTGAAATAAGTGAATATAAAATAGATGAAAATAAATGCAGTCCGTAAATTTTATGCAATGTTTTTTCTTGTTATTTTAAGACCTCAGCTGGTCCTACAGGGCCAGAAAACTTTTGGGGACATTCTTGTAAACAAGTTTCCCCTCAGAAATGTTCCAAAAAGTTTTTGAAATTTTGAAATAAGTGAATATAAAATAGATGAAAATAAATACTGTCTGTTAATAATATGCAATGTTTTTTCTTGTTATGTTTAAGAAAAATTGTAGGACCTTTAAAATGTGTGCAGGACCAGTAGATCCTATTGGTTTTATCCTCAAACTTGTAAAAAGTAACAAATACAACAACAAAATGACAATTACAACATCAAACACATACACAAAACGTAAGGTTATTTCATGTGGTATTCACGTACACAGGCATAAAACAATGACAACAAAAAACAATGATGACAATAAAAAAGAATACAAAAACAATTGGATAATTCATAGGTGATTCACACACACACAAAGGGATACAGACGCAAACATGTATAAGGCCTAGAATTTTTTTGTTTGTTTCCTGTAACGGTTTGAAAAAAAAATAGGGTAGGTAGGTCAGCAATCTTTTTTTTTGCATGATGTTTTTGGTCAAAAATGTGTGTTTTATGCATGTTTTACGTTGATTGGGAGTTATGAGGGCGGAAAAAACTTAGGGGTAGGGATTTTTTTGAATAAAAACTTGTTAGGGTAGGGTTACAGGAAACAAACAACTTTTTTTTAGGCCTAAAATGGTTCAAACCCTGGGCTTGTAAATACCCTAAATAACCACTTGCCCAGCTAAGCCAACTACCCTCACTTTTAACTATCCCTAACATTTATTACTGGAATAAGATAATATCTTCATTTGCAAAATTATGTTTTGTTTTGTGTAATATATCACTAGTATTGATATAACTATAACTTTCTGACATGTACAGAGCCGGATTGAACCCTGGCGGTGATGAGAGACAGGGAGCAGTCGGTGGTAATAGTTTTGACCACTCAGCTATCAGGGCAGGCATCTTTATTAACCCATTAATGCTCACAACGGCTAAAACAGCCTGAAAATTTTGATGAAATATTGCAGGCAAAAACATATTCAGGAAAATATTTGATGGAGAAATGTTTATCAGGATATTAATAACAACTCTCCTTCAAATATTTTGTAAAATTAATCTTAATTCAAAAGTTGTAGTTATAAGTATCAGAGTTCCAGACGACAATTTTTGGAAAATTCCTTAAGCATTAATGGGTTAAATGAGTCAATAGAAATATAAGTAACCCTTCAAAAGTCAAACTTGGAAATTCTTCATAGAACATTTTGCTTGTCCAAAACGGAGGTTTTCAGGAAACTGCCTGTCCAAAAGACAAGCAGGCCAGATTCTGGCTAAGTCCCTGAACTGTGACCTAACAATGAAGGTTTTTAGGAGAGAAAGGATTTACTGTATACATACCGGACACTGAGCTTGTGACTGTTATTTGAGTTTCCGCCGTAGTGATTGTGCGTAGCTAAATCTGGACGGGCAGCAATTTTGAGATTGCTGTTTTGGACGAACATTTTTGAAATCCTGGCTAAGTCCCTGTCACCATATTTCAAATTTCTACTATAGATAAGTGAAGTTTATTTTATTATTACTACCCTGTATTTGTTTATACATGCTTAGCTCATTTCTGGCCTACTGAGGACTGAATAAAAATGATTTAAAAGTTAAAAAAAATATTGTAAAAATAAGGTTGGCAAGTGGAGGCGACAATATAAAAATGAATATTTTTATGGAGAAAGGATTTCCAGTATACATACCGGACACTGAGCTCGTGTTGAGGCTGTTAAGACTGTTATTTGAGTTTCCACCGTAGTGATTGTGGCTCGTCGTCTGCTGTAAAATCCCCGTCTGATGAAAAAAGTTATTGAGGGAGGCGGCCAGGTCCGCAAACTGCTCCGGATTCAGAGACCAGTTATTCAGATCTGCCTGTTTCATACTCTCCATGAGATCTGAAAGATTTACAAAGAAAGCAATCAGGGAGGATTAAGAGCGCAGTTGTTCAAAAGCAGCCTGAGTGACAATTTTGAGGAAATCGTGCAGGCAAAAGCAAAGTTAGGAAGATGTTTGATGGAGAAATGTGAAGCAGGACATTACTAACAACTATCGATCAAATATTTTGTAAAATCATTTTTAATTCAAAAATCATTGTCATAAGTAGCATAGATCCAGATAATCATTTCTGGAGAGAGAAAAGCACAAGAGAGAAACTCATGTGCATAAATGGATTACACTTACTTTGAAACTACGAAATATTGATATCTAAAAGTTATTATCAAAAAGTATCATAAATCCAGACAAAACTTGGCGGAGAAAGTCTAATGCGTTAATTGGTTGATTCCAAGTCACTGGCAAATTTCTCTCATGCCCTGGCTGGGATTTTAACTCAGGCAGTGGTGAGACACAGCTAGCAGTCACCCCGGTCGGCCCGGTGCCTTAGACAACACGCCCATCAGGGCAGGCCCTACAATTTCTGAAGAAACTCTTTAATGCATACTTGGGTTAACCTTCATGCTGATGGTGGTTATTTAGGCCGATACAAAATGATACAAAAAACCTGATAAATGACTGAAACCCTGGCAAAAGTTTACTCATCTGAGAGTACTCAGCGAGAGCTACCCAATGAATACCAACATGACAGGGTTTAGATGTTTTTCAAAAATATTTCCATCCTCATGCTTTGGATGAAAGTCGTCTCAGCATTGGAAGGTATAACTGGTTTATTAAGTAGGCATATTAATTTAGCTATAATAGCGCACAGCAAATGTCCGCTAAATTTATGTTTCAGCTATATATGACTTTGCGTGTAACTAAAATAATGGGTAGGGTTAAGTGCCCTATCTTAATGTTGCACAATCATGTTATACTGACCCCAATGCGCTAAATATTGGACACTTAACCCTTCCAATGCTGAGGCTACTTTCGTCCAAAGCACAAAGATGCAAAGATTTTTGAAAATCATCTAAACCCTTTCATGTTGGTATTCATTGGATAGCTCTTGCTGAGTACTCTCAGATGAGTACCCATTTGCAAGGGTTTCAATGATTTTTGCATCATCTTGTTTTGGCCAACTTAGCCACCAGCAGCATAAGGGTTAATATTAAAGTGTTATACTTATACAGTAATTGACTTACTTTGAAACTGTGTGATATCGATATTCTGCCAGTCGTAACTTCCCGCCAGCCTCACGCTCTCCTTGAGCTGGTCCAGGTTGCTCAGCCAATCAATGGCTGAGTTATTTAGACTCGTATTACCTGAAACAGGTCGGAAAACAATAGAGATCAGGTCCTCCTCGTTAACATTTTTTTATCTTTTTTTTTTTTTTTTTGAACAGCTAAATATATATATCAATATAAAAATACATGTTCACCAATCTAGTGGCCAGGCTGAACTGTCCTCTGAGTGCATTTATCAGGTATTTGAAGGCAAGGACCCAACTTAGTAAAAAAAAGACCCTGAGAGGGGTAGTCCCTTCTTATCCAATGAGAGGTCTTCATTAGCATGGAGGGAATGCCGTTGAGGCCTAGGGCTGGATACCGGTACCGGTAATGGAATCGGAATCATTTCAAAAAGCACCGTATTATATATTATATAGGCTCATTTTTTAAAGGTACTCTTACCTCTGTTTTAAACATAGGCATTTAAACTTTTCTTTATTTTCATTAATTAATCAATGAATTAATTGATTAACTTATTAATTAAAATATTCAATTAATCAATTATTTCATTTATTTACTTATTTCATTTTTTTTTTGGAGGGGGGTGGGGGGGCTGGAAGTTCAGTCTTTAGTTTGACTTGTAAAAAAGATCATCAAGGTAAAAAGAAAAAGTGTTAGTATTGGTAGAGTAACACACAACAACTGCAATGTTTAGGTAATAAACTTGTTAAACTATATTAAATATTCACTACCTGAAAAAATGGTTTTAGGTAATTTTCTTAAATTGTTTTTTCCTGTAAAAAGATTGAAAAAATAAAAATTCATAGAAAATGTGATTGTAATTTTGTCTTTCCTGTAAAAGAGAAAAAAAGAATACATTTCATAAAAAATAGTCATGATTATTATGTTATTTTTTTCCTGTAAAAGAGAAAAAAATAAATTTCATAAAAAAATAGCAATGAGGAAAATATCCTGATGTTTTATCAGAAATAATGGCTGAAAAAAGAGAAAGAAACTAGTGTTTAATAAATTTGAAATATATCAAAAATACACACTCCAGTTGCATGATAAATATATCAACCACTAATATTCTTATAATTTTTAAATTCTGCTGTTGGCTTAAAAAGGCTAATGCATTTTTGTTTTTGTTTTTTGCAGAGTGGCTGTTTTGTCATGTTAAATATTCATAATCTAACCCATTAATGTTCACAGCATATATATGTTACAGTAAGAGTGTCAAACCAGGGATTTAGTCAAATCCCTAAAACTTTCAGGGAATCTGTCAAATTCTTGTTTCACTCACGGATTTGGTCCCTAAATGTCTAGAGATTTGACTAAATCCTTGAGAATAGGAGGGTCAGAATGATGAAATTGATAAACGTTGACTGAGATACTAATTATCATCATCATCAAGCAATAATTTTTGGCTGAGCATTGATTATTCAGCATTACTTTGTACCTCATTACTTTGATAATCAGGAATCATAAGTAGCGCTCAACTAAGCATAAAACAAAGGTAATTGTCATTCAACAATCCCTCTGAAAGGTCTCCAGTAAACAAGTCAAAAATGATCCACCTATTTTTAGGGGTTTAGTCATATCCGTAGACATTTAGGGACCGAATCCTTGAGTGAAACAGGAATTTGACAGATTCCCTGAAAGTTTTAGTGATTTGACTAAATCCCTGGTTTGACACTCTTACTGTAACATATATATATATATATATATATATATATATATATATATATATATATATATATATATATATATATATATATATATATATATATATATATATATATATATATATAAATGTATAACACAGTACTTTTCCACATGCAACTCAAGTGTAGCAATAGTCCAAGGTTTGCCTTGGGTTCCTGAAAGCAGCCATAAAACAGTAGTCTGAATGAGCAGAAACGGTTTGTAGGAACAGGAACTTTATATTTGAAATAAATAGTTCCTGGTAGGAACAAGTGTGTACCCTGCACATAAAGGGTTAATTGAAGAAAAAACAACTTTAAGTAGTTCAAAATTTCAATATTTCAATATCCTCTCCTATCGCTGAGCACTCCTGAGAAGTGTGATGAAAGATAGTGCCGGTGAAATACAGTGCTGAAAACAGTTTGCTAAGCCTTGCTGGTCAAACGCTCCATCAAAAAAAAGGATAGTTTAGTGGTCCACCAGGAAAATTAGCGGTCCATATCACTTTGATAACCAAAGTGGTAACCAACCGCCATTTCATAACTGAACATTCATGGTTAATTGTGCTAAATTTATGAATTGTGACAGTTATAATCTAATGTAGAAGAAATGTGAAACTGGATGTGATGCTTACTGAACTAATGTGGTCAGAATATTTAGCTGACTATCTGGGCATGTAAACATATACTTTTACTAGCCCATTCAAATTTTTGGTAGAAACAGACCGGTGGGCTACTGTCTATTTTCACCACTGGAAATAGAAGCTTTATAAAATCCCAATACCAAACATCTCCAACAGTCTGATAATTGTAAAGATAACCTTTTTAAAATTGTATTTAGGCCAAATTCAGAAAAATATCTAAAATGATATTCATGACTTAACCTATCAATACTGGTAGTGGCTAAACGTAGCCTGACAATTTTGATGAAAGCATATTTGGAAAAATATTTGAAGAGGAAATTTCAATCAGAACATTACCAACAACCCTAAATCAAACATGTTGTACAACCATTCTTAATTTTAAAGTTAATTTCAAAAGTATCAAAGATCCAGACAACAATTTCAGGGATGACTTTTAAGCATTTATGAGTTTAACAGTCAATGAAATTCTCATCAAATTTTACCTGTTATTTATGTCAGATCACAATGGCGATCATATGAGTGCGCAATGTATAGGAAGCATTATGACAGTATTGCTGTGTGTTGTGGCATTATAAAATATGGGATTCAGATTAAGAAAGAGAACACCCCAAAATGTTTATATGTATAAATTAATATATGTGTGTATGTTAATGGGTATGTATGTATGTATATATGTTTGCAAGTATGTATGGACATACATACAATGTATGTATGTATTTATGTATATATGTACAAACATACACATTTATGTGTGTATGTATGTGTGTATGCATGTACTTCAAATACATATGTACATATATATATATATATATATATATATGTGTGTGTGTGTGTGTATATATATATATATATATATATATATATATATATATATATATATATATATATATATATATATATATATATATATATATACACATATATACATATATACATATATATATATATATACATACATATATATATATATATATATATATACATACATATACATACATATACATATATATACATACATATATATATATATATATATATATATATATATATATATATATATATATATATATATATATATATATATATATATATATATATATATATATATATATATATATATATATATACATATATATATATATATATACATATATATATATATATATATATATATATATATATATATATATATATATATATATATATATATATATATATATATATATATATATATACACACACAATAAATATACAAAAACACTGTCAATCACAAGGAAGTCACAAGGTAGAACATGTGCAGGTGTGTATTAAGGTTGTTAGTCACTCACAGACGGCACACAGCAGGGACACAACCTACCAAGATTCTGATTGGAGGATCCGCTGCCAGTGCTCGTAGGGATCATGCCCCCCAAACTCAATTGACTCGAATTTAAAATATTGCCAATTCCGCCTACAAGAGATGGAAGGAAGTATATTCGATATGCATTCATATATATATATATATATATATATATATATATATATATATATATATATATATATATATATATATATATATATATATATATATATATGTATATGTATATATATATATATATATATATTATATATATGTATATGTATATGTATATGTATATGTATATATATATATATATATATATATATATATATATATATATATATATATATATATGTATATATATACATATGTGAGTATATTACAGCCTTTTGATACTCCATGAATTAAGCCAGCTCAAACACCTGAAAACTAAAGGGCTGCAGAATATATATAACAGATTATATTTTACTGATAAAATCAAGTGCCCAGATTCCTGTTGATTCCTGTGTAATTGCTGAAAGTCAGAATTATCCAGAGAAAAAATAAACAATATCATAATTAAATGGCTAAGGGCTCGATATTTGCTGAAGCCATAAGCCCAGAGCTTCCTTGAATTCTCCTGCCACTTTCTCAACTATCTGCAGCGAGCCCAAAGATGTACTGGTTTCTATACACAGCACATTTAAGTAGCTTTTGAAGATGCAAATGGACTCACTGAAAAAAAAACTTCAATTTCAAGCCCTGTGGTAAATTCAATATTGAACACTAATTGTTGAAATAAGATGTGGACAAAATCCAATTCGCCTAACTTTCAGTATAGGGTTATGGTCACATGTAACTTGATATATTTTCTTAATTAAACCTTTTATGCCTTGACAAGTCTGGACCTTTGATACTTTTGAAAATAACTTAAGAAATGATCACAATTTCACAAAATATTTGAAGGAGAGTTGTTGGTTGGATTTTATTCAACACTTCTCCTTCAAATATTTTCTGAAAATTGCTTTTGTTAGATAGATATCACCAAAATAGTCAGGCATTTTTGGGCCCTACAGGCAAGTACGGGTAAAATGGCTTCATTTTCTTTGGTATGATGGAATATGAGTATGAGATTTTCACAATCTTGAATAAATTAACCCATTCACACTCAGAGTTCCTCAGGAAAGTATCGTCTGCTATTTTCATACTTTTGAAAATAACTTGGAAATAAAGCAAATTCTCACAAAATATTTGAAGGAGAGTTGTTGGTAATATTCTGATAAACATTTCTCCTTCAAATATTTTTGATAAAAACGTTTTTGTGAGGAAAATATCAACAAAATAGTCAGGCCTGTTTTGGCCGCTCTGAGTGCCAATGGGTTAATTCATAATGTGAAAATGCAGCCTACCCATATATGTAATAGAAGGTTACGACATAATAAAGTTTCATATTTGCTAATGAGGAATAGAATATAATACTCTTTTAGTTTCTGTGAAACTCCTTTAAGTTTAGTTAGACTAATCACTATATGAACTACCTAACACATTAACACACAGGAAAATGGTACTGAAGAAAAGCGGAGAAATAGAATTAGCGAACAGTACTCAAAATTATACTAAATACAGATAATGAATGGGAAATATCATAACAAAAAAGTAAAATATTGCATCGTATCATTTAATATTTGAAATATATGTATAATTGACTTAATTGCTACCTGGACATCTGATTTTTATTAAACCACTCTAGTCATGTTTTCCTATTTGGCATGAACTCAGCTGCTTCGATTTTAGTTGGGTATTAGGAAATTTTGCGTAATGGTCATTTAGGGGCATTTGCCCCTGGATCATGTGATTTCACAAGTAGATGTTCAATTAAAGGAGCACAAATAAATTATCAACCAGAGCACTCTGTGATCTAATTTTATTTTATCTCTCCTTATTTTACCTAATAGTCCCCCAAAATGCATTTCAGAGCATATATCTCTGCATGCACTGTATTTTATTGCACCTAATTTCAAATTGGAGACAAATTTGCTTCAGCCTGAAAATTTTAAGGTCTATCTCTGTGTAGTACCGTAAATTCTCGCAAATCTCGGACACTTTTTATTAATTACGATTTTCGTTGGCTGATGGTGGCCGAAATTTACTGAAAAAAGCGATCAAATGTCAGACACCGTGGCCGAGATTCGTCAATATTATCTATTGAAATGAAAGCTACAAGTACTATGATGTAGATTGAACTGAAAATCGATCGCTAACTTCGTACACAAGAATATAATTTTCCCCCACAAAACCCTTATTGTCCACCTAACTGACTTGTCATTCCTCTGCTATATATACTAATAAAGGAACTTGCCTCCCTTGTATGTTGTTTACTTGTATATTCTTGCTGCCGCACACTAATTATGCATTGAATTATACTAGTTCAAGTTGTTGACAAGGTGTCTTATTTCGAAATGGTGCCGCCCAAGCTGTATTCCGCTCTACACGCAGCAATGCGATACCTACTTCCGGTTTCACACCGCTCGTCTTTTGGCGGATATCGGCACTAGAAACGATCGTTAATAATCTAAAATCAACCACAAACTTTGGAAATCTAAATGTTTTTTCTTATATCAATGAAATTTACTTGGTGGCCGACTTTTGGTGAAATGTGTCCTTGGATGAATCGGGGGTGGGCGAATTTCCCCAATAATTATTTGGTAGATTTATTATAGTGGCCAAGTTTCCTAGGGCGGCCGAGATTTCCGAGAATTTACGGTAGGTAGATTTTACCTGCTAAGCAGGTTAGGTGGGTGGGTGGTCTTATGGTTGGAATCTACTGGAGAGGAAGCTATGGATCATGGGTGAAACAGGATTAAATAGATGACTGAAGAGGATTAAATGAAAGATTCTGTAGAAAAAGAGAAAGATGATATTAGAATGCACACGTGAGAGAAAAACGTTGGAATGAATAACAAGATCCTTCATTTCTTTAACCTATTAATACTAAAGAGTTATTCATGTCATTGTCATCTGGATCGTTGATACTTCTGCCACTAACTAAGGAATTAAGAATGAATTTGCAAAATATTGAAAGGAGAGTTGTTGGTAGTGTTCAGAACAATATTTCTCCTTCAAATATTTTCCAACTGCCCTTTTGCCAGCAAGATTTCATTACAACCATTTGGCTGCCATTTTCAATGGGTTAAATAGTATTAAAATATATCTTTTATTGTATATTAAAAGTATCCTACTTCCAGACGTAACTTTTGAGGGCTCCAATAGGCAAAGGTGAATTAGCACTTATTGATTTCTATCGTTCATACTCAATACACTTATTGAATTATCAAAAAGAAGGATTTTGTTAAGATTCCTCTAAAATGACCTTCCTTTGTCTCGAAGGTTGTGGTGGTGTTTAGTGGTTGCAAGCGAGAGAGAAAAGCGAAAGGGTACCTGCAGCAGTGCTAGCAGTGCTGGAATTGAGACTGGAACCAGGCGCCATGATGGTTGAACCGGGCCCTCCACTGGCGTTCAAACTCTGGGCCGCGCTAGCGTTCAGCGAACTAAGCAAGGTGTTCAAACCGGCTGACAGAAAATAGCGTACAAAATCAGAACACCACCTCAGCAGAACACACAATTCATACATTTCACATATCGTATAACGAGCACACACCTATCATATGAAACATAACAACCTTTTCAAGTGAATTTAATGACACATCAGCACTCAAGTAAAACAGAGAAACTTGTCTTGAATCTATCCATCATTCAAATTCATATACAGTCAAACCTTTATTAAGCGACCGCTCAAGGGAAATGTCAAAAGTGGTCTCTTAAAGAGGTCTGGGGGTTATTGGGGTGGGGGTATGAGCGAGGTTAAGAAAAAAAAGAATTTCTAATAATAACTAGGTATTGAGGTTGTATTGTTTGTTGAAATTTCTTCATTAATATTTTAAGATTAAACAATTCAGAAAAATAAAAGTTGAACACCAACATGAATTGAGGACCCTTCTTTCAATTTCATCATTTCATTGTGCCCTTTCCAATAGACAAAGCGTCTAGGTTCTGATAAGATAATCTTCCCCACTGAGTTGACCGACCCAAGCGTAGTCACCTGTAAATGGGACACTGTCCCATTTCAGATATTATTATACATAACTTTATCCACCTGGTGAACAACTTCAGAACTAATTAGGGTAGACTCAGTTTTCAGTTGGTGTAAATATCAGATTAGATATAAATAGTAGAATTGATTTCTTGATCTAAGGCTAAGCTAGTGTTACATCATATAGAGTAGTCTGTTTACTCTAAAAGAAGCGCTTCATTTACGTTTCAAGTGGCCTTTGAATGAAGGGCCATTTCCTGTAAGGGATAAGATTTCATGGACTTTAGTCCGGTCAAGCAAAGGGTCGTTTAATCAAGGGAAAATATACAGGGAATAGCCTTGGGGGTCTTGAAGTGGTAGTTCATAGCAAGGGGTCGTTTATAAACTAAGAAACCTCTATATATATATATATATATATATATATATATATATATATATATATATATATATATATATATATATATATATATATATATATATATATATATATAAATATAAATACCGTAATTTCGCGTGTATAAGACGCACCCGTATATAAGACGCACCCCTTGTTCAGGCCTTTAAAACGGTGTATAGACGTTAGCCTTGTGTATAGTGCGCACCCCCTTTTCGGCCCATGTCTCTAGCCATTTTGTATAAAACGAACAAACTAGGAGTGGATTCGGAAAAACATTAAGTTGATTGTA
This sequence comes from Maea johnstoni, assembly GCA_963942565.1. NCBI lineage: Eukaryota > Metazoa > Annelida > Polychaeta > Spionida > Magelonidae > Maea > Maea johnstoni. The sequence goes on from OZ012697.1 coordinate 2,954,800, forward strand.
ATTTGAAGTCACTTAGTATGCTGCTCTAAAGACAATAGGGGCTCGGACATTCATGCCGTGTATTGTAATTAGTGTGCCTAAAATAGAACCGGCTGGACGGGCCTGGTAACACAAACAATTCACTAAGATGTCCGTCTACGGCTAGATAGGACTTTTAATACCACTGAAGTTGAGACGTGCTAAACATGTTAGAAACGCAATTGAAATGAAAACATACCAGAGGCTTATTCTGATATGGGGTGCGGCAATGGCGGGTCATCGATTTCCAATCTCCGTGTGGCGATGTAAAACACCCTGGTTTTCTATCTCTGTGTATGAGACGCACCCCCATATTATGGGTAAAAATTTGTGTAAAAAAGTGTGTCTTATACACGCGAAATTACGGTATATATATATATATATATATGATGAATATTGAGGAAATAACGTAGTATCTGATTTCTTACCTTGTGTGTTTTCAAAGACCTGCTTGTACAAACTACGGAATGAGGCGCTCAGGTCGTCAAAGTTGGGATTCGTGTCCACGAAGGAAGCCACCCCCGACTGGTGAAGCTGGAGAAAGAGAGAAGACGAGAAAAAAATGTTTAACCCTTCCAAAACAAAATAGCTCCACCATTTCAGGTCGCTATATACTGGCATGCATGAGTTAACCAATTCTGGTCTGGAGATCTCCTTGACTAGTGTCACAAAATCAGAAGTCGAAAATTCCACTGAGAGCATGGATTTTAAATTCCATCTCACAGTTAGGCATATCCCGTGCTGAGAGTTAGGCACTTACCTGTGGACTGACTTGTGAGTTAGGCAGGCTGACATTCAGGGCTGTTAGTGTAGGAGATCCAAGGCTGTTGACAGAGCTTCCCATGCTGTGCTCTGGACTATAGGGAGAAGACTGAAATAGAACAAATATCAACAAATCAACACATTATTCAAGCATACACGTATGAAAGTGCTAAATCTCATTTTCACATATACACATATTTATATCTATATATGTATATATAAATATATTGTATATATATATATATATACATATATATATATATATATATATATATATATATATATATATATATATATATATATATATATATATATAGTTTCTACAATATATATGTATAAATACAGCTTTGGTCATATCCAGACAAGATTGAAATTCCCTACTCTTTATGAATAGTTTGAATGGGTCTTCTAGTAGCATAACCACCACAGAGTCCTACACAATGCTGCACATTTATATAGCTACCAGGCCACCCTGCTTATAGGGATCCTGCGTTGCACACACAGTTTGATAGCAAAGCTATATTTCAAGAAATATGAGAGTTGTTTTTTCCAGAGGAGTTTAACAAAACCTTGTTTTCAAATAAAACTGTATAAACCCTGCATAACCTGCATACTGCAGTCATAACCCCAATATGCTGCTGGTGGCTAGTTTGGCCAATGCAAAATGATGCAAAAAAAACGAAAAAATGACTGAAACCCTGGCACATGGGTACTCAACCGAGAGAGCTCAGCGAGAGTTATCTAACGAATACCAACATGAATGGGTTTAGATGGTTTTTGAAAATCTTTGTGTCAAATGTGCTTTGGACGAAAGTAGCCTTAGCATTGGAAAGGTTAAATGAATTATGCACTTAATGAATACCAACATGAATGGGTTTAGATGGTTTTTGAAAATCTTTGTGTCAGATGTGCTTTGGATGAAAGTAGCCTTAGCATTGGAAGGGTTAAATGAATTATTCACTAAGTTTGCAGTCCATGAGTTCATTCATTATATTAAAGGGATGATATTAGGTCCTGCTAAGTTTCAGAATCGTAAATATTCATTTCAAACATACATGTCACTGCTTTTAGAGCACTTCAAAAGATTAGTTGGAAAAGAACGCT
>OZ012697.1:2961683-2964183 GCA_963942565.1 Maea johnstoni
TATCTCACACATTTCAGTCTACATGGATGTAAATCCTTTTTCAAGGCATTGGCATTTCCATATTTTGGGGGAAAGTTCTCTGTAAGTGATAGTGAATATGCAATGATAGGTGAATGAATGCCGGCAGCATACAAACGAATGTGACTCTTAAGCTTTATTCTCACATACGGCAAACACTAATTGCGTAATTGGTTGCCGGGGGGGGGGGGGTGGGCCATTATCTGCCGGGTGTCCCGGAGTGAGAGCCGGTCTCCTGGAGTGAGTGTGCCGACACTACAATATAAACTTCCTGGTTGCCGGCCGTGTCAGCTTGTTCGGGTGTTTGAGCTGAGAGGGCCATATTAATGGGAGTTTTATAGTTACTCTCCAGTGTTAAGTACCATTTAGAAGTACTCATCTTAGGATCGAGTTGTATTGACATGCCATTGCCGGATCGAACAAAGGTGACTGCTTCAAATCACAGTTGTTCGGTCCGTCTCGATACCAGCACTAGTGAATACACAGTGATAGTTACTATAACAAATCCACTGAATAATGAATTAATTCTATTACAGTTTCTAATTCCCCCAAAGACCAGGGACTTAGCTAGAACCTCTGAAGCTAGTCTTTAGGACAGGCAGTTTCCTGAAAAACTCCTATTTAGACAGGCAAAAATTGCTATGAAGATGTTTCATTTTTACCTTTTTTTTATTAATGACATCTTTTCCCTAACAAACCATCTTTTAAGACATGGTTGAAGTGTATATTGCCCTTTTTGACACAATAGACTATCAAATATAGTTGGTATAAGAATTTGAAGAAGCTGAGTAGCTAAATCTGAGATGGGCAGAGATGTTGTCATTGTTTTGCGCAGGCATTTAACCCTTATGCTGCTGGTGGCTAATTTCGCCAAAATAAAATCATGCAAAAAATCTGAAAATGACTGAATCCCTAGCATATGGGTAATCATCTGAGAGTGCTCAGCGAGAGCTTTCCAATGAATACCAACATGATAGGGTAAAGATGGTTTTCAAAGATTTTTGCATCCTTGTGCTTTGGACGAAAGTAGCCTCAGCATTAGAAGGGTTAAAAATCCTGGCTATTTTGACTCTGCCAAGGACAGGATACTTCATTATTATTATTATTATTATTATTATTATTATTATTATTATTATCATTATTATTATTATCATTATTATTATCATTATTATTATTATCATTATTATTATCATTATTATTATCATTAGTATTATCATTATCATTATTATCATCATTATCATTATCATTATTATTATTATTATTATTATTATTATCATTATTATTATTATTATTATTAATAAAAATTCAGCCAAAATTTAAGCTTACAATAGATGTAAAGATCCACTTACCTTCCCAGGGTCATCTTTGGATCTAGGCACTTTGAGAAAACACTTATTTAGGGATAAATTGTGTCGTATTGAATTCTGAAAAAGAAATTAGAAAATACAACATAAGCCAATGATGATAAAAATCAAACATGAACAACTGTACATACTCAAATTTTGAATTATCACCACAAAAAAGAATCCACATTATGACATTATAGTTTTAATTTCTTTTACATCACCAAGTTGCCAATAATGTGATGGCACCTACATTTACGTTTCACAGTGTCAAGAATGACTAGGAGGCGGGGCCTAAGCCTGCACGGTACCTGCGTGTCATTTGGACACCCCAACACCCACAAAGTCATACATCATGACATCAAATTCTTATGATGAGAAATATCTTAACCCTTCCAATGCTGAGGCTACCTTGGTTTAAAGCACAAGGACGCAAAGATTCTTGAAAACCATCTAAACCCTGTCATGTTGATATTCATCTCTAGATAGCTCTCACTGAGTACTCTCAGATGAGTTCCTATGTCCCAAGGTTTTTAGTCATTTTTCAGTTATTTTGCATCATTTTGTATTGGTCAATTTTTGTACCAGCAGCATAAGGGTTAAAAATGTCAATTTCAAACAAATCATTGAAAGTTTTCAAATAGAAAACCAGTAACTAGTAACTAATAGAATATTGCTGAATATCTGGATTTAAAGAAATTGGTAGCTAAGAAACCTGCCATTTACATGATAAAGAAAATTGGTAATTATACAAGATTTATAATATTTTAGGATTGTGATCGATTTAGTAGAAAACTCAAAATTTGATTCAAATCATTCAATCCATCATTTTAGGAGAATTGATAAATATTTGTTCCACAACTAATTTTACATCTAAAAGGTGAGCATGGTCATAAGCCAGGATTTTGAAAATGAGTGCTATTGCAAAATATTTGGGCATTTTTTTTCAAGATAGACCACAATATACTCAAATTACAACCATAAACATGTATCTATGTATTGATATCGGGCATAATATCCTGGTAATTATATTAGGGTGAAAAAGATTCAATCATATGCTTGAAATTGATATTTTAAGAAATTATCCACAAAACAATTGGGTGTCCTGAGCGGTGATTTTTTAGGGTTTGGGTTAGCCT
>OZ012697.1:2969183-2975506 GCA_963942565.1 Maea johnstoni
AAATCTTTTCAGATTAATGATCTATTTATAAGAAGCTTCAATGTTAAATCAATTACAGCTTATATAAGTTAATTGTCTAACAATTGCCCTTGTGGGGAAGTGGTCCCTCTAACATTAGACATTGTCATCTAGCTGTTACCTACCAGAGACGTATAAAACCCACTCTCTGCTGCCATGTAATTCCTAATTAAGTGCTCCCTTCAGTAAAATGTATGTCTTTATATCAGTACACTAACTTAACTTTTTATTAAAGCAGAAAATTTCACCTTAGTGCACTCTTTTAATGAAAGATATTGATTGTTACAGAAAATGTGATTCCGTAACAAATGGTAAATGTGATTCCGTAACAAGACCATCTGTCAAAGTTTCTTGAATAAAGTTCACTTTAACTTATTCAACACCTAACTTTGTGGTGGAATCTGTGCAAAACAAATTTACCTACCACATGATAAAGAAACTTTTGGAAAAAAGTGGCAAGAACAGCATGAAAGTGGTATTTGATTAATGTGGTAGAAAACAGATGGTAATTTTGAGTGATTCCGTAACAGGCACGTTTTTTCACTTTTTTACCCAAAAATCATTTTCTGGAGAAGTTGGAACTTGGTCCATTTAAAAGAACTTTCAAAGCCCTACATAACCATATAAAGCATGTTTTCCTAACTTTTTCCATTAAAAAGATATCTAAGCTTGAACAGCAAAAGTGTGATTCCGTAACAGCTTGATCGAGCCCATATATATATATATATACACACACACACACATAAATATATAATTATATATATATATATATATATATATATATATATATATATATATATAATTATATATATATATATATATATATATATATATATATATATATATATATATATATATATATATATATAAATCGTCACTGCTTCCCCTCATGCTGCTCTAGCTACTGGAGAGGCTTCCATCAAATCTTACAACCCACAACACCACACGGCTTGGAAAAGAGCTAGTTTCATCATTCATATATATATATACTCAAATGACAATATTACGGTAGAATGGCAACTTTTTGCGTGTAACAATTTTCCACTAATTTTTCGTTTTTGGGTGTTTCCGTTTCTAATATTTCCGAAGATAGGACATATGCTTTTTCCGTTTCTAATTTTCCCACTTTATGTAGATTTTTAATTTCAGTATACCAAAGAGTAAATAATAATGGGCAGGGCACAACATTAACTTTTGCAGCGACTTGCCCCGTAGGGCAAGTGAGATTCAATTTTCACTTGCCCTACTCCAACTTTCACTTGCCCTTGAAAAATTGTATATAATGATTTTATAATATTTCATCAAAAACCAATTAGAACAATTTACATGGTTCTGGTATGTGAAAGCATATTTTCTAGGACAAGCTTGGATGGCAGACCATGAAACTTGCCCACATTCTCAAAAGTAAACCTGAAATACTGTAGAACAGGTAAAGTTCGCGTGTGCGATTATTTCGCGAATACGCGAACTAGTATCGCACTCGCGAACTTAGCGCACGCGATCAATTATATACATGGTAACGCTACCCACCACTGGAGGTGGTGGCGCGTCGGTCGGTGAATTCCACTCCTAGACGGTCGAGGTTTAAACGAAGAAAAATACGTCCAATAACTTCCCAAAGCTATCATAATATGATACATTGGTAACTTGTGAATAAGTTACCAGTGTATCATAACATAATTCGCATTCTTACATCTCAAATCTCTAGGATACCTGGGCCAATCTATGGATCTCTTACGAGAAACAAGATGGCTGCCATCATTGTTCGATAGACTCGGACAGGTGCTGCGATGGGAACATTTGATAATTATCAACATACATACATGTGTATGTTGATAATTATCAGAATGATGGATATCATAAAGAAATAATTATCTTGTTCCTACTCGAATTGAATTGTTGCCAATTTACCGTTTACGGCAATACGTGTATTTGCAGTTGACGAATATATACCAGCATAGCGTGATTCTCACTCGTAGCCGGTCCTAGGCTGAAACGAAGGGGAATACATGCAACAACTTCACAAACTCATTATAATATGACACATTGGTAACTTATGAAAAAGTTACCAAGGTATCATATTATAAATGGCATGTTTACCAGTCCAATTTTGTTGAAACTTCTGCCAGATTATAGCCGCAAGATGGCCGCCGAATGTTTGTATTTTTAAGATTACTGTTTGGTTCAATAGATGGCGCTGAAGAACATGCTCATACGCGAAATAAAGTACACGCGAAAAACCGAAAAATCGGCTTTTCGCGAAATCTTTGTAGCGCGATATATACCTATTCTACAGTATACAAAACGTACTTTCCCAGTGGGGCAAGCAAGATGCAGTTTTCACACGATATCCTTGTATTGGCTTTTATGTTCATTATTTTTATTTATTTTTACCACAGATTGCAAGTTCAGAATGTTTTAGATTTTATGAATGCGTAGTTTTGCCGTTATTGCGTGTATATTAGGTAGCCGCGATCGGCGCGATGAACTTGCAATCCGTGGTCATCGTAATCCTCGAATTTTCTGCGGCCTGGCACTAGCTTTCTATTATTGTTTTGGCCTTATTTTTTCTTTATATCTCTTATGTAATGCCACGGATTGTAAGTCCAAATTGTCTTGTCTCTATATCTACTTTAATTTGGGGCGGTTAAACTGTATTTTTTTTCACTTTTTGGGGGGGCTATGAAACAAGTGGTAGTTTACCTCAGGTAAACTACCAAATAATCGTTTAATCATTCGGCGATCTTGCCGAGCAGTCGAGCGGCAAAATTTCCACGATTCCCAGCACTAATAATACATGAATATAGTATGGCCTTGGCGGCTGAATATACATGCTAATTAATGCACTTGATTACAGACTATACTCACAGCTTCCTGTGGGTTCATATAGAGTTAAGCCCATTGATGTCTGATTGTCTGCACTCTAGAGCATGGTCTTATTATTTATCATCATCAGTATTGATCATTATAATTTTTTTCTTGGGGGGGGGGGGGGGTATAGGGACAGGTAGTTATTTTTTGAACTGCCTGTTATGTCCTGTGCATGGTCTTAGCCAGCAGGGCGTCTGGGTGTCTTTTTGGACACCCAAACCCTTAAAAAGCACCCCTCAGGACACCCAATTTATTTGGTGAGGAATTTCTTAAAATCTCAATCTCAAGCATATAATCAATTTTTTCATCTCCATATTATTCCTATGACATTGTATAAGGATATCATGCCTTATTTTGATAAATTCATACATATTTATGGTTGAAATCTGAGTGTATTGTGGTCCCCCTCAAAGATTTGGACGCCCAAAAGTTTTTCAATTGCCAATTTTAGGCACCCAGTTTCTAAATCCTGGCTAGGACACTGCTCTAGAGCTCTCTTTTACATTAACCAGTCCAATGCTATGAGGCTTCTTTCGGCCAAAGTACAAGGACGCAAAGATTTTTGAAAACCATCTAAACCCTGTCATGTTGGTATTCATTGAATAGCTCTCACTGAGTGCCCTCAGATGAGTACTCATGTGCCAGGGTTTCAGTCATTATTCAGGTCTTTAGCATCATTTTGTAATGCCACCAACAGCCTAAGGGTTAACTTCATAGAGTAAAGCCCATTAATGTCAAGAGCTCTCTTTTACATTAATATAATCTTGGCCTTGATTAAACAGGAGGCTTTTTGGATTTTGGATGTATAAGGAACTGATTTTAAAGTAATTTTCAAGAGTTTGGGTAATATCGCAACAATTATAAAAACCCGGAACTAGGAAGAAGTTCTCTTCTACTTAAGAACAGTTCCAATAGGTTTTTTCAGTTGCAGAAGCACCACAGACAGCCAGCAGGCTCCAGTCTTAGGAAAATTAGCCGCACAAGTGAATATTGTATACCCAAGAAAAGCCAACATTCTATTTTTTGTCTAAATAACATTAAATATTACTGAACACATGGTTCACGGTTCTATTTCAGTGAAGTACATATTTCTATAAGATGGATGAGAATAAGATGGGAGGAAACAATATAAACCTGAAGATCTCCATATATCTGGTGAACATCCGGCCTCTAACATTAAAATTTAAGGAGCCCAGAGCAATTTAAACCCATTCACACTCAGCGCAGCCAAAGCCAGTCTGACAATTTTGGAAATATTTCTCTAACAAAAGCACTTTTTGGAAAATGTTTGATGGAGAGACATTTATCAGAAGTCAAACAACAACTCTCCTTCAAATATTTTGTAAACTTTTGTTTTGTTCCCAAGTTATTTTCAAAAGAATGAAAGTAGCAGATGATACTTTCTAGAGGACCTCTTGAGTGTGATTGGGTTAAGAGGCAAACGCCAGTAGAGTCATCTTATTGGTGAACGTGCTTCCCATTTCTTCTTGGGTACTTGGTAAAAACATTGCACGTTGGCAGTTAGATGACTGGATTCTCTGTAAAGGTTAAGAAATAAGTGGACTATAAACGAAAAAAGCGAGAGTTTCATTGGACTATAAACATCAAATTAGCGAGAATTCTATTGAATACTCCTTAAGATACCTCAACCTTGAGGTTTAATTCTCAACCTAAGGCCTAAAAAAATAATTGTTTGTTTTTGTAACCCTACCTAATCTATTTTTTGGGGTCCTACCCTAAATCTTTTATGACATTTTGTATAAAAAACATGGTATGCTGAATGAAAAACATGAACAGCTCAAATATGAGCCTACCATTTTATATCACTAAAAATATTTCTTAAAATAAAAACATATTCCTACCCACCTACCCTAATTTCTCCTGGGGTGTTACAGGAAACAAACAATATATTTTATAGGCCTAACACCTAATACTCTCTCGTCTGTGCTTCGGGGCTTAATTAAAGCTTTAAAATTGGTGGCTTTCCGCTTGAGCACCCCCTGTCAGGTTCCTCCCATCTTCCCAGCCCACATAGACCCACATCACCAGAAACAAACCCATGCTAGCCCCCCCCCCCCCCCCCCCCCCCCCCCCCCCCCCCAACCGGTTTGTGTCTGTATAGCACCCAAAACCGCCTGTCTATTTTTGTGATTTCTCACTCACAATTTCAAGCAATTTTCAGAGAGTATTTGAAGGAGACATGTTAATCTGAGCCCACGTAGGCCAATATCAACAGAAACAAACCTAGCCTAGCCCCCCCCCCCTCCCCTCCTAACCCGTTAATGCCTGTAGCACCCAAAACCGCCTGACTGTTTTTGTGATTTCTCACTTACAATTTCAAGCAATTTTCAGAGAGTATTTGAAGGAGACATGTTAATCTGAGCCCACGTAGGCCAATATCAACAGAAACAAACCTAGCCTAGCCCCCCCCCCCCTCCCCTCCTAACCCGTTAATGCCTGTAGCACCCAAAACCGCCTGACTGTTTTTGTGATTTCTCACTAACAAAAGCAATTTTCAGAGAGTATTTGAAGGAGAGATGTTAATCTTAGCACACATAAGACCACATCACCAGAAACAAAGCTAGCCTAGGCCCCCCCTTAACCCTTATGCTGCTGGTGGCTAATTTGGTCAATACAAAATTATGCAATATTCCTGAAAAATTATTGAAACTACGGCAAATGTGTACTCATCTGAGAGTACTCAGCAAGAGCTTTCCAATGAATACCAACATGATAGGGTTTACACGGCTTTTCATCCTTGTGCTTTGGACGAAAGAACCCTTATCATTGGAAGGGTTAACAGATTGATGCCAGTAGCACCCAAAACCGCCTGAATGTTTTTGTGATATCATGCTAACAAATTTTCAGAAAGTATTTGAAGGAGAAATGTTAATCAGAAACTATATTGTTAACCTGTTCACAGCTGGTGGCTAATTTAATCACATGACATGATGACAAAAAGCAAGAGCTTCCCAATGAATACCAACATGACAGGGTTAAGATCATTTTTCATAATTTTATGCTTTTTTGTGCCTTGGACAAAAGTAAACTCGCTATCAGAAGGTTAACTCTCTTTGAAATATTTTGTGAATTTATGTTTTATTCCAACGTTATAAATAGAGTTATTGAGTTTTGTTCGAGGGATGTTTTCAAAATAGTCCAGCCTTTATTTTTCTATTTTGGCTGCGGCAGAAATGAGTGGGTTAAAATTGGGAGTCTTCCAGTGAGACAGAGAACCAGCAGTGGGTGTACCTTTCAGGAAGGTTCCTAGCGGCCCACACACAGAAGTCGGCACAGACGCAGGGCTCGAAAGTAAGGTTTTCACACAGATAGGGTGTACCTTTCTGGAAGGTTCCTAGCAGCCCACACACAGATGTCGGCACAGACGCAGGGCTCGAAAGTAAGGTTTTCCCAGTGGTGGGTGTACCTTTCAG
>OZ012697.1:2975706-3055706 GCA_963942565.1 Maea johnstoni
TATCAGAAGTCAAAACAACAACTCTCCTTCAAATATTTTGTAAACTTTTTGTTTTGTTCCCAAGTTATTTTCAAAAGAATGAAAGTAGCAGATGATACTTTCTAGAGGACCCTCTTGAGTGTGATTGGGTTAAGAGGCAAACGCCAGTAGAGTCATCTTATTGGGTGAACGTGCTTCCCATTTCTTCTTGGGTACTTGGTAAAAACATTGCACGTTGGCAGTTAGATGACTGGATTCTCTGTAAAGGTTAAGAAATAAGTGGACTATAAACGAAAAAAAAGCGAGAGGTTTCATTGGACTATAAACATCAAATTAGCGAGAATTCTATTGAATACTCCTTAAGATACCTCAACCTTGAGGTTTAATTCTCAAACCTAAGGCCTAAAAAAATAATTTGTTTGTTTTTGTAACCCTACCTAATCTATTTTTTTGGGGGTCCTACCCTAAATCTTTTTATGACATTTTGTATAAAAAAACATGGTATGCTGAATGAAAAACATGAACAGCTCAAATATGAGCCTACCATTTTATATCACTAAAAATATTTCTTAAAATAAAAACATATTCCTACCCCACCTACCCTAATTCTCTCCTGGGGTGTTACAGGAAACAAACAATATATTTTATAGGCCTAACACCTAATACTCTCTCGTCTGTGCTTCGGGGCTTAATTAAAGCTTTAAAATTGGTGGCTTTCCGCTTGAGCACCCCCCCTGTCAGGTTCCTCCCATCTTCCCAGCCACATAGACCCACATCACCAGAAACAAACCCATGCTAGCCCCCCCCCCCCCCCCCCCCCCCCCCCCCCCCCCCCCCCCCCCCCCCCCCCCCCCCCCCCCCCCCCCCCCCCCCCCCCCCCCCCCCCCCCCAACCGGTTTGTGTCTGTATAGCACCCAAAACCGCCTGTCTATTTTTGTGATTTCTCACTCACAATTTCAAGCAATTTTCAGAGAGTATTTGAAGGAGACATGTTAATCTGAGCCCACGTAGGCCAATATCAACAGAAACAAACCTAGCCTAGCCCCCCCCCCCCTCCCCTCCTAACCCGTTAATGCCTGTAGCACCCAAAACCGCCTGACTGTTTTTGTGATTTCTCACTTACAATTTCAAGCAATTTTCAGAGAGTATTTGAAGGAGACATGTTAATCTGAGCCCACGTAGGCCAATATCAACAGAAACAAACCTAGCCTAGCCCCCCCCCCCCCCTCCCCTCCTAACCCGTTAATGCCTGTAGCACCCAAAACCGCCTGACTGTTTTTGTGATTTCTCACTAACAAAAGCAATTTTCAGAGAGTATTTGAAGGAGAGATGTTAATCTTAGCACACATAAGACCACATCACCAGAAACAAAGCTAGCCTAGGCCCCCCCTTAACCCTTATGCTGCTGGTGGCTAATTTGGTCAATACAAAATTATGCAATATTCCTGAAAAATTATTGAAACTACGGCAAATGTGTACTCATCTGAGAGTACTCAGCAAGAGCTTTCCAATGAATACCAACATGATAGGGTTTACACGGCTTTTCATCCTTGTGCTTTGGACGAAAGAACCCTTATCATTGGAAGGGTTAACAGATTGATGCCAGTAGCACCCAAAACCGCCTGAATGTTTTTGTGATATCATGCTAACAAATTTTCAGAAAGTATTTGAAGGAGAAATGTTAATCAGAAACTATATTGTTAACCTGTTCACAGCTGGTGGCTAATTTAATCAACATGACATGATGACAAAAAGCAAGAGCTTCCAATGAATACCAACATGACAGGGTTAAGATCATTTTTCATAATTTTATGCTTTTTTGTGCCTTGGACAAAAGTAAACTCGCTATCAGAAGGTTAACTCTCTTTGAAATATTTGTGAATTTATGTTTTATTCCAACGTTATAAATAGAGTTATTGAGTTTTGTTCGAGGGATGTTTTCAAAATAGTCCAGCCTTTATTTTTCTATTTTGGCTGCGGCAGAAATGAGTGGGTTAAAATTGGGAGTCTTCCAGTGAGACAGAGAACCAGCAGTGGGTGTACCTTTCAGGAAGGTTCCTAGCGGCCCCACACACAGAAGTCGGCACAGACGCAGGGCTCGAAAGTAAGGTTTTCACACAGATAGGGTGTACCTTTCTGGAAGGTTCCTAGCAGCCCACACACAGATGTCGGCACAGACGCAGGGCTCGAAAGTAAGGTTTTCCCAGTGGTGGGTGTACCTTTCAGGAAGGTTCCAAGCAGCCCACACACAGATGTCGGCACAGACGTAGGGCTCGAAAGTAAGGTTTTCCAGTGGTGGGTGTACCTTTCGGGAAGGTTCCAAGCAGCCCACACACAGATGTCGGCACAGACGTAGGGCTCGAAAGTAAGGTTTTCCCAGTGGTGGGTGTACCTTTCGGGAAGGTTCCTAGCAGCCCACACACAGATGTCGGCACAGACGCAGGGCTCGAAAGTAAGGTTTCCACACTGATGGGGGATATTGGTGGGTGTACCTTTCAGGAAGGTCCCTACCCTTGCCAAAATTAATCCCAGCTCATTGCATTCTGAAGGGAAGTCCCATGATATCCAAGGAAATCCACACTTAGTCCGAGCTCTCAGTTGCCAGAGAAGTATGGTAGTCCATGGACAAATTAGTCCACTCAAATCCACACTTGTCCTTACCTACTTGAAGTTACATTATACCACAAAAGTTGGGATTAGTACAGACAGGCCAGAAGATTCACATGCTGTGTTTAGGAGAGTGTGGATATGCTGGGACTTTAAAAAGGTTCAATTCAATTATGTCCTCATAACTGGGATTTCTTCAGACTTTCAACATAACTCAGAATCCAAGGAGGTTGGACAAAGCTAGACTTCTTCTGTAAAGGTCCTGAGGTTCGTTCACTTCATTTCTTCATAAGTCCAGGGAAATCCAAGCAGTTGTCTGACCTGCTTTTCGAGAACAGTTGCAGTATTGAAACATTGTAATTTGAGAAAGGCTTAGAATATTGTCAATAAGTTAATATATATTTACAATAAACAATGTATTCAACGCTGCCCTTATTAGCACTGGGCTTATCCATTTTTCTAAAAGGGTAGTATTGTACAATTTTGGAATGGTTTTACTGAGATTCCTAATGCTCCTTAATATCTGAAATGTTAGATAGATTATAATAACTAATGGTGAATGATACTGAAAAGTCTAAACTGGATTTAGTTATAAATATACAGGTGAATATGACAGACTTTACAAGCTCCACCCCCTATTAGACAAGTGGACTTTAAAATCCCCCATTTGAACTTTTAACTGAAATTGCCAGTACACTCTAGGACTGTCTGAGAGCCAGCATCTTAGCACAGAAAGAGCCATATACTATATGCTATCTCTAGCTCTACTAAGGGACAACAATAGAACTGCTTTTCTGTGAACTTAAGAGGAGGCTGTGTAATAGATGATATCAAGGAAAAGGAGATCAATCTACCTACAATTTAGGAAAAAGGAAAAGAAAGAGGATAATTACCATACAAGACATTTACAATTCAAATATCTTGAGGTCAGTGAATGTTACATAAATTTGTATTCTAACACATAAGTAATTTACCTTAACTTGATCTAAAATAAATTAGACTATTTTAATCTTATTCAATTGATTCATATGTATGAGATTTGATTATATTTAATGTGAGTCAAGCCTGTATTAGGGACCATGCGCCTATTTAGAAAGGCTGCCTGTCCAAAAGGATCCCTCTGACAAATTCTATCTGCCCTCTTTTTGTCAGCTTTATCACTCAATATTGAAACACAATTCACAAACAGCCCACCTTTAAAATGCCTATTTCGAGGGGGGGGGGGGGGGGGGGGGGGGGGGGCAAAGAGCAGATATCTCTCCAGATTGATTGATTGTTATTACTTCAATTCTTAATCTAAAAATATGCATCAATATGCATGTTAGTGTGCTTCATCAAACAGATGTAACTGCTTGTTTTCTATGTATGTTATTGTGACCAGAATATGTGAAGATGATTGCCTGAAAAAGGGAACTATTTGGGAAAGTCCCATGTTAGTTGGATAAACCTGGACATTGACACCTAAACCACTTGGGGCTTGTATGGACTAGACATCCCGGTTAATCCATGAATCTTGGATAAGCTAGGATTTGGGGAATAGTAAAGTCTGTGCTTGTCCTTGCTCTCATGGAACCCAAGTGTCCGTGCTAGTCCGAGAAAGTCCTGTCCATGCTAGTCCAAGAAAGTCCTGTCCGAATACCGTGTGACCTAGTCCCAGAAAATCCCAGTCAGTATCTCTGGTCAATTGTCTAGTCTTATCCTAGGATATCCATGAACCTTGGATAAGTTGGGATTTAGGGAATAGTAAAGTCCGTGCTTGTCCTTGCTCTCATGGAACCCCAGTGTCCGTGCTAGTCCGAGAAAGTCCTGTCCGAATACCGTGTGACCTAGTCCAAGAAAATCCCAGTCGGAATCCCAGTAAATCCCAGGTCATTTGTCCACGCTAATCCTAGGACAATCCTAGGATGTCCATAGCAAATTTTGGCAGGGGATAGCAGCCCACACACAGATGTCGGCACAGACGCAGGGCTCGAAAGTAAGGTTTCCACACTGATGGGGGATAGTGGTGGGTGTACCTTTCAGGAAGGTTTCTAGCAGCCCACACACAGATGTCGGCACAGACGCAGGGCTCGAAAGTAAGGTTTTCCCAGTGGTGGGTGTACCTTTCAGGAAGGTTCCTAGCAGCTCACACACAGATGTCGGCACAGACGCAGGGTTTGAAAGTAAGGTTTTCACACTGATAGGGTGTACCTTTCAGGAAGGTTCCTAGCAGCCCACACACAGATGTCGGCACAGACGCAGGGCTCGAAAGTAAGGTTTCCACACTGATGGGGAATAGTGGTGGGTGTACCTTTCAGGAATGTTCCTTTAACAGCCCACACACAGATGTCGGCACAGACGCAGGGCTCGAAAGTAAGGTTTTCCCAGTGGTGGGTGTACCTTTCAGGAAGGTTCCTTTAACAGCCCACACACAGATGTCGGCACAGACGCAGGGCTCAAAAGTAAGGTTTTCACACAGATAGGGTGTACCTTTCAGGAAGGTTCCTAGCAGCCCACACACAGATGTCGGCACAGACGCAGGGCTCGAAAGTAAGGTTTTCACACTGATAGGGTGTACCTTTCAGGAAGGTTCCAAGCAGCCCACACACAGATGTCGGCACAGACGCAGGGCTCGAAAGTAAGGTTTTCACACTGATAGGGTGTACCTTTCAGGAAGGTTCCTAGCAGCCCACACACAGATGTCGGCACAGACGCAGGGCTCGAAAGTAAGGTTTTCACACAGATAGGGTGTACCTTTCAGGAAGGTTCCTTTAACAGCCCACACACAGATGTCTGCACAGACGCAGGGCTCGAAAGTAAGGTTTTCACACTGATAGGGTGTACCTTTCAGGAAGGTTCCTAGCAGCCCACACACAGATGTCTGCACAGACGCAGGGCTCGAAAGTAAGGTTTTCACACTGATAGGGTGTACCTTTCAGGAAGGTTCCTAGCAGCCCACACACAGATGTCTGCACAGACGCAGGGCTCGAAAGTAAGGTTTTCACACTGATAGGGTGTACCTTTCAGGAAGGTTCCTAGCAGCCCACACACAGATGTCTGCACAGACGCAGGGCTCGAAAGTAAGGTTTTCACACTGATAGGGTGTACCTTTCAGGAAGGTTCCTAGCAGCCCACACACAGATGTCTGCACAGACGCAGGGCTCGAAAGTAAGGTTTTCACACTGATAGGGTGTACCTTTCAGGAAGGTTCCTAGCAGCCCACACACAGATGTCGGCACAGACGCAGGGCTCGAAAGTAAGGTTTTCACACTGATGGGGGATACAGGGCTTGAAAGTAAGGTTCACAATGGTGTGTTCACACAGGTGTCTTAACCCTTTCACACTCAGAGATCCTCTAGAAAGTATCGTCTGCTACTTTCATACTTTTCAAAATAACTTTGGAAATTAAGCAAAAGTTCACAAAGTATTGAAGAAGAGTTGTTGTTTGACTTCTCTTCAACATTTTACCTTCAATTATTTTCCAAAAAATGCTTTTGTTAGAAATATATTTCCAAAAATGTCAGGCCTGTTTTGGCCGCTCTGAGCATTAATGGGTTAAAGTGTAAATTTAGATGTCAAACACCCTGCTGGCTTAAAGACCCTGGTGAGTTAGTTTTATCCATAAGGGGAGTGGTTGGAAATCAGTTGTACCAATAGGAAAGGGGTTGGACTGCAGGGTCTTCGCCAGGATTTTAAATCACTAAACCATGTCATGCTGGTTTTCATTAGAAAGCTCTCGCTGAGTTCTCTCAGATGAGTACCCATTTGCCAGGGGGTTCAGTCATTTTCAGTTATTTTGCATCATTTTGTATGGGCCAGGATTTCAGTCATTTTTCAAGTTTTTTGCATCATCTTATATTGGCTAAATTCGCCACCAGCAGCATGAGGGTTAACCCTTGAGTTGCTGGTGGCTAATCTGGCCAATACAAAATTATGCAAAAAACCTGGAAAATGATTGAAACCCTGGCAAATGGGTACTCATACGTTAGTACTCAATGAGAGCTTTCCAATGAATACCAACATGATAGGATTTTGATGATATTCAAAGATTTTTGAGTTTCTGTGCTTAACCCATTAATGCTCACAGCAGCCAAAACAAGCCTGACGATTTTGGATATATTTTTCTAACAAGGCATTTTTTTGTAAAATATTTGAAGGAGAAATGTTAACCAGAGGTCAAACGACAACTCTCCTTCAAATATTTTGATAACTGTTGCTTTATTCCCGAGTTATTTACAAGAGTACGAAAGTAGCAGACTATACTTTCTAGAGAAACTCCGAGTGTGAATGGGTTAAGACAAAAGTAGTCTCAGCATTGAGAGGGTTAAATACCCTGAGCATGAACACCACAGTCAGCTGCCCCTGAGAGAACACAGCCGATGATACGCAGCCAGCCAGCAAGCCAGCCCGCCGCCAGGCTGCAAAGCTTCATCTGTGTTTAGTTTTGCAAACCGAGGGCATGTGTAGATCCTCAGCCAGCCGTGCCAAACCAGCCGCGATCCCACACGGAAATACGAGACGTACAAATACAGATGCACATGGCTGCCGATGATGATTTCAATTTCACAAACCTTACGTTCCCTAGCCTGGTTCTCAGGCTGAGCTTGGTACAGGGGTCCAGCTAACCACTAGCCCCATAGCCCGTACCTAGAGAAAATTGTGTGGGGCTGTAATAAAACTTGCCTTTACAGCCAGCGTGCAACAAAACCACTTCAGCTTGCAACATAACCACTGGCCCCGTTGCAAGTTGCAAGTGAATTTGGCAAAAAATGGCAATGGGGCAAGCTGAACAAGACCCTGGCTTGCCCCGCTCGGCAAGTAATGTTTTGGTCAAAGTCCAATATCACCTTAAAAAAGTTTGTTTAACAGAGTTGCGGGGCAAGTGGAAGTGCCGGCAGGGCAAGTCAATGTTAGGGGCAGCTTGCCCCGCTCAAAAAATAATGTTTTGCAACGTATGTTGCACCCTGCACTTGCCCCGTTGCAAGTGAATTTGGCAAAAAACAGCAATCGGGCAAGCAGAACAAGACGCTAACTTGCCCCGCTCAGCAAGTAATGTTTTGGGCAGTCAGTCCTCACAACGTAACTCACCTTTGTTTTTAAACAGAGTGGTGGGGTAAGTGGAAGTGCCAGCAGGGCAAGTAAACTTTAGGGGCAGCTTGCCCTGCTCGGCAAGTAATGTTATGGAGCCTATGATGCACCCTGGTAGCCCAACTGGCTATAAGAACGATGACATTTTAAGATCATGCTCTAAGGAATATCAGGAATATGAGCAGCTGAAGAACACCATCTGACACATCAGTTGTCTTTTAATACTGTTCCAAAATGAAATATAATAGTGAAAAAGTGGCTTACAAATTGTTTATGAGAAAGTGCTCCAGTGGTACTGCAGAATTTAGCAAAGCTGGGGCAATGAGATTTTGGATTGGGCTATGGCAATTTGAGAACCAGAAGTCCTGCGGTCTCCCAGAGTTTTTAGCCGAAGCCTGACCCCTGTAGGAATATTCCCACCACCATAGAGTATAGTAGTAGGTGGACTTGATGTCTTTAACTATAAACTATGGACAAACTGTTCCTCAGTTTGAGTTAGGTATATATTGACTCCACCATAGTGGATAGTAGGTAGGCTTGATGTCGCTATCAAACTATAGATGGCAGCACAGTATTAAGCCTGGTTCTAAGGTATATGGACATTGTACTTAATTTCGTTAAGAAAATACATGTTATGGTTGTAATCTGAGTATAGAGTGGTCTCCCTTGAAAAATACGATGCCCAAAGATTTAACAATTGCCAATTCAAGGCACCCGGTTTCTATCCTGGCACCTGGCTAAGACCCTGTCTCTCATCATGATCATATTGAACTAAAACTATTTTGCATATGTTGGGAAATATTTGATGAGGTAATATTCATCCGAACATTTCTCCTTAAGATAGTTTCAAAAGTACCATACATCCAGGCAGCATTTACAAAGATCCACCGGCAGGAATGATTAACCCATTCGTGCCTGGCGATGTCCATGACAAGTGTCGTCTGGATCTGTCATACTTTTAAAAATAATTTAGGAATGAAGCATCAATTTGCAAGATATTTGAAGGAGAGTTGTACACAGTGTTCTGATGAACAAGCCTCCTTGAAATATTTTCAAAATATTTCTTTTATTAGATATATCACCAAAATAGTGAGACTACGCACAAGAATGGGTTGAACAGGGAATCGAGGATTTCAATTTCACGATCCTTAGACACGCCTACATAAGTTACGCTACGAGCTATTTTTTTGAGACAATCTGAGTCATAGGAGCCTTCTGTGAGTTTGACAAGATCCCAATAAACGAAGCAGACTGAGTTCACATCAGCGATTTCGGGACATCAGAGTCAGAGCTGCGAGGCGCCGGTAGTCTGCTAGGGAAATGTCACAGGCAAAGATAACCCACTTAGTCATGTAGTGAAGGCATGGGGTTTGATAACACTACCCTCACAGCAGGGTCTTTAATTCCATTGCACAGTGAAAGATAACAGTACCCTCATAGCAGGGTCTTTAATTCCATTGCACAGTGAAAGATAACATAACCCTCATAGCGGGGTCTTTAATTCCATTGCACAGTGAAAGATAACAGTACCCTCATAGCAGGGTCTTTAATTCCATTGCACAGTGAAAGATAACATAACCCTCATAGCGGGGTCTTTAATTCCATTGCACAGTGAAAAATAACAGTACCCTCATAGCAGGGTCTTTAATTCCATTGCACAGTGAAAGATAACATAACCCTCATAGCTGGGTCTTTAATTCCATTGCACAGTGAAAGATAACATTACCCTCATAGCGGGGTCTTTAATTCCATTGCACAGTGAAAGATAACAGTACCCTCATAGCTGGGTCTTTAATTCCATTGCACAGTGAAAGATAACACTACCCTCATAGCTGGGTCTTCAATTCCATTGCACAGTGAAAGATAACAGTACCCTCATAGCAGGGTCTTCAATTCCATTGCACAGTGAAAGATAACAGTACCCTCATAGCAGGGTCTTTAATTCCATTGCACAGTGAAAGATAACAGTACCCTCATAGCAGGGTCTTTAATTCCATTGCACAGTGAAAGATAACAGTACCCTCATAGCAGGGTCTTTAATTCCATTGCACAGTGAAAGATAACAGTACAACTTATAGCAGGGTCTTTAATTCCATTGCACAGTGAAAGATAACAGTACCCTCATAGCAGGGTCTTTAATTCCATTGCACAGTGAAAGATAACATAACCCTCATAGCAGGGTCTTTAATTCCATTGCACAGTGAAAGATAACAGTACCCTCATAGCTGGGTCTTTAGTTCTGATTGTTTAGGCAAAGATAAAAGTGCCCTCATAGATGGGTCTTCAGTTCAGGGACTTAGCCAGGACCCGTCCTACCTGTCTTTTGGACAGGCAGTTTCCTGAGAACATCCTTTTTGGACAGGCAAAGATTTCTATGAAGAATTTTCAATTTTGCCTTTTTGAGGGTAATATCCAAATATTTTCCTAACAAACCATCTTCCAGGACATAGCTGAAGTGTACATTGGCTTTTTTGATACACTAGGCTTTTAAATGTAGTTGTTGCAAGGAGTTGTTACAAGTAGATTAGTGGCCAAATCTGGACGGGCAGATATTTTGGAATAGCTATTTTGGACAGACATTTTTGAAATCCTGGCTAAGACCCTGCTTCAGTTCCAATTACTTAGGCAAGATGATGGTACCCTCACCGCTAGGTCTTTGGTTCCAATTGATTCAAAGGCACATGAGAAGCTTTAATTAATACAGCCATGGACGTATATGCTATGTATTACACTACACATGTATGGCAATGCATTGCTATTTCTGGATAATGTGGATTTTCATGTGGATTAATCTGTGCATCGACAATTTGACAATATCATCTCTCTCCCCCTCTCTCTCTCTCCATCTCTCTCTCTCTCTCTCCCTCCCTCCCTCTCTCTCTCTCTCTCACTCTCTCTCTCTCTCTCTCTCTCTCTCTCTCCCTCTCTCTCTCTCCCTCCCTCTCCCTCCCTCTCTATCTCTCTCCCTCCCTCTCTATCTCCCTCCCTCCCTCTCTCTCTCTCTCTCTCTCTCCTCTCCTCTCTCTCTCCCTCCCTCTCTCTCTCTCTCTCTCTCTCTCTCTCTCTCTCTCTCTCTCTCTCTCTCTCTCTCTCTCTCTCTCTCTCTCTCTCTACCCCCCTCTCTCTCTCTCTCTCTCTCCCCCCCCCTTTCTCTCTCTCTGTCTCTCTCCCTCCTCTCTCTCTACTCTCTCTCTCTCTCTCTCTCTCTCTCTCTCTCTCTCTCTCTCTCTCTCTCTCTCTCTCTCTCTCTTTCTCTCTCCCTCTTCTCTCTCTCTCTCTCTCTCTCTCTCTCTCTCTCTCTCTCTCTCTCTCTCTCTCTCTCTCTCTCTCTCTCTCTCTCTCTCTCTCTCTCTCTCTCTCCCTTTCACCCATTTGGCAGTGTATATATATTTAGCATATTGCACTTATTACCCTTGCAAGCAGAAACTCTACAACTGTTATAACCTCACCATCACTCTCCCTGCTGCAGCGATACAGGCACCACTAGGAGCACTGACCTGCACCAGGAGGAATTTATATGAATTCCTTAAGTTCAAGTAGCGCATAATCAAAGCTACAACTGCATGCATGTTTTAGGGTTCAATCTTAGAAGATGAAAATGTACCTGCCTACTCTCAGATGAGTACCCATCTGCCAGGGTTTCAGCCATTTTTCAGTTCAGGGCTCGAAACTAGGGGGTGCCGGGAGCCCAGGGCTCCCTTGAATTCCCTTGCGGCTCCCTCAAATTTTTGCAGGGAGCCCAAAGATGTACTGGTTACTATGTACACACCACCTTTAGGTAGCTTTCAAAGATGCAATTGGGCTCCCTGAAAAAAAGTTAATTTCGAGCCCTGCAGTTGTTGTTTTTTGCATTTTTTTGTATCAGTCAAATTAGTGAACCCATAAGGGTTAATCTCGGGAACGAGAGCAATTAATTTTTTTGACCTATCATGGTGCACTTAATCCCCTGATCAATAGATTAGCGCTAATCCACTCATCGGTGGCTCCCCAGGTGTAGTGATTATGCCGACCAATAATCTCCAAGCACAATAAGCTCTTTATCCCTGCCATATGCCGAGGCCTGTGGTCGATTCACCTCTAGTACTATCAGTGCAGTTATACCCCCTGCGGACGTGAAACAATTATCCTGATCGAGGAGCCCGGTTTCAGATCCCTATCTGAGCGCAGCAGGTATCATCGCATGAAAATATCAATTAACCCTTAGGCTGCTGATGGCTAACTTTGCCAATACAAAATCATGCAAAACAAATAGATGAGAAATGACTGAAACCCTGGCATATGGGAAACTCATCTGAGTGCAGGGTCTTAGCCAGGATTTCAAAAAAAATGCCTGTCCAAAGCAGCAATTTCAAAAATTCTGCCCGTCCAGATTTAGCTACTAATGTACTTCACATCCTTATACCAGCTACTATTAATAGCTTAGTGTGTCAAAAAGGGCAATTTACACTTCAGCTATGTCCTAGAAGATGGTTTGTTAGGACACTATTTGGTTATTACACCCAGAAAGTCAAAATTGAAAAATCATCATAGAAAATTTTGCCTGTCCAAACAGGAGGTTTTTAGGAAAATACCTGTCCAAAAGACAGGTAGGACGGGTCCTGGCTAAGTCCCTGTTTGAGTGCTCAGTAAGAGCAATCTAATGAATACCAACCTGGCAGGGTTTAGGTGGTTTTCAAAAATCTTTGCATCCTTGTGCTTTAGACAAAAGTAGCCTTAGGATTGGAAGGGTTAACGCATTAATGCTCACAGCAGCCAAAAGCAGCCTGACAATTTTGATGAAATCTTGCAGGCAAGAGCATAGCGAGGAAAATATTTGATGGAGAAATGTTAAAGAAAACATTATCAACAACTCTCTTTCAAATATTTTGTATAATCATATTCAAATCCAGCGTTGAATGATTAAACTGAACTATAGAAGCAGACAACTATTTCTGAACTATTTCTGTTGATTTTCCATCAGGTTGAAGCAACATGATGTCATTGGTTGATCTGAGTAGTCACTCTCTATTATAGAGGCAAGAAAAAAACCATAGGGGACTTTCAAGGTCAACAGTGCTGTGACGAAAAGTGCATTGAAATCAGCTTAACCCATTAACACTTAGAGCTCCACCAGAACCTAACGTCTGCTACTTTCATACTTTTGAAAATAACTTGAGAACAAAGCGAAAGTTCACAAACTATTTGAAGGAGAGTTGTAGTTTGGCTTCTGAACAACATTTCTCCTTGAAATATTTTCAGGAAAATGCTTCTGTAAGTAAAATATTTCCAAAATCGTCAGGCCTCTTTTGGCCGATCTGAGTGTTAATGGGTTAATAATGAGCTACTCAGCATAATTGCTGTAACGATGGCCATAACTCAATGAGCAGTCTAATAAGTCTTAACCCTTTAATTCCTGGTACTGGTAGACCACTAAATCTGCCCCCAAGTCCCCAACCCATAAGGCTTAAAAAAAAATTGTTTGTTTCCTGTAACGGTCGGGAAAAAAATAGGGTAGGTAAGTCGGTAAAAAAAAAAATTTGCATTATTTTTTTGGTCAAAAATGTGTGTTTTATGCATGTTTTACGCTGATTGGGAGTTGGCAGGGCTGAAAAAATTTTAGGGTAGGGATTTTTTTAAATAAAAACTTGTTAGGGTAGGGTTACAGGAAACAAACAACTTTTTTTTAGGCCTAATTGGAATATTTTCCAAGAATATTTACACTCCATGGGGGATGTTTTTCTATGAAACTCAAACCTGCAGAGGTGATGTAAGCTCATTGTCTATACTTAAGGTGATAAACTGATTAGTGCCTTTGTGAGAGGGAATCGTTCTTGTACATAACAAGATATCAGGCATGTCTAATTAAGACCTTGTATAACAAGATCGGTTTCGACTGACTGCAGCGTGGAAAAAACAGAACCATCAAGAAAAAGAAAAATAAGTGAAAAAATAAAGTTATTCATGTCCTGATTTCAATGTTTGGCTCATGATTTAAAGAAATAGTGCATATAAACATAGATTTATAAACCTTTTCAGGCCTCAACGCTAACTCAAAATGATACTGGCCCTGTAGGACCAGTAACACCTGGCATCTACTGGTCCTGCAAATTTTTTACTGGTCCTACATTTTTTCTTTAACATAACAAGAAAGAACATTGGATAAAATTCACCACAACATTTATCTTTATAAATGTATCTTCATTTATTTCAAAAATATTTAGGGACATTTTCGGGGGGAAACTTTTTAACAAGAATGTCTCTAAATGTTTACTGGGCCTGAAGGACCAGTTGAGGTTGTTTTTTACTGGCCCGAAACTGTTTTTGGGATTTTTCACTGGCCTGGGGCCATAGGTTCACCTTTAGCGTCGAGCCCTGCTTTTTATTCATACATTTCGTATAATAGTATAAATTATATTCCAGGTATAAATGTGAATAAATCTGCAATATTTCCGAAGGTGCTCTTTCGCCTGTCATGGCGGGTGGTCCTGATCCGTCTCAGCAGCGGCATGAACTCTAGAGGGCGGATATCTATGACTTATACACGGACCAGAGGCAGTTATAAATGTCCTGTCACTAAAAACATGGCAGCCCAGCGCCCTGTCTCAAATGACAACTGAGACCGAGAGAAGTGAGCTGTACGCTTATGAATACCCTTAACAGGGCTCAAAATTAGCTGGATTAGGGAGCAAAATTCTCCTTACGCTCCCTCAAATTTCTGTGAGGAGAGGAGACTGAATATCATAACATTTAATAATAATAATAATAATAATAATAATAATAATAATAATAATAATAATAATAATCTTCATTTCACAAGGGTAACACAGTCAAATACAGGATTTGATTTTCGCTGTGGCCCTCAGATTTAAGGTTTATACCTTTCATGCTTCTGGCCACAGAGTTGAAATTTGAAAATTGTTTTTCAAGGTATAATCTCTTGAATGATGAGAGAGATGGTGCCATTTTCATATTTCAGGTCGTGAAATTGACTGGAGCCGGTAGCGGTGGGCTTCCTTGAACTCTCGTTCAGCTCCCTCAGATTTCTGCAAGGAGCCCAGAGATGTACTGGTTTCTTTACACAACACCTTAAAGTAGCTTTTGAAGAGGCCTAAAAAAGTTGTTTGTTTCCTGTAACCCTACCCTAACAAGTTTTTATACAAGAAAATCCCTACCCCAAAGTTTTTTTTCGCCCTCGCAACTCCCAATCAAAGTAAAACATGCATAAAACACACATTTTTGACCGACCTACCTACCCTATTTTTTTCAGACCGTTGCAGGAAACAAACAATATTTTTTTCTTGGCCAGATGCAAGTGAGCTCACTGGATAAATATTTAACATTGAGGCCTGCTTAAACTGTAGCAGTACTCATTGTGGCTAAAAGCAGCCTGACAATTTTGATGAAATCTTACGAGCAACAACGAAGGCAGGAAAATATAACATGGAGGATTTTTTTACAGGGTCTTAGCCAGAATTTAGAAACTGGGTGCCTAAAATTGGCAATTGAAAAACTTTTGGGCGTCCAAATTTTTTAGGGGGACCACAATACACTCAGATTTCAACCATAAACATGTATGAATTTATCAAAATAAGGCACGATATCCTTATACAATGTCATATGAATAATATGGAGATGAAAAAATTGATTACATGCTTGAGATTGACATTTTAAGAAATTCCTCACAAAAAAAATTGGGTGTCCTGAGGGGTGCTTTTTAAGGGTTTGGGTGTCAAAAAAGACACCCAGACGCCCTGCTGGCTAAGACCATGTGGAGGAATGTTAATTAAGACATTACCTACAACACCATTCCCATTGATCTAGAAGACAGTTGCTGGAGCCTGGAGGACTCTTTACCAGGGACTTAGCCAGGATTTGGAGAGTAGGGTGTCCAAATTGGGGTTTGGAGGAGACAGGGTGTCCTGGTAATCGAACGCAGCGCGTTCGATGCGGTCGCTCATGGAGCGAGCGCTCTTTCGGCCGGGGGTCTGGTGCCCGCTTAAGGGCCCCAGAAGCCAGAGGGGTCTAGATGCTCTGAAATGCATTTTCTGGCTTTTCCTGGCACATATTTTCATATATTTTACATTTTGAAATGTATGTTTTATCAGTGTGAATACTATATTTCATAGTTATTTTCCTAGTTTTGTCAAATTTGATCAACTTTTGTTGCCAAACTACATATATACCAGGATGACCAGAAAGGCAAATGTTCAAATTAACCTCTTACTAATCTGATTACAAATACCAAGACAAAATTATGAATAAAAATCACAAAATCACAATGAAATTTTCAACTTGTGATTTCAGATTGATCCCCCAGTATTATTATTTTTCTAAAAAATATATAATTTTTATCTAGAATCTATGTCAATCTTAGTTATCAGTAATGGTATGTTTATTTATTTATCCTGCTTTGTTTGGACCCTGGCCACCCATTCTCAAAATATAACTTGACAAGCAGATAGTTTCAGAGAGATATAAAGTCTAGAAATAAACAACATTAATCAAACTTAAAATAAAACTGATGTACATGTACTTTATTATAT
This sequence comes from Maea johnstoni, assembly GCA_963942565.1. Taxonomy (NCBI): domain Eukaryota; kingdom Metazoa; phylum Annelida; class Polychaeta; order Spionida; family Magelonidae; genus Maea; species Maea johnstoni. The sequence goes on from OZ012697.1 coordinate 2,991,882, forward strand.
AACTACTGCCCATGCACAAACATAAACATCCTGAAAAATAAAGATTTGATTTATTTCTGTCGGAAATCATGATCTGAACATAAAGATTCAGCAGTTAAGTTACAAAGGTTAGAAAATGTGGCCTCCCTTTTACAAGTTTATAAAGCATGAAGTCATGTTCAGGAGCCATTTTTATGTGAAATAAACAAGTAGGAACATAAAAATTACAAGTGCCATTAGTCCATTACCTTACCTTCACATCGTCCAGATCCTCTTCTTGTGTTGTAATATTATACCCATGCCTGAGAGATCATTTCTGGAGCCTCTCAGCAATGCATGGTAGAGTAGAGCTATTCAATGTTCACGGCTCATTTAAATCATTTGCCGGTCAGCGCTGATCTACATAAAGAGTGCTCACACCAAGTATTTCTAAAGAATAAATTTCAAATGGATATAGTTGCTCTCACCTCTCAGAATATGTTAATTTATAGATGATCCGCCGTCTGGACATCTGCTTTCAATGAATGTGAAGTTGAATGATCACCACTTGAGAGATCGTGCCGGCCGGCGGCCGCCATTTTGAATTCGAAAATTACGTTGTATCACCAACAATCAAATTGAGTGTTTCAACTTGTTATTGGGGGGCATCTAAACTTATAAATTAATCATTTCTAAGTTGATAATATTGTTTCCTGACATCTTATTGTCTCAGAAGTCGATTTATTTTGTCAAGAACTGTCAGGGAATTAGCGTCTATGATTGGTTGGTGTCAGGTCAAAATTGTATGTTCCAAAATCGCCGTTCGCAAAAAATCATATAACTGAAAGATGTCTTGGCCTTGGGACATAAATATGTCTAGAATTGACATTCAGGATTAAACAAAGACAAATAACAAAACATAGACAACTTGACAAGAATGTTTGTAACACTTCAATATTGGGAATGATAAGTTTTATCGGCCGTTTTTGAGATCGGCCATTTAGGCAGTCGGTGATTTTGGGATCGGCGATTTTGACCGACAGGACCGCATGGCACGCAAGACATCGTCTTTTGCGATGTCTTGCAGATATAAAGCTTATAAGTCATGTCTTTCTTTGCAAATCTTGCAAAGAAACATGTAGGAATACCAGGTAGGATGCCGCCATTATTGCAATAAAAACTTCTCGTTTCCTCCCCGTCTTTGAATGTATGATTTGGCCAGGGCTAGGGCGTCTTTTAAGAGGTTTTAGGAGGACCTCCCGCCCACCATTTAATTGAATTTGGCTTAATCTTCCCGTCCAAATGACGGGCAGACGGGTCGCTGCATTAATGCCTGCTCTTTACCCTTTCACTGCTGATGGCAAATTTGGTCAACATAAAATGTCAAAAAATTTGGAAATGACTGAAACCCTGACACATGGGTACTCATCTGATAGTCCTCGGCGAGAGCTTTCCAATGAATACCCACATGCATGGTCTTAGCCAGCAGGGCGTCTGGGTGCCTTTTTGGACACCCAACCCCTTAAAAAGAACCCCTCAGGACACCCAAATATTTTTGTGTGGAATTTCTAAAAATCTCAATCTCAAGCTTAAAATTGAATTTTGTCATCTCCTTATAATTCCCATGACATTGTTTAATGATATCATGCCTTATTTTGATGAATTTATACATGTTTATGGTTGAAATATGAGTATATTGTGATCCCCCTTAAAAATTTGGACGCCCAAAAATTTTACAACTGCCAATTTTAGGCACCCAGTTTCTAAATCCTGGCTGAGACACTGCCCACATGCCTGATTTTATTTCACACCAATATAAATCCCATGACTTTGGATGAGGACATTATGCCTTATTCCAATTTCAACAGAACCGGTAAGAAATTCCCCTCTTTAAAAAGTTCTAATGGGTATTTCACTTGCAGAAGCACCACAGACAGCCCTCCACAACGCCGCATATTCATATAGCGAGTTGGCGACCAGTCCAACCAACTAATTAATGGGGATCCAGCATGGTCATAGCCAGCAGGGCGTCTGGGTGTCTTTTTGGACACCCAAACCCTTAAAAAGCACCCATCAGGACACCCAAATTCTTTTGAGAGGAATTTCTTAAAATGTCAATCTCAAGCACATCATTGAATTTTTTCATCATCATATAATTCCCATGACCTTGCATAAGGATATCGTGCCTCACTTTGATAAATATATACATGTTTATGGTTAAAATTTGAGTTTATTGTGGTCCCCCTTAAAAATTTGGACTTTACAATGGCCAATTTTAGGCACCCAGTTTCTTATTCCTGGCTAAGACCCTGGGATCCAGTGTAGACTCTAACCTATACGACCATACGCTTCGGAACCAGGCATCGTAAGTTCGTAACCCCTAGGCCACGGTGGATGACCCCAGTCCATACATCCATGTACAAGGCAAGTTTTTTTTTCCATAAGAGTTTTTTGTTAGTACTGTGCTATCCTTAGCCACCCCTGTCTGTGTGATGCCTAAGACAAGCCAATCAAAAGCAATGATATGTTCAAAGTAAGGGAAATCATGACGTACGGCCAGGGGTTTTTTCAACAGTGCTCAGTGCAATACCCCTGAGGCCTATGAATGAGCAGTATCAGTTCAACTAGAAGCGTCTCGTCTATAAATACTACATTTTGCAGGGTCTGATAATTACCAAAGAGGTCTACAGGAATGTTCTGTTAGGGCTACAGGCATAGTCTTAGCCAGAAGGGCGTCTGGGCATCATTTGGAGACCCAAACCTTAAAATAATACCCTTCAGGACATTCTATTAATGTATTTAGAGTTTCGTGAAATGTCCATTTCAAGTATATTACAATTGATTTTTTTCCATCTCAATATGATTCCCATGACATCGTATGAGTATATCAAGCCTTATTTCAAGATGTAAATGTATACATGTTTATGGTTGTATTTTGAGTAGACAGTGGTCAATTGACCTTTCCCAGTGAAGTGTACACATGGCAACTGGGTGTGCAGTTGTGTATTATGACCGGGCTGCCCACGCATTTAGAGCAGGAATTAAATGTTGCCACTGTACTTTTGCACCATGTGGGAGGTTAATTGTTCACACCTTTCTGCCTTCCTTGATTGCATTTAAAGACATTTCATTTCATATAATGGGATGCTAATTTATAATGTATTTGACCAAGGCACCAACATTTATGAGCCCACTAGTCAGTTGCCATGGTAAGTTAGAATGACTGAGGATTGGTGAAGTACAACTATATAAGGATATAGTTACCTGTACTAAATACAATACCAAATACCCATATCAAATGGGAAAAAGTATCATATCGAAAAAGTTAAGTTTCCTATCATTTTAGATTTAAAATGTCCCAAATCGAAAAAAATGAAACCACCTTCAAGACTCAGGCAAGTCAAACATGGTTACATAGTGCAGCAGAATAGCCCAGGATTTGCCATTACCCCAACCAAAGGTCTAAAAAACTTGGTACTTTTATATAGACCCCCCTTCAAATATGTTGTGAATGTTTTATTTCATATATTTTCAAAAATATCCAAGTCCAAATGACACTTGTCAAGGAGATCTCAAGCCCCAAGGTGTAAAAGCATGTCCTCTGGGCTCCAACTCAGGCTTCGGGGGCATATGCCCCTAGATTTTGCAGTGTGCTCCTAAATTTCTCAGGCTGGGGGCCCAAAAGAGTATGTATATTGTATAATAACCAGAAGTCCTGATTTTGACCACTTATTCTTATCAAAAGAAGTTCTCATGCCCCTAGCTTGAAAACTAAAGCCCCATTCTCACATTCACGACTTACAGCCACGATCGGCCGCGACTCAGCAGTCCTGGTCGATCGGGGTGAGTCGGCAATAGTACATGTACTGACGTATGACAGTCTAGCAAGTCTGCACGAGTCGTATTGAAGTCAGCGTCGGCTACGACTGTTTTGAAAATTTTAAAACAGTCGTAGTCGATCGGCGCCACCTCCAATAACAAGTAGGTGCCAATAGGTAGCGTATGAGAAGCGTATGAAGGTCGGCAATAGCGTATGAAGGTTGGCAACAGCGTATGAAGGTCGGCAACAGCGTATAGCAGTCGTATTGACATCGGCGTCATGCGTATGCAAATCTGTGGGAAAGTTGCATACGCTGTGCGTACGATCGTACAGGACTGCTATACGCTATTCAAGTCGTATAGCAAGCGTATGAGTAGCGTATGATAGTCGGGATATACCTATGAGCATCGTATAACGGTCGCCGTCAATCGTATGGCAACCGTATGGTAGTCGAATAACAGTCCTCTTTAAAAAAGAAAAAATGCAAAATTTGCATAATAGCGTACTCGAAACGTATAACTCGGTCTATTCGCTAGATCGGCATAGTCGTGGCTGAAGTCGTGAATGTGAGAATGGGGCTTAAGTGTAAGACCCTGCAACTCCAAGTGAGTATGTCAAACTTACATCATGAATAACAATGCCTGAATGGTCAGAAGAACTTGACCCGGCCGATAAGGCTATTATCTACACTGGGCCCTGGGGGGTTGGGGGTCAATCATGGAAGCCTGTAGCTGCAGCTGACCCCAGGCCCTTTGTACCTGTTGGCTAGACCCATTCATGTTGGTAGCAGCCAAATCTGTCTTACAATTGTGGTGATATTTCTCTACATAGTCTTAGCCAGCAGGGTGTCTTGGCGTCATATGGACAAACCCAAACCCTCAGAAATCATCCCTCAGAACAAAAATATTTTGTGAGGAATTCAGTGACTCTTAATGTCAATTTCAACCATATAACATAATTTTTTCATTTCCCATTCCATTGAATAAGGATATTATGGCGTATTTTAAAAAGTAAATACATAAAATCTTTTGGTTGTAATACAAGGACGCCCCAAAAATTTTCAATTGCCAATTTCAGGCGCACACAGTTTCTAAATCCTGGCTTAGACCCTGTCTTTCTAACAAGCGCAATAGTTAGACATTTGAAGCAGATTTGTTCATCAGAACTGTATCTACAATTCTCTAAATATTTTGCAAATGTATGCTACTTCGTCAGAGATAAATACTAACACTCGCCCACCCCTCATTTAAAAAATTCCCACCCCAAACCCTTCGTTTTGACAAATAAAAATAAAAAACAAAGAACTCACGTGTCGTGACTGTCGTCGTCTTGTTTACATCCCCCGCCATATGCAACAAATGCGCACTTCTTTCTGCACATACACCTGGGGTGTTTGCGCGATCTTCCGCAATGCCAAGTTGCCGTCATGGACATGATATATTTCCCTATTGAATACATTGCACGATCATGTCCGCGACGGCAACTTTACATTGCCGAAGATCACGCAAACACCCCCTATATGCGCAGAAAGAAGTGCGCACTTGTTGCATATGGCGGGGGATGTAAACAAGACGACGACAGTCACGACACGTGAGTTCTTTGTTTTTTTGTTTTATTTGTCAAAATTTCCATTTTGCCTCAACATAGCCCTGAAAATGCAGGAGAATGCATATCAGAGCATCTAAACCCTTTGGCTTCTGGGGGCCTTGAGCGGACCCCAGACCCCCTGCCGCAATGGCTCAGCGCCTGCGGCGCTTCGATCGCAGGCTAAGCCCGCGCAGGTCAGGCTTAGCCTGACCTGGGCTAGTAAGCTCTAAAATTCACTCGCCCAGTGGGCTACTAATGTTTAAATTTAGTCTTTATCACTGCTTCGTTCAAAAGTTATTTTGACAAGTCAAGACAACACTGGTATTATGTAAGTAGATCTCCGGGCACTAAGGGTTAAGCCATTGTCTACATTGAGCCCTGAGGGGATGTGGGGTTAATTTCCTGGAACTGTGCAGCTCCTTATCCCTTTGTACATGTTGGCTTAGGTACCTGCTGGATGGAGGTCAAAAACTGGAACACTTCAGCAGTCTTCTCAAAGCTTAGTACATGTTTTTTTGTTTGTTTGTTATTTACTGCATTTGTCCCATAGATCTACTTCCTTGGGAGGACCTCCAGACCAGGGTCTTAGCCAGGATTTCAAAAACATAACAGCATTTCCAAAATTTCTGCCCGTCCAGATTCAGCTATTTATCTACTTCAAACCCTTATACCAACTACATAATAGCCTAGTGTGTCAAAGAAGGCAATTTACACTTCAGCTGTCTTAAAAGATTATTAGGAAAATATTTGTCCAAAAAGTTAAAGTTGAAAATTCTTCATAGAAATTTATGCCTGTCCAAAAAGGAGCTTTCCAGAAAACTGCCAGTCATAAAATTCCTTGTCCCTGCCCCAGAGAGCTACCTTCCCTCCTCATCACTCCTTTGACTCCCCAGTCCCCATGTGCTCCCTATCCCCGCCCACGCTGTTGGTCATGCATGTTGGTGCAATGCGTGACTAGTTCAAGCCCGAGTGATTTCTCCTGCTATAACCCTAGCCTGGCCTGGCCAGTGGGGTTCACCAAGTAGGATTGGTACCTTAATAGTTTTCACAATATGATAGATCGATATCTCCTTAAGTAACAACACAATATCTTGACAACTGACTGAAATTTGCAAAATTAAGCAGAGTGAACTTCAGAAATTTCACATTTTTAACGAACTGTCTTAAACTCTTAGTGCGAAGAGGTCCAGGTAGCAATTAAGTCAATCTTCTATGTGATTTGACAATCTACACCCTGTCATGTTGGTATTCATTGGAAAGCTCTTGCTGAGTATCATATCAGAACCCATGTGTCAGGTTTTCAAAAAATAATTTTATAGGTTTTTTTGCAACATTTTGTATTGGCCAACTTAGCCATCTGCAGCATAAGGGTTGACAGGTCAATTACCAGATCCTACACTAGTCTCACTTTCAATGTAATTCAAGTTGCATTTAGGGTTATCATGAAATACTTTAACCCTTTTTTAAGGATAACTAGCCTGTTATGATAATCAGTTGCCCCAGGCTTCCGCAAATAAATCAGGGTTGGTTTTTCTTTTAGCTGACTGCACCACGGTATCAGATTTCAAAATGATTTACTTCTCTATCATGGCAAGCAGTGTATTTGGCTGATACAGGCGAACTTGGATATGATGGACCACTGTATGACGGATTTTTGCAAATGACGGACGATATGCTTGGTCCCAGTCCGATGCATATCAAGTATTCGTCATACGTATACGACCAATTTTCTTGGTCCCATTGAGTCTGTCATATCCAAGTTCACCTGTATATAATCATCTCAATTCAAGGCTCGAAATAAGCTGAGGCTGTGAGCCCAAAGCTCCATAGAATTCCACTGCGACTCCCTGAAAGACTCCAAAAATGTAAGTGGTTTCTATACCCATTTAGTCAATACCTCTATGGCTCTAAGTAGATTTAGCAGATGCAATTGGGCTCTCAGGAAACAAATAATTTCGAGCCCTGCAGTTATTTATCTATTTATTTTCCTCATGGGATAATTGCTAGCCAGTATGTGATTGCCCAGTTAAGCATCACAATATCCACAATACTATCTGGGTTGCCCTTCCAACAACATCCCTAGGCATAGTCTTAGCCAGCAGGGCATCTGGGTGTATTTGGACACCCCAACCCTCAAAAGTCACCCCTCAGGGGCTGTTCCCTTGTGAGGGATTCATTTAAATGTCTATTTGAATTTCATATTTAATTGAATTGTTTCACCTCAATATAATTCTCATAACATTGTATAAGGATAATTAGGATATCATGCCCTATTTCATTTAAAAGTGAATACATGTTTATGGTTGTAAACTTGTAATGCTAGTATATTGAGGTCTACCTAGAAAGAGGAAGTTCAAATTGGAACATACTATACAAATCCTGATTTGGTATTACACTGTTGTTAACGTGTCATATATAGAAATCTTTATCCACCTCACCCTAAATCCAAGTCTCAAGTATAAGATGAAACTCTTTCAGCCAGGCTTAACTTCTATCCACAGCGTGCAACATAACCACTGGCACCGTTGCAAGTTAATTCAGCAAAAAACGGCAATGGGGCAAGCTGAACAAGGCCCTGATTTGACCCGCTTGGCAAGTAATATTTTGGGTAGAATCCAATCTCACCTTTGTTTAACAGAGTGGCGGGCCAAGTGGAAGCTTGCTATTCAGATAAGTGGAGTAAGGATTAGTACCTTTAAAACAGCTTAATGTTTACAATATGATATTGATTATTTCCTTCACAATATGATACCTTAATGATATTTTTAAATGATAAATAATAATTTAAATAATAATTTCATATGAATATATATATTTCAAATCTTAAATGATACGATAAAATACTGAACTTTTACGATATGATGATTTTTGCCATTCAATACCGGTACTTGGTATTGTATTAAGTACCAGTACCTATCCCTAAGGCGGAATAAAATTCCTGAGTGGAACACTGCCATTAATGAGTATGCCCTCATAATGGCACAGCCACTCCATGACTATACTATCTCAACTATATCATTATGACTATAAGCATAAGTGCATCCTATTAACTACTCAATGCCTCAGGTCAACTCTAGGTCAATGCCCACCTGTGCTCAATAGCATCACTACACTGGCTAGTGTAGGCTGAATTGACATGCTGCCAATTGACATCTCCTCCTGAACAACGGGAATTATAACGGGAGTCCTCGCGTGGATCAGCGAAACCTCTTGACACACAAAAATCACAATGAGTAGGGTTGTGTATACAAGCAGCTCACAGCATGGCCTTGGGACAGGGACTTACCCAGGCAACCACCAGGGAGTCATTTGACTCCCAAACATTAGATTTTTGGTAAAATGACACCCAGTTATATCTTGTAAGATGTTCTGTATATATGTTGAGTCCAAGGGAATACTTCACAAGTTTTACTCATACAAGACAATAGGCACTTTAAATGATGGAAAGAAGCAAACGTTTTCTTGCTATGTAAATAACTCAATATATATAGGGTTGTTATGGTTATTCTTGTAAATTGGGTAACTGACTTTTGATCCCCAAAATGCCATAAATCCACACTTTTGACCCCCTGTTATGGCCGAGCGCTCGAGCTAAAATTTTGGGACGATTCCCATCACTACTGAGCAGTGTCTTAGCCAGCAGGGGGTCTGGGTGTCATTTGAACACACAAACCCTCCAAAATCACACTTCATGACACCCAATTTATTTTGTGAGTAATTTCTTAAAATGTCAAATTGAAGGATATGATTTAGGTTTTTCAGCCTGAATACAATTTCTATGAAATTATATATATATATACAGGATAATGAACCTTATCTTAAGTCATTTCAATGAGGAAATACATATCAATGGTTTGTAATCTGAGTATATTGCGGTCTCCCTTGAAAAGTAGGATATCCAAACATTTAACTTTTCCGAATTTGGGCACCCACTTTCCAAATCCTGGCCAAAACCCTGAGCGCAAAGACACTAAAGGCCCTAGAAGTATCCATATTCAGAAATCCTAACATAATGATAAGAATAAAGTTATATTCATGGAGTAATAAAGTTAAACTTCATTAACCTGAGGACTACCATTCTTGGCCACCCTGGACCCTTATATTAAGGGTCCAAAACAGATTTTTATTAATTAGCAAAAGTACCTACTAACTGTTGGGTTGCTTCTTATGAGCTGTAATGAATGCCAATTTGCTATCAATTATGATACAAATCACTTAAATCTGGTGCTAGTGAAGAAGTGAATCTACCACCTCGCGTGACCTTGGTTTTAAGTACTTACTGGGACTTAGCACTAATCTTATTTATTTCTATTGGAGGATTTTGTAGATTTAGTTATGTTCCATTACTAACATTATAATCCTATTGCATCAGTTATTTAAAAGAATTACAGCTGAGATATGCATGTTTTACAAAAATATTCAATTGAATGTGATCGTTTTAGTGATGCAAACAATCTGATAATGGCCATACATGTACATCATCACTTATTCAATCTCACTAAATGCAATAACATCATCATAGAACTGATTGTGTGTCAGTAGCATGTTATTCATTTATTTACCAATCAGCTAGTCTTTCTGAAAATTCTAAACATTGGTCATTTTTATGAAGCTATGGCAATGTATAATATTGAGGCAGGGTCTTTAGCCAAGATTTCAAAAATGCCTGTCCAAAATGTCAGCAATTTCAAATGTTTTGGTCCCTTCCAGATTGAGCTACTTATCTACATTGAATCCTTATACCAGCTGTATTGAGGATCGCTTGTGTTGAATACTTAATCCCTCCAATGCTAAGGCTACTTAACAACGCAAAGATTTTTGAAAAACAACCCATATGCCAGGGTTTCAGTAGCACTCTATTTTTTGAAATCTCATTCTGTATTGGTTAAATTAGCCACTAACAGCATAAGGGTTAATACTTGTGGCAAGTGATCTGTCCTGTCAATAGACCTATGCCATGGACGGTATCAAATATACTACTGTCCAGCAGGTCCAGACAAGATATGTCCAGGGTTGAATGTATACATTATTACATAGCAATAAAACAAGTGATATACATAAATAAACTTGAGTAATGTGAGGATGAAACTAAAACAGTGCTAAACTCAATGTGTCAACTTGATTGCAGTTTGCAGGTGCCCCCTGATGATGATGATGATCAGTGCATTTAATGTTGTTGTTTTTGTTGACGTTGTTGGGTGAATGTTTACAGTTAAGCACGACCATAGAACATGTGCTTCGGACAGATATAGAATACGATCCATTCAAAAGGTTTAAAGGCACCGTGCATAAGCCACTTTTCTGGCTGACATACTTGGGAAGGTTGAAATTGGAGAAGGTTGAAAGCAATCAGGTTTCAGACTCTGGGAGAACTTCATTTGGCCAGAGGGGAGGCCTGCTCACTGCTGGCGGAATGTCAATTTCAAGAAAATATCAACTCACCTTCCAGCCGTTACCTGCCTCCTTGTAATATGGGAAATTATCACATATCCAAACATAGATTTCACTGAGAGTCATTTTCTTCTTGTGGGATGAATTTATTGCGAATGTGATTAAATTCGCGTAACTATATGGAGGCTTTCCGTCTTTCTGATTCTGCTGCTGGTCGGACGAGTCTAGGGTAGCACTTGGATCGAGCGGCGATCCTGGCGATTTTCGAATTGCAATCTGCCCTGTGCCATTCTTAATCATCCCATCTGTTGGATTTGCACCAGGTTTGTTGTTGTTGTTGCCTGCCATGGCTCCCCCGACGGATAATCGGGGGAGCCAGTCCATTGCAGTAAGACTACTCTCTAACTCCGCCATCTTGAATCTACCAGGACCAGTTTGCTTTCCGTGTTCATAAAAAATCACTCCATTTAACTTTTCTACTCAGTACCTATATCCGCATAAATATTAATTTCTTCGAAACACATTAATATTTTGATCCGACATATTAAATAGGAGGCGTCAAACGTTTAAAACCATATTTATATATGCCAAGGAATTTTGAACTACTTTATATCGCGTAGGTAGAATTCACATCACTCCTTGGAATGCTTCATGGCCCCCCTCGAAGTTGCGTAGCAGCACCATGCTATCTGACGTCAGATTCCCGCGAAATTCTAATTGATAGTTGTTTATTTATAGTTCACGTATGGTGTCGTGCATTACCTGTCGGCGAAAAGGCCGAGCTAAAAATAAATACGCATGACCATCGCGTTTCTATCAGAGAGATAAACGGAGGGAGCAGCGAAGTGCGGAGATATCGTATCCTTCCAGGCCACTCCCAGTTGAATGACAATTAAAAATCGCCAGATTAAAAAAATACAGTCATGCAAACGGCGTGTCACGGTGGGCGGGGCGCCCACAAATTAAATTTCAAGTTGTGCACTAAAGTTTAAAATTTGAAAATTTCTATCTATTTATTTCTTTAAAATGCTTACTACATTAAATTCTCTTTTTTTACAGTATGATGTTGTTTTAATATATAAAATGAGTTTGAAATGAAGATTTCAACGAGGCTGAACCGGCAGTTATCAGGCATAACGTCACCATATACCTTTTACCTTGGATTAAGAAAATAAGCTTTTACCGACATCGAAACCAATCCCCTACATCAAAAAAATGAAACATTGAAATTCATCACCACTTCTTAATCAGTCAGGTGCCTGTAGTGGATTTGCATCATATACCAGTACCTGTATTCATGAACCCCACCCCTCGAAGTTGCGAAGCGGCACCATGCTATCTGTCGTCAGGCAACTTCGGCTCTCTCTCTAGTCTAGGCCAAAAAACTTCATTAAAAAGAATTTTCAATGTCGATAAAAAAATGTTTTCAATGTAAAATGCGTTTCAGTGTATCTTCAAATTTGATCCTAAGCCCCCCTTTCAAAATTAATCTCGGGACCGCTCTCCCCCAGGTGAATACGGAGACTTAAGAAAACATTCTCCAGCAAACTATCATTCCAAAATAGCAGAATATGCACTGACCTCAGATTTGCTAATTATGTTTTAAGATAAAAACCTTCCATGTTAATTTTTAATGATCAAAGAACTGACGCCCATAGCATGCTTCAACTGGGGAGGACTTAGACTAGGGTCACAATGGATAGAAAGTAAGGTGATGGGTACCATTGCAAGCCAGTTAAAAGCCCTGTCCCAAAACACACCTCAAAGCAGCATAATCCTATAACTAGGTGTATCTCCAGGTTCCTGAGTGTTATCAGGTAGAGAATATCATCGCCACCTGTCATTATTCAATCCTTATTCTGTTTTATTTCAAAACTTACAACTTTTTTTTCGAATGACATATTCTCATTAATTACGCAGTTGATGGTTACTGTAGGTTCACAGATACCTTAGGGATGCCATTGACTATGCCCAATGAAAAGTATTTTTTTGATTTTTTACTGCTGATCATCAGATCTCGCAACGTGACCCTCGTTACGGGCCACATCAGTGGATCAACTGATATTCCCCGCTTGCAGCCAATAGGCATACTATTCTATATAGCCTACAGTACTGCTAAATGACCCGAGTCAGAGCCCGAGTGCAACACTGATTACACATACCCTTGGGCGCTGAACAACCAGCCTTATCACTGACGCTACACACTGGGCCCAATGTGATTATATGGTAAATGGCCCTTGTTTCAGCTCCCACATCTAGCTCTCTGGAATAGGCCCCTAGTCCCTGAAAAGTACCATACCCTTCTGAGTTGAATAGCCTGTGTGGTGTACCCAGGGTGGTGTAGTACCAGATATGACATATAGATGGCATCACATGGTATCTAAAGTGGTGTGATCAAACTCAAACTGGATCCTCTATTCACCTGGTGAGATAAATGTAAGGACCGTTCCATTTAAAAGTGTGGGGGGGGGGGGGGGGGGGAGGGAGAAGAACGAATGATAATTAAAAGGGGGGTGGGGTAAAATAATGCCAGATCCTCCCCCCCCCCCCCCCCGAAACAATCTTCCGTTTATCGCCACTTGAAATAAATTGCCCGAAGCTTCATCGTGACGGGGGTCTACCCTTATGGCCGCATGGTCAATGGCGTTGTTATTGGTAGCCTACAATCTCAAGAGGACCAGGTGGTGTCATCTATCTAATATACCTGGTACTATACCACACAGCTTGGTCAAAACAGAAGGAAATGTCGGCGCCCCATATGTGGTCTATGTCACTGACTGCTATAGCTGTCTCTCACAACTTCCCTGGTCGAATCCCAACGGGGGCATGTGGGCAAGATATCAGTGACATGACGTTAGGCGGTGGTTTTCGCCGGGTTCTCTGGTTATCTCCACTACCTACAACTGGCTAGTCACTAACTAACTAACTAAATAGAATATTGCCAAAAAATAACGTTTATCGAAATCCAGATTTCCAAAGTAATCTTCGTTAGTTGCCCGGGGGGCACTTGGGTATTTAGGGGGGTGCATACGTTCGTTATCAAAATTAAAAAACACCTCTAAAGCACTGATTTCTGGCCAAAAAAGCACCCTTATTTTTAAAAAACGCTGATTTTTTCCACTAAATAAACACCCCTTCTTTTATCAAAACACTGACATTGGATGAACGGGAACACGTATTTTAACTTAAGATTTTATAAACCTCTGCTTGTTTAGCGGCAGCAAGTGGCGGCAACAAACTCGGAAGCCCTGAGTCTCTTCGGGAGTCACTCGACGTCAGAGCCGCGTATATTTCGTGGATTGTAAGGGGATTTTGACCCCCATACTTCGTACCTGGGTACAAAAAAGTACCCTTCTTTTACAAAATCGCGGACATGCGGAGGTCTTAAAAAAAGACCCCTTCTTCCGCGAAATACGTGACGAAGGTGCGGCCCCCCTCTGTACCTGAGTGCCCCTCCCCCCCCCCCCCCCCCCCCCCCCCCCCCTGAGTGCCCCCCCCCCCTGGGGTTAGTTGTTGCTTCTGTCCACAGGGGCTTGTATCGTTGAGCGCCACTAGCACGTGGTCACATCCCGTATTAGTAATATAGACTATTTACTATTTCTTAGTACCAGCCTCAGAGTCGCGAGTGACCCCTCAACGATACAAGCCCCTGTGCTTCTCGGCTGTCCACAATTATGGACCGACGACCATAACAATTCCACAAGTGCGGAGAAAATATCAATACCGAGGGAAAGCTATTATACTTGATAACCATTTCATTCAGACTTTTTGATGAAAATGATTCTTTATCAACGTCCGTATTGCATGACCTTGGTCTTGTGAGACGGTGTCTTAATATGCTCAGTGGTGGCCTAAACAGCCACAGTTGGTATGATTATGAATGCATAGGAGGGCTGCAGTATGTTCACATCTCAAATGAGCATTTATTCACAAATTAACCCATATATACCTGAACATTAATCATTACACATTAATCAGAGCTGAGACAGACTAAGACAGGGGGGGGGGGGGGGGCTCTAAGGCACACCTTAATCATCTCCCGCTAATTACTGCAATAACACTTAGCAGCAATGACGTTGTTTACGCTATCTCTGCGTAGATCTAGACAATAGCAGATTCCACTTAATTAGCACTTATTACATGTAGTTACCCCCTTGTTCAGACACCAACCTTACCCTTTCCCTTTTCTGTTATCATGTATAGGGTAGACTAGGGTATTGAACCTAACATGCATCAAATAGACGTCGGCAGTAACACCATCAGATGCACAATTAGGTTTAATATTGTTGAACTAGCTACTCCCTTGCACGTAGTAGCGACCTTCTTAGGGGGCTCGGGACCTTCGCACCTTTAAATAAGGTTTTTATTTTTAT
This sequence comes from Maea johnstoni, assembly GCA_963942565.1. Taxonomy (NCBI): domain Eukaryota; kingdom Metazoa; phylum Annelida; class Polychaeta; order Spionida; family Magelonidae; genus Maea; species Maea johnstoni. Next base: position 3,007,011 of record OZ012697.1, read on the forward strand.
TTTTTGATATCTGAAAGCTGAAAAGGTTTGCTACACATTCCTCTGAACAAGACCTCTCAACTAGAACTACAAATGACAAAAAAAATACTTTAAAAAAAATCTGCCTACTTGGAGAGAAGGCAGATTAGGCTCCCAGCTGTGATGTTTATCTAAAATCATAATAGCCCTTCTTTATCTGATCCCCCCTGGGAGGTATGCTCCCCTGGCCGGCTCCAGAATGTGTAAATATTCTAATGTGTATTATAGAAGTTTCCTGTTACCAAGGAAGCAGGCATTGAGCAGTTATGAGTGATTGCATTGCAATTAGGGTATTGAATGAAAGCAGAGACCACCTTAAAATAGAATCTCCCTGTCAGTACCAAGCCAACAACTCTCCTCTTAATATTTTGTAAATTTACCCATATTTTGTAATTTTACCCTGATCCCCAAAGTTACTCATAATTACTCTATTTTAATTATTATATTCAATTATTTATATGGTTTAGAGCTATATTTAGAAAAATATTTGAAGAAGAAATTTTGATCAGTACTTAGCCAACAACTCTCCTCGAAATACTTTCCAAATTTACCCTTATTCCCAAAGTTACTTTCATAATTACTCTATTTTAATTATTTTATTCAGTTATTTATATGGTTAGAGCTATACTCAGAAAAATATTTAAAATAAAATGTTGATCAGTACCTAACCAACAACTCTCCTCCAATACTTGCTCTAGCGAATCAATTAGCAATTAGCAGTCTAATAGCTTGTTATCTTTCCCCATCAGCTGGGGGAGGAGCACTCACCAGGGGGTCCCAGCCTCTTTTCGGAAAGTACAGAATCTTCTCTAAAAATCCCTTTTTATTCCAGTAATTCAAGTACTAGTACCAAGTAAACTATTGAATATTCAAACCATTCTACCAATGCAAGCAAATCATATTCTTATTCCAAATTAACCCCTAAAATTTTAAAATAGAGCATAAAGTCATTTTAGAATGTAGAAATGTATGGTGCACTTTGACTTGGCTTCAGCCAAGTTTCTGAAATCACCATACTTCTCATTTTTGAAACAATCTCATTCATTCAATATTGATCCCAGAGAGCTGAGATTTTGCTACACTATTAAAAACATCCTTGGGCACGTAGCCACTTTCATCTTTTTGATATGTGGTCTAGTTATTTCTTAATCGAACTTCAAAAATGAAGGAAAGTGACCTTCTAGAAAAAAAATTGATCATGACTTTAAATTGCTCTAAAATCTGTTCGCAACAAAAATTGAAAAAAATAAAATATAGGTACGTGCCTAAATATGCTTCCTATGAAACATATACATATCAACTGTGTTACACCTTTTATGAAGCCAGGAGGCTGTTTGCAATAACATATGTATTAAAAATCAACATGTATGTCTTTCGGCCCCACCTCGGGGAAATTGTGAAGATGTCACAAGATAAGTTTAGAATATTTGACCTCTCCAGAATCTCAGCTTTCATAAAATATATAGTTTATTAGGGTTTTCTTGTACATAGACCAAGATATTGGTCAATCTTTACATGAAAGTCGCACTTAAAGAACGAAGGTCCCGAGCCCCCTTAAGATCTATGGTCCAAATAAGACCCATTTCTAATCCCTTTAAGTAATTATGATCTCAGGTTGAAGATGAGGAGTTTGATTAGACATTTCTCTTATGGCTAACTAAACTTACGAGGGATCAAGCGTGAACGATCATCTAAAATACTTTTTGTTTTTCCAGCCGTTATTTGGGGAGAGAAAATGAAACTCTAGGGTGAGGATAAATAAAACTTTATTTTTTCTCGAACCTGCGAAAGAGGAAAAAAAACTTTCACGACAATTTTTTGGTAGAGAAAATATTTTTTTCTTTGCTCTATCACACCTGGTCCATCGTATAAACTGGGAAACCAGTTACTAAAGAAAAGACAACCGGAGTACTTACTACAGAGGGGAAACAACCGACTAACCTCGAATGACTGGCAACTTTCTCACATGCCGCGAGCAGGGTTCGTAATCTATGCCCTCGGTGGTGAGATCAGGGAGAATCTATTTTGAGTTATATACGTCACTGATGAGATACAGCGAAAACCACCTCCAAACCTCAAGTTACTAGCAACTTTCTTACACGCCCGGCTGGGATTTCATTAGGGAAGTGGTTGCACAGCGAGCGGTCAATAGCTAAGCCTAAGCATCATGCAGGCCCTCACTTTCGATTAACCCTTGTGCTGCTGCTGGCTAAAGCCTAAAAACACACTTAAGCAGCGCGACGCAGCGCAGCGCAGCAAAAGTGTGAGCAATTCACACTGCCGCAGCAAGCTGCAGCAAAACTTAATCGCCAAAAAGGCACAATAGTGTTTAACATCGTTTTCCTTAAAATTAAGGAGGAGGATTGCCGCCCTCAAGCGACAATCCTCTCTCGGGGAAGTTATTCCTGGTGCACACCCAACAGGGATATCATATTTGTATAATGGCAATTACAAGAATTGATCAGGTTTGATTTTTAGGTACTTTTTGGTACTTATTGGACATTTTAGATCAAAATTCTTATGCATACGCCTGTCTAGCTTGTCAGCAAGATACCTCATGAACAGCTTCATGTAACCTTTCAAATTTTCAGTGATCCATTTTTATGGCAAAAACGTGAATTGATTAGGTTTTGGTAACGTTTGAGTTATTGAACAGCAAAATGCTTTTCAGAATTTTCCTTAATCAAACTGCTCTCCACTTCTATTCATGGTCCATTGCACTTAGATTTTGCTAAACCTTGATATATATCAAACTTTACTTTCGACTGTTATGTATCAATATCCCTATACTGCTCAAGACTAACTTGTGCTGCTGCTGGCTAAAGCCTAAAACACACTTGAGCAGCGCGACTAATTCGGCCAAAGGTAAAGGTATTCGGTTTATAGTCTTGTATTCACCGAAATGTTCGCATGACCTTTCCTCCCTAGTAGGCCTGTACACACGGACACCATTCCAATCCCCCGAGAGATATTCCAGAGCAGCTGGCAGCATAAAGCACCCAAGCTCTAAGCACTGCCTTATTTAGGTAGAACCCTACCCGATACACGGGTCATTTTTAAAATTTAAATACTAGTATCTGAAAACTGAGTTTAATTAAGACAACGGCACTTATGCTATTGTATTAAGGTTACATCTCATAGTTGCGGAATAATGTTAAACTTATCAGTAAGTGGCTATTTTGAGGTAATGTGGCACCTTTAAAGAACATATCTGGATGTGTTTCGTTTTTTGGCAAAATGTCAAGAATCACCCTTTACTTGAAAATGAGAGTCTACCATATGATCATTAATGCCTTTGGTGAGGTGCAAGGTCCAACCTCAACAGGGGATCTGCACGATGAGTATTTTAAAAACATTTTTGAATGTTCCCATAAGCCTCAAAATTACTAACAGCACGTGGTTTACATAGTAAATGCCATCATCTAAACCCTGTCGTGTTGGTATTCGTTAGAAAGCCCTCACTGAGTACTCTTATATGAGTACCCATATGTCGGGTTTGAGTAATTTATTTTTCGCATCATTTTGTATTGGCCAAATTAGCCACCAGCAGCATTAAGGGTTAGTATTCAGATCGCTCATATTGCAGATTCATTTGCTTATAAGTATTGGAGATTATAGAAGCCTTAGAAGGGCTGTAAATGCCTATCCCCCCCCCCCCCCCGACTTCAATATCTTAGGGTGTTGGGGTATGACATTTTCTAATTCAATTTGGTTGGTATGAGCACTTGCAACACTCATTATACATCCATTTTCAAATATTTTGAATTGCTTAAACTACAAATTTGTTACATAATTTGCAGTAAATATCATCTGTGATTAATGAATCAATGTATACAAATATAAACACATTAGAATGTAGTTTTTCTGTAATTCTTCATGGGATGAGCTTGTGCATGTGTGTGGATATGTTCAGAGACTTCAATACCCTAATCTATATCTCTGATATGTTTGACCAAGCCCGTTAATGCTTAACCCTTCCAATGCTGAGGCTACTTTCCTCCAAAGCACAAGGATGCAAATATTTTTGAAAGCCATCTAAACCCTATCATGTTGGTATTCATTGGAAAGCTCGTGCTGAGTACCCTCACATGAGTACCCATATGCCAGGGTTTAAGTCATATTTCAACATTTTTGCGTCATTTTGTATTGGCAAAATTAGCCAACAGCAGCACAAGGGTTAACCCTTGTGAGTTCAAATTCTAATTTCCCCCACAAATGTCTGATGCCAAATTGTAATGAGATTATTGTACCAGGTTGTTCATGTTTATGCTTATTTCTAAATAATTTCACCAACATTTTTAATTGACCAAGGGCCTGGTTGCATAAACCATGTTCATGGGTTACCTTTAAGAATGAAATTAATGGAAACATTAAGGGGTTCCTGAACTTGAGATGTTTATGCAACCATCAAATACTAGTAGGTGAAACAAAATCAAAGAATAAGAAATTGGATGTTGAATTCTTTTTTATCATCACTTTCTTGGCCTAATTGCTTCCAATTGATGACTGATCACCTGTAATTGGTGGAACAAACTACAAGTACCCACCCAAAATCAAAGCCAAACCCAAAACCATTAACACTTTTTTAACATGCCCCAGCCAGTATTTGAACCCAGGCAGTGGCAAGAGACAGTGAGCAGTCAGTGACAATGACTCAGGCCACTCAGCTATCAGGGTAGGTTGTTAAAAAATAAGGAATCAGCATAACTTTCAATACTTTATTCTAAAACATTACAATTGTACCCCAGTAGGTGCTGGGTCAGAATGAAGGGGTATTTAGTAAAAAACACCTTACATGAGTAAAACATACATAAAACATGATTTTTATATTCAGCAGGTCACTTTCATGGATTTTGTTAAAACACAGCCTCCAGTGATGGCCATTTAGTTCATACATTTGCCACATGAGGGGGTTGTAGAGGCAGTAGCTTATTTTCAACTACTCTCACTTGTATACCGCAGCGCCATCTTTTCACAGGGGCTCACATCGAAATATGACCAGGGAGGCAAGTTAGGATCGGGCACAAGGAATCTTGCACTCTGAGTGATTTTGTGTCTTGGGACTTGGCAAGCCTCATCCCAAGACACAACATCACTCACTCAAGATAGATTCTCTTGTGATGGAACCTCTTTTATCTCCCTAGGTTATGTATATCTCTGACATAACTCATTTAACCCTTACAATGCTGAGGTTACTTTCATCCATGGCAAAAAATGCAAAAGGTTTTGAAAACCATCTAAACCCCGTCGTGTTAGTATTCATTGGAAAGCTCTTGCTGAGTACTCTCAGATGAGTACCCATATGCCAGGGTTTCAGTAGTTTTTGAGCCTTTTTAATCATTTTCTATTGACCCAATTAACCACCAGCAACCAAAGGGTTAAGAGACATACTAGTAGATAAAGAGCTACTTGTTGAGAAACTGTTAACCCAACAGGAACAAATTTCTGTCAAATATTTCTCAAAATATTGCTTTGCTATCAAGATAGTCCCATACGTGTTAAACAAAATGTACCCTCCAGATATAAATTGGCAAATAAAATATCACCATGATAATTTCTCAATTAAAAAGAAAGATATGTTGAAACTTGTCTGATCATGTATGCAACACAGATCAAAATATGTAAAAGATGATAATGATTTTTTAAACTAGTGAATTCTATGTCTTCACGCCAAGAGTACTATCAGGCTATTTCCTTTCATCTCAGACTTCCATTTTCTGGTTTAATCTCTCTGATGCAATGTAAAATCCTTGAGTAGTTTCAGCAATTGGCTTTAATACACAATTACAGATTGTTTTATTTACTTGTACCTCATGTACCTTTACATATTTAACTATAATCCTTCAGTGAATGGCTTTAACAAAAATACCATAGTTTCGCAAGTATAAGACACACTTTTTTACACAAATTTTCACACTCAAATCGGGGTGCATCTTATACACAAAGCTAGATATCTAGGGTGTTTTACATTGAGTCCCCAGGCCACACGGAGGTCCGGTGGATTACCCAAATTCAACTCTACCTTGATTCATACAAGCAGGCCGGTTATTTTGCCTGATTACAATTATAATGTGGCAAGGACAATACCCAACAATGTCTGCCACGGCATCTATTGTAATTACAATCTATACCATGCCTAGGACAATGGGTATAGTGCACTAACACAGAGTGATGAGCATTCATGTTACGTTTCACACATTTTGATGTGTTTTACCAGTTTTCTAGCATTATTCATGAGATGTGGATCTACCTCTATGTTTCCGAAAAACTTGGTGCGCACTATACACAGAGCTAAGGTCTATACATCATTTTAAAGGCCTGAACAAGAGGTGCGTCTTATACATGTGAAATTACGGTATATGTTTCTCCCTATTCCTACATACTTAACCCATTATTTGCTTAGGAGTTCCTCCAGCAATTGTTGTCTGGATCTAGGATACTTTTTACAATAATAATAAGACTGGGGTTTTGGAAAAGGGCAGCAAAATTTTTCTGGTGTGTGTGTTAAGAAATCCTAACCGCTAATGACTGTATTCAGTCTTAACAAACATGCGTCCCTAGCTCAACAATGGAGCATCACGTTGTTTGTCGCTACCACGGCTGTGTAGTCATGACAACAAGTGGGGGAGGGAGCTGGTGGGTGGCTACCTCTAGGTCGTATCAGTCGAAATAACCTAAGCGGTTTCATACTTTGGTAGTAATCGTCAGAGGAGGGGGCAGAAAGATGAAAAAAGACCAGAATTTAACTCTATTGGGTTTGGGTCAAAAAATGGGGAAAAATGGAAAAAGGTGACCTGCGATCACAGGTGGAATGCTGTATGTAATTTGGAGTCGAAATAGATAAATGTGAATGGGATCAACACAGGCTGATCTGCCTGGTATAGAAATTGAGTAGGTGTCTTAGTGGACTATAAACGCATGTTTAGAAAAATAAAAACACTGTGCACGTTGTGCGTGTTCTGAGCATCAACACCTGGTGGAGCGTGGTAGTAAACAAATAAGTGACAGGGGCAAACGTGCCACCAGGTGTGAAGGTGAGGGGGGCCTTCAGTAAGGCTTTTCACTTAGATAGGGACTCTCTTCTCAAACCCAAGGAAGACAATCAGGACCCTGATGCCTACCTAGATGAGATTTTTCTCATCACTACTTACCACCCAAGTGGTAGGATATTGGGTGATATTGTTAAACAAAACTGGGATATGCTGGACAAATCGTCCGCAACCAGGGAAGTGATCAACTGGAAAGTAACTCAGGGCTTTAGACGGCCCAAAAACATTCGGGACCTTTTGGTTAGAGCTTTAGTAAGAAACCCCATGGACGTCCGGCCCATGGGGAACCTCCAAAGAAATTATAAACGCACACCCTGCTCTAGACAAAACTGCAGGTACTGCATAAAATTGGACAAAAGTGGAAGCATTAAAAGTCCGATCACTGGTCGCAAATACAACACCATCCGGAGTTGTAGTTGCAAGACCAATAATATCATTTATTGTATTACTTGTCAAGTGTGCTTCAAACAGTACATCGGACATACCAAGCGTACACTCAGCGAACGGATGTGTGAACACTTCCATTACATCATACAGCATAACTCCACACATAGTGTCGGCCGACACTTTAATATGGAGGACCATCAAGGTCTAGGGAAAGTTAAATTACACGTTCTCCAATTTGGACAAAAAGACCCTGACTCAAAGGAGTCATTAGAAATTAGACTTTCATTTGAACGCCTATGGATCGATAGGCTTCGTTCCACCACACCCATGGGACTCAATGTATTTGACTAGAATACGGTAGGGCCCCCCTCACCTTCACACCTGGTGGCACGTTTGCCCCTGTCACTTATTTATATACTTTTTACAATAACTTCAGAATTGAGAATGATTTTACAAAATATTTGAAGTATAGTTGTTGATAATGTTCTGATGAACATTTCTCCTTCAAATGTCTTATTACGTGTGTGTTTGCCTGCAAGATTTCATCAAAATTGTCAGGCTGCTTTTGGCCGCTGTAAGCATTAATGGGTTAACCCATTCATGCCTGGAGATCAAGGTGAGAAGTGGCGTCTGGACTCATGATACTTATGTAAATAACTTTGGAATTAACCATATGTTCACAAAATATATAAATGAGCATTGTAAATTGGGTCTGGTCTGGTTCATATCTTCATCAAATATTAACCCATTCACACTCAGAGCAGCCAAAAGAGGCCTGATGATTTTGGAAATATTTTGCTTACAAAAACATTTTCTTGAGAATTTTTGAAGGAGAAATGTTGATCAGCAGCCAAACAACAACTCCCCTTCAAATATTTTGTGAACTTTTACTTTATTCCTAAGTTATCATCAAAAGTATGAGAGAAGCAGACGATACCATCTAGAGGAACTCCAAGTGTTAATGGGTTAACTAAATGAAGAAATTATTTGCAAATTAGTAAGGGCGTTTTTGGGCCCTGTAGGCATGAATGAGATAAGCTATAATCCTAATTTTCCTGATTTTCTGTTAAGATGAGGACATGCTTTCATCCTCTCCAACGTCACTCTTTGTTTTTTCCTGAGAGTTTGTTGTAACGATGTCTAGCTTCCGCCTCTTGGCAAAATACTGAATCCTCTCCTCAAGACTCTCTGAAAAATACAAAATAAGAAGGTAGTGCACAGACAGATATGAGGCATCAAATTCCAACTAAGTTCATTCTGAATTAGGTACTTTACAGTAGGTCTGGTCAGTGTCTTAGCCAGGATTTGGAAACTGGGTGCCTAAAATTGGCAGTTGTAAAATTTTTGGGCGTCCAAATTTTTAAGGGGGATCACAATATACTCATATTTCAACCATAAACATGTATAAATTCATCAAAATAAGGCATGGTATCATTATACAATGTCATGGGAATAAAAAGGAGATCAAAAAATTCAATCATAAGCTTGAGATTGAGATTTTTAGTAATTCCACACAAAAATATTTGCGTGTCCTGAGGGGTTCTTTTAAAGGGTTTGGGTGTCCAAAAAGGCACCCAGGCGCCCTGCTGGCTAAGACCATGGGTCTGGTGTCATGTATATTGTACACTATTTCTGATGTCAGCAGGTGGTTTCAGTTATGATGATGATAATAATGATAATAATAATGACGATAATAATAATAGAATAATAATAATAATATCAATAATAATATCAATAATAATAAGGATAATATCAATATTGATAATAATGATGATAATAATAATAATAATTACAATAATAAAAATGATAATAATAATAATAATAATAATAATAATAATAATATTAATGATAAAAATAATAATGATTACAATAACAATAATAATGACAATAACAATAATAGTAATAATAATAATAATAATAATAATAACAATAACAATTATGTATAAAATACTGTATATAGTTGAAAAACGCTTAAGAGTGATCAAGCCATTAATACTTAAGCCTCACTCTTGAAATTGTCATCTGGATCTCTGATACCTTCAACAATCTTTTGGAAATGGGGAATGATTTTACAAAATGTTTTAAAGATAGTTGTTGCTAATGTTCTGAATAATATTTTTCCTTCCAATATTTCCCAACTTTCGGTTTTTGTTTGCAAGATTTCATCAAAATTGCTTTTGGCCGCCGCCATGAGAATTAATGGGTTAATGTTGCTTGTGTTTGGTGTGATTCTGGCAAGAGATGCCCTTTAACCCATTAATGCACACAGCAGCCAAAAGCAGGCTTACTACTGTGATCATATCTTGCAGGCAAAAGCAACACTGGGAAAATATTTGAATGAGAAATGTTATTCAGAACATTGCCAACAACTCTCCTTCAAATATTTTGTAAAATCAAACTTAATTCTGAAGTTATGGTCAAAAGTATCATAGATCCAAACGACAATGTCTGAAGGAACTCTTAAGCATTAATGGGTTAATGCCCACAGCAGCCAAAAGCAGGCTTACTACTGTGATCATATCTTGCAGGCAAAAGCTAAGTTAGGAGAATATATGATGGAGAAATGTTACTAAGATATTTTGTAATATTTTGTAGTTATAGTTAAAAGTATCATAGAACCAGATAACAATTTCAAGAGAAACTCTTAACCCTTATGCTGGTGATGGCTAATTTGACCAAGACAAAATGATGCAAATAACCTGAAAAATAACTGAAAACCTGGCACATGGGTGCTCGTCTGAGAGTACTCAGTGAGAACTATCCATTGAATACCAACATGACAGGGTTTAGATGGTCTTCAAAAATATGTGTCCGTGTGCTTTGGACGAAAGTAGCCTCAGCATTGGAAGGGTTAAGCAGTAATGGCTTAACATCCCAACTACCGACTGTGACATCACTTAACCCTTATGCTGCTGGTGGCCAAGTTGACCAATACATAATAATGCAAAAATCCTGAAAAATCACTGAAACTGTGGCATATGGGTACTCATTTGAGAGTACTCGGTGAGGGCTATCCAATGAGTACCAATATGACAGGGTTTAGATGGTTTTCAAAGATATTTTCGTTCTTGTGCAGTGGGGAAAGGTAGCCTCAGCATTGAAAGGGTTGACTTACCACATTTGTCTCTCTGTAGGAGAGGTTTATAGATGCGTGGCTTGTGCCCGGGAAGTAAGCAGTCACTCTGGTGGAGCACTGGCGGGTGACAGTCTGTCCACGCTACAGGGGCCTCTCCTGAAATATCATATATACAATGTGTATATATATATGTATGTGTGTGTGTGTGTATATATATATACATATATATATATCAATATATATATATATATATATCAATATATATCAATATATATCAATATATATATCAATATATCAATCAATATATATCAATATATATCAATCAATCAATCAATATATATATATATATATATATATATATATATATATATATATATATATATATATATATATATATATATATATATATATATATATATATATATATATATATATATTCAGCAAATTAATAAGAATTCATCTTAAATTGTCTGGACTTATAGGATGTGATAGCATTTTTTTCCAACAATGACCAACTTAGTTTCTTTGTTTTTTTTATAAATTTTAATTCATATTTTATTTGTTTTGCCATGTTCAGCCATTCAGCTGTTTACATAACTATGTAAAAAATATGGTAAAACATATACAATGGACTTTTTGTAACATATAATCAGACACTTTATTGTTATTTCAATAAACTTGATTTCCAAAAGATGTTTCCTTAGAGAAAGACATCACTATTTTTTATGGCATAAATGGGTGAAATATCACTATTTTTTATGGCATAAATTGGTGAAATATCACTATTTTTTATGGCATAAATGGGTGAAATATCACTATTTTTTCAAGGCATAAATGGGTGAAATATCACCTCTCTAACGAACTCTGAGCAGATGCTACAGCAGAAGTCCTCACGCCTGACTAGTGATCAAGTAAAAGAGTTTCAAGATTTCCCCATTGTCATCTTACCTGTAGCTATGTCAATGACTTTCACTGTTTCAAGGTCCTCAATTATCCTCTTAATCATGGTGGTCCTGAAAAAAGAAATTAACCAAAGAATGAATTCCACATTATGATAACTTTAACCCATTAACACCGGAAGTGTACACATGGTCTGATGCATAAGGGCATATCTTGATAACAAAGCATTACATAGATGAATACTGTATACTGTTGATATTGCGGCAGTTAAATTCATGCATACTTTGCACATTCCTTACGTCATTACAGGGACAAAGTAGCTCAGTTGGTTAGGTGTCGGACTAGTAATCAGTAAGTCGCTTTCTCACATGCCCCGGGCAGGGATAAGTGGGTTGGCCTGGTCACTATACAAATGTGCAGTGTTGTGGAGGGCTGTATATGGTGCCGTTACAACTCAAAGATCCCTTGAAATTATTCATATTTAAAGAGAAGGCAGTTTCTTCCCAGTTCCAGGTTTCTATCTCATTGCAATATGACCTAAGCTACTAATAGTGATGTGAATCCTACCACATTAACCCATTCACACTCAGAGTTACTTTAGAAAGTATCGTCTGCTACTTTCATACTTTTGACAATAACTTGAGAACAAAGCGAAAGTTCACAAACTATTTGAAGGAGAGTTGTAGTTTGGCTTCTGATAAACATTTCTCCTTCATATGTTTTCCAGAAAATGCTTTTGTAAGTAATATATTTCCAACTTTGTCAGGCCTGTCTTGGCTGGTCTGAGTGTCAATGGGTTAAAGTGTAGCCAGAAAAGGCCACAACTTTCATCTTACGTATACTGATGGAAAACAATCAGGAAAAGAATGTTTTGTTAGAAAAAAATATTGTTTCCTATAATGGGTTGAATAAAAATAGGTAGGTGAAATTTTTGGGGGGATTATTTTTTTTTCCAAAAATTGCATGTTTTATGTTAATTGGTAGTTTGAAGGGCGGAATTTTTTTTATGATTCTTTTGGAGTAAAAACTTGTTATGGTCAGGTTACAGGAAACAAACAGCTTTTTTAGGCCTAATATGTTTTCTTGCACTTACTTGACAGAATGGTACGACCACAGTTCCTGTAAGTGTTCAACGTTCTCCTCTTGGCAATCTGAAAATCATTAGATATTACAAATATGGTTATGATTATATGACAACCACTATCATCTCTAATTCTACCAATACAATTCCATTATTATTATCATTATTATTATAATTATTATCATTATTATTATTATTATTATTATTATTATCATTATTACTATTATCATTACAATCATTATTATTATTATCATTAAAATTATTATTATCATTATTATTATAATATAATTATTATTATTATCATTAATCATTTTATTACTATTATCATTATCATAATTATTATTGTCATTATTATACTTATCATTTTCATTATGACTAACCTTATTAGCAGTGGTATTAGTAGTATCATCATCATCATTATTGTCATCATCATTATAATGGTCATCATTGTCATTATTACAATTGTCAGAATCACCATTATTAATAACATTTTTTTCATTGTAATTGTCATGAGCATTTTGATCACAATTGTTACTTTTATCAGTATGTATACCTTTCATACAGTCAGTGCCTTAGACAGCAGGGAGTCAGGTTGTCATTTAGACACACAAACTTCAAGCTTCCAAATTATCGTTTTTTATCGATAATCTATCGTCATCTGGGACGAGACATCGATAAAAAATTTCGGCCAAGTTCGAGCACTAGAAAATAATAAGAAAAGAAAAATGTTTCTTTCAGGTTGTGGAAACCTGAGATAAGTTTAAGAAAGTTTTTTATCAAAAGTTTTTAACATTGTTTCAAAACAGGATTAACTGTGCTCACCTTTTTCATAAATCCAATTGACATCAGCATACTCTGTTTCATATAAAACCAACGGTACCTCTACAAGAGAGAAACAAAACCATCTTTTCAACGTAAAACATATATATTGATATCCTTATTATCAGGGTCTTAGCCAGGATTTAGAAACTGGGTGCCCAAAATTGGCAATTGTAAAACTTTTGGGCGTCCAAACTTTAAGGAGAACCACAATATACTCAGATTTCAACCATAAACATGTATAAACTTATCAAAATAAGGCATGATATCCTCATACAATGTCACAGGAATTATATGGAGATGAGAAAATTCACTTATATGCTTAAGATTAACATTTTAAGAAATTTCTGACAAAAATATTTGGGTGTGTTGAGGGGTGCGTTTTAAGGGTTTGGCTGTCCAAAAAGACACCCAGACGCCCTGCTGGCTAAGACCATGATTATCATGATTATCAGTTATCATTGTCATCATCATGTGACTACAACCGATGACCTAGATAATTAAGACCCATTTGAGGCTTACATACAAGACTAAGGTTTTTCTGGACCTTAGCACCTAACTAGTTCAAGCCTCTCTTATATCAAGGGGGCTCGGGACCTTCGCACCTTTAAATAGGGTGTTTTTTTTTGTTTTTTTGATATGTGAAAGTTGAAAAGGTTTGCTGCTTATTCTTTCTAACTAGAACTCTTTCCCTTAGCATGCAAATGCGAGAAAGCTCACAAAAAAACCCAAAGAATTGGCACAAAACATTTAGGAGTGTTTCCATTTTGGCATATGGACATACCTGAGGCCATGTGGTACTGTGGCTTCCTAGGATGTTTTTCAATATCAAGAAGCTCGTCAATTATCTGCAAAAACAAAGAAAATAAGTCAACACTCTTCCCTGCAACCCACCATCTTAGGAATTTGGAATTTCAAGTCTCATAACTTTTTCTGCCACATTTTGGCTGATTTGTGACTAGCCAGTTGTAAGTGGTGAAGGGAACACATGATCCCCGTGAAAATTACTGTCTAACCACTGGCAACTTTCTCACATGCCACTGCTGGGATTCAAATCCGGGTAGTGGTGAGAGACAGCTAGCAGTCAGTGGCAGAGCCTTAGACCACTCAGGCAATCTCGTCAGACCCTCCATCATCTATTATTACTATTGTAACATTTCAAGAAAACTGAATGTAAATAAGCTATGATCTACATATCTGTTATAAAATAGAGAGAAATAATACTGAGATACAGAAAAAAAACTTTCATTTGCATTTGTTCAGTACTGTATACAGCTTTAATTTGGAGTACTTAAAATTTCACTTTACCGCCCTGCTGGAAGGTATTTGTTCTACTTTAAATTCGCACATTCAAGCACTCGAACAAAGCAGGATATTTATTTGGAGGATATTATTTTGGCGCTATATGGGGAGCGTGAAAATAGCAAAAATCAAATGCCTGTAAAAAATACCAGTTTTATAGTACTTAATTTCCCTGAATCCATTATCACCAAAACAATAGGATAACAATTTCAGCCAATGGCTGCACTTACTTCTGGTTCCTCCTTGCCCTGGCCAATCAGAAACAAGATGGCCACTATACACCGGATCTGGTGCCAGAGGAATGCCTTGCCAACAATCGTCAACTCACACATGCTGTAGCCATGCAGCCTAAGGAGGAAAACAGGTAATGGTAATATAAAATAATCAAACCAAAAATATATGATACAGATACAGTTTTCTTGTTTCTTATTACTTCTGTTTAAAAAGCAAATTTGTGACAGTCTTTTAACATTTGCTAATATCTTTTAACCGATGCTTATATACTGTAAATCCTGTTAGTATGTTTTTAATTTGACAGTATTCATCGATCAGATGGGATCGGTAAAATGAGATGGGAGAAAAACCATCGCCCTGTCCTGGACAATCACAAATAAATCATGTTTTTGTGGAATTGTTGTGACATTCATGGGCTATCCATTATATATATACATAAATATATAAATATATATATATATATATATATATATATATATATATATATATATATATATATATATACTGTAGAACACACAATGTTAGCGTCTGTTTTTATATAGCATACTTAGCGTGTGGTTCCACTTCGCTATATATAAAAACGCTATACGTTTTTCTTACTGTACTGGCACTGTCATAGGCGGCTCCCGTCGCTAACATAAAGATACGCTATGATGCGGCGAAAACTCCCCAATTTGCTATATTTGGGACACGCGTTGCTATATTTGGGACACGCGTCATATATGTGTTCTACAATATATATATATATATATATATATATATATATATATATATATATATATATATATCAATGTAAAGATTTCCTACACATAATGACATTGCTGACTGCTTACCGTGTTTCTATAACTGTCAGGGCTGTTGAGTCGATTCTCCTCGTCATATTGACCACGCCATTCCCCACATCCATTTTGCAGAAATTTCTATAGTCTCGTTCTCCCTCAAGCCTTTTTACGGCTTCCCGCATGGCCTGCAAATATATGCAAAACATATGCAGATATATGCAAAATATACGCAAATATAGGCAGAGATACTTTGGGATGCCAAATATAGAGGCAAGATATTTTGATATAACATACAACGTTAAGTAGTAGGTGGCAGGAAGTTTAAAGACTGGATCTATATTTTGAATCTATATTTTAGGATTTTTACCAATCCAATTATCGGCACCTAAAATATGTCGATCCATCGATCCGGTCTGTCTGTGACTATCACAGTCCTACAGTCCGTAAATTCTTGGAAATTTAAACCACTAGGAATTTGGGCTACTATAATTATTTTGTAAAATAACTATTGGGAAATATGTACCACCCTTGATCTATCAATGGTAGCTTTTTCACAGAGTATGGACAATTATTACTCTGCTTAGTCAGTTTTTTCATAGAACATGGGCCACCCTCAACCCATAAAATTGTAATCATTAAAAAGTGTCCCAAATAACTAAAAATTTACGGTACTAATTACCTACCTCAATATCAAGGTCCCCTCGAGGAAAGAAATATTTGTATGTTCGTCTTAGACAGCTGAATCTGTAAAAGATTTAGGATATTGTCAAGGCATGAACAAGAAAATAACTGAGGTGGAAAAGCAATCCAATATTTTCAATATACTTCAGTTGAATATTATATTATTGAACACTTCAGGGCAGGGTTTTCTATAGGATTTGGAAAAAGAAAGTCAAATAATGAAATTTTGGGGGTCGAACGTCCATCACCCAAATTACAGGTTTAATCAAACTCACCCTATATATAGTGCCAAAGCACTAAGTTTGCTTCTTTACATCATTTAATGTACCAATGTTTTTGTATGAGTGAAGCTTTTGAAATGTTTTCATGGACTAAACATAAACAGAAAATCATTTTGCCAAAAATCAGGTGTTTGGGAGAGGGTGGAAAACTGAGAACAGTTTTCCCTGCGCGTTGTGATTACTACCGCTTGTACCGGTACTCAATACTCAATATTGAACGTGAACTGCTCGTTGTGATTACTACCGCTTGTACCGGTACTCAATACTCAATATTGAACGTGAACTGCTCGTTGTGATTACTACCGCTTGTACCGGTACTCAATACTCAATATTGAATGGGAAAAAGTATCTATTGTTCAAGAACCAGGGCTCGACGTTAAGGCTATCCCCGTAGCCCCGGGCTTGTTATTGAATGTCAGGGCTAGTAAATTCTACCTGTGAGTAGCCCTGAGGGACTAGATAGAATTAGAATATCAGCGCTTAAAAATTATGAAGCCCACCTTTGGCTCTGCATACCTGGATGATAATTTACCTCAATTTACCACAATACACTATTTTTTTCATGTTAGCAACAGAGGCTATGATATCAACAGAGGTCACTGTTTGAGAAGAGTTGTCATTAATATCAGGGCTAGCAAAAATATTTCAGGACTAGTAAAAGTTTCGGGAACTAGCCCTGCTGGGCTTATGAAGTTTTTTCTTAATGTTGAGCCCTGAGAACTGCAATACTGTTACTGCTTAATGATATAGAATTGACCTAACTGCTATGTGGACATCTTCAAATGAAGGCAGTTTGCAATTTATCAACAAAATTCCAAAGTTGACAGTAAAAAATTGAACATATGTTAGACATATCATTAAAATACTGCATCGCTAAGGAAATATCAATACATGTATCGCATTGGGAAAAAAACATTTAAAGGTGCAATCCCTACGTGAACTATTGTTCTGTAAAAGAGATTCTGAAAGAATGAGAGGAAAATTATTACAAACATAGAAGCCTCAATTGTGCATTTTCTACAGAGAATGTTGCTATATCAAAATAGACCCACTATGGAAATATTCCAACAGATGAATAAATAATGCAACATGGCGTTACTATGACGATGTGCTCTAATACTCTACCTTGAGCTGAAGTCCACGTCCACAGGTGCCCAGGCTAACACTCGGATCTCAGCCGGTAGAACCTTATTCAGAATGTGCACATATTCTATCTCTGTTGTGGTGTCACCTAATAATAATGATAATAATAACCTTAATTTCAAGAGGGTAACACAGTCAAATGATACATAAAAAAGATAAGAAATCTTTTTTAAAAAATATCAAATTTGAGGTCTTAGTCTGAGTCAGAATTTTTAAACTTTTGTGCACATACTGTAAATTCTTGGAAATTTAGGACAATTTTTTTGTTTATTAATTATGATTTTTGTTGGTTGTTGGTGGCCCATGTGTGTGAAGGGATTTGCTTCGCACTCGTTGAGGGCCGCCGTTTTGAGATGTCCATCTAGCGACAAGATCACAAAAAAAAAAAAAAAAAATCAAAAGTGCAGCATACCTCCATTGTCAAAGCCCTCAAAATAGGCAATAAATGATGGTACAACACAAAAGACAAAGACACATCCTTCAAGATCATAAGGTAGGTAATCAGCACGTTATTAGTTAAATTTCATTATATATTTTGCAATGAATCTTATGTTTTTCACAGACTTGCATCAGGAAAGTGATAAATTTAAATGTCCCTAAATGGCAGCCACAATTCAATAACTTCATTTTCTTTTTAATAATTGATTTGCGGTGCAAAACATCAACATTTCTTTACTAACGCTAGTTTATTGTCATTTGATTGTTTGCATCAGCGAGATTGACAGTGTGGCCCATAGTTGATGTAATGGCCATCAGCTGTAGATGGAAGGTGGCCAATATTTCTAAATAATTATATCATTGAATAATTATAATGGCCCATATTCCCAGGGTGGCAAATATCACTCTTACCTTTTCGCTCATGTGCTGTTCCGTTTTCTCTGACCTTAACCCCACGACCTTCCAGTAAATTGGAGCGAAGGTCAATGGAAATGACCTGAGAAAAAGCGCTGACACCTTTATCTGTGCGTCCACATCTATGGTAATTTGATGTCTGCCTGTAAATATAGGGATCATGGTCTTAGCCAGCAGGGCGTCTGGGTGTCTTTTTGGACACCCAAACCCTTAAAAAGCACCCCTCAGGACACCCAAGTTTCTTTAGTGAGGAATTTTTTTAAATGTCAATCTCAAGCATATAATTGAATTTTTTCATCTCCATATAATTCCAATGCCATTTTATAAGGATATCATGCCTTATTTTGATAAATTTATACATGTTTATGGTTTAAATCTGAATATATTGTGGTCCTCCTTAAAA
Source organism: Maea johnstoni (assembly GCA_963942565.1). NCBI lineage: Eukaryota > Metazoa > Annelida > Polychaeta > Spionida > Magelonidae > Maea > Maea johnstoni. The sequence continues at coordinate 3,026,019 of OZ012697.1, forward strand.
ATCTGAATGCCCCAAAATTTTACAATTGCCAATTTTGGGCACCCAGTTTCTAAATCCTGGCTAAGACCCTGATAGGGATATAGGGTCTGATAAATGCAATAGCCTGAGAGATCCAGTATCCTTTACAATTAACAAATATCCAATAATTAGCCTCAATGTGGCATGAAAAGTGACGATTAATGGCATTTAAAATTCGAATCAAGGCCAAGGATTTAAAAATGAGGTGTGCAAAAAAGCTAGGGTGCCATATTTCTTTAACCCTTAAATGCTCACAGCAACCAAAATCAGGCTTACAATTTTGATGGAATCTTGCAAGCAAAAGCAAAGTTGGGAAAATATTGAATGGAGAAATGTTGATTAGAACATACCCTACAATTCTTCTTCAAATATTTTGTAAAATCATTCTCAAAGTTATGAGTTATTGTTATGTGTATTATTACAATTTGGACTGACAAGGGTAAAGCCAATCTTGGGTTTATAAATTCCAACTAGGGCTCGAAATAAGGGTGTGCCAGGAGCCGAATTCTCCTGTGGCTCCCTCAAATTTCTTCGGGGAGCCCAAAGATGTACTGGTTTCTATACACAACACCTTTAAGTGGCATTTGAAGAAGAAATTGGGCTCCCTGGAAAAAAACTTAATTTCGAGCCCTGCCACCGCTATATTGCTACACCTGATATCACTGCCACCACACAACCTCCTCCCTTTGCTAATTTCTGGTAATTTCCTTCTTTATCATATAATGATTTTAAAATTACACAAAATGTAAAGTCCTTGTGCTGAAATTGCTATTCATTTATATGGAATGGCTCAATCAGAGACGCTAATGACATTTCTGTTATAATTCTGTAGCACTCTTTTGTAATATCTCGAGAAAATGTGGTGAATAGTAGGGTTCGGATGCGAAGAGATTTTCTGAATCGATTGATCGAAAAATGTTTCGAACAATTTATCGATTCGGTTCGAGTTTTCATAGTTTTACAGCCACATTGCCATAATTTTAAGGCAAACGATTTCACACATTATTGTGCCGCGGCATGCGCCGGCACATGCCAGACACACATGCGGTGTACCGCGGTGCCCACTTGTTGAATCGGTGCACCAAATATGGCGCAATAGATTTGTTTACTCTTTAGTGCTGACACGGAGCCGTTCCGTGTCACTTTAACAAAAGTTCCATTGTTTTTGTATGTTTTGGCCGCGTTATTTCACAAAATTTATGCACAAATTAATTAAATTTCACATTTGAAATAATCAATTATTTCAAATGCCGTTCGAACGGGTCGAGTCGGCCTCACCTCAACCAAATGCTGGAGTTTTTGCTTAATCGTCCGACCACTAGTGAATAGTATTGAATTGACCAATAAGACAGTCCCCCGTCCAGCATCCAATGAATACCAACATGACAGGCTTTAGATGATTTTCATAAATCTTTGACTTCTTGTGCATTGGTCGAAAGTAGCCCCAGCATCAGAAGGCTTAAAGGTACCAAACCCTAATAAGGGGTTTGAGTGCAATATTACAATTTGGACTGACAAGGGTTAAACCTTCTGCTGCTGAGGTTACTTTTGTCCAATCACAAAAAAGCAAAACATTATGAAAATCATCTTAACTATGTCATGTTGGTATTCATTAGAGAGCGCTCGTTGAGTACTCTCAGATGAGTACCAATTTGCTATGGTTTCGGCTATTTTTCAGGATTTTTGCATTATTTTGTATTAGCCAAATTAGCCACCAGCCGTATAAGATTTTTTTAACCCTTATGCTGCTGGTGGCCAATACAAAATGATTCAAAAATCTGAAAAATGACTGAAACCCTGGCATATGGGTACTCATCTGAGAGTGCTCAGAGAGAGCTTTCCAACGAATACCAGCATGACAGGGTTTAGATGGTTTTCAAAAATCTTTGCAATCTGTGCTTCGGGCGAGAGTAGCCTCAGCATTAGAAGGGTTATAAAGCTACCTAGACTCAATGAGGCGTGTCTTGATGAGGACGTCGAAGAGAGCTGCCTCTATAGTGTTATTAGTATCCTCCTGCGTGGCCAGACCATGGTAGTCCCAGCCCAGATACAGAATCTTCAGAGCTACATGGCGTGAGTTGTACCTGTAAAAATAAACAAAATTAATCCTGAGGTATGGGAAAGACTTTAATTTGCATTTGCTCAGTATAGGCAGGGACTTATCCAAGACCCATCCAGCCTGTCTTTTGGATGGGTATTTTCCCGAAAAACTCCTTTTTAGACAGGCAAAAAGTTCCATTTTATAAACTTAGAATTTTTTAGACAGGCAAAAAACTTCCATTTTATAAACTAGGAATTTTCAATTTTTGTGACATGTTTTGTAAAGTTCTGTTAATATAGAGAAAAATAATCTTGAGGTAAAGAAAAAAAAACATTCATTTGCATTTGTTCAGTATATAGTATTGTTTTGCCTTGAAACGTATGCAGCCCTAAGCATAAGTAGGCATGTCATGAAAACGAGCTATTAAGCCAGTGCTAGTGGCACCACCTACTTAGTGACATCGAAGGGTCTTTGTCCTTTCCTTTTCTTGCCTTTTGTGTGAGTATTGTTGCCTTTAGCTATGACATTCTTGAGCTGCTGTACATGTACTTCCAACTGCTTGATACGCACTAACAAGTCCTGAAAGTAAACACATATAAGATGTCAAGGATTAAATTCTCTGCAAAGAAAAAGATAACCTACATCAAATCATGGACTCGGCAACAACCCTGCCTGCCTCTCTGATGGAATGGTAGCTTCCTGAAAAGCACATATATACAGAGACAGCGCGGACTGTCAGGTATTGAGACGTTTTGATCAGAGATTACTTGCGTACATAGTAAAACTCCCATCAATTTGTTATTAATATGCCAACTTCTCCCCGCAGCTCCCTAAGGCTGTATAGGGCCTGCAGCATGTGCCGATTTATAGAAGTCGCTCTTTGATGAAAGTTCGCGCTGACCTCTCCTGATCTCCACAAGATGACAGGACAGACCAGTGGTCAGCATTTGATCAACTAAACTTCTCAAGAAATCTTTGGACAACCGTTCTGTTATATGGTGAATTGTTAATTATTGGCCAAATTAGCATCAGCAGCATAAGGGTTAACTCAATGACTCAGTGTCCACCAAATGACTCTATTAGACTCCCTCTATCCGGTAGGTTTTCTCCTTTACCACTGACCTTCCCCACTAAAAGTGTACAACCTGGCACAACACCCATGGCTGCTCTGAGGTCATTATACATGTTCCCAAAAAATATACATCCTTCCTGAGCTGTATGATATATTTCTAAAAGTTGTACCATATTTTGAAAGTTGCAGGATATATTTAACAAAGTTGAACGATATTTTGAAAGTTGCATGATATTTTGAGAGTTGAATAAATATCATTTTGGCATACCATAGATAACGCCCCATATGCGAAAACGCCCGCATCGAATATGCCCGCTCTTTTCAAGTGCTGCCGTGAGCGCCGGCTTGCTGTGGAGTGAAGTGCTCCGTTGGTGAAGGGCACATCAGCCTGATCAGGGGGCCCGGCAAGCCATCAATCAATTTAAATATATATCTACGTGTGTGATGATTCTTGTGTGTCCGCTTGTCGTTGATGGGTGAAGCCATATATATTTATCCATAATGGTGAAATAAATCATTTTCAAACTTTATTCCAATGTTAAATCATTTTCGAACTTTATTCCAATGTTTAAAAGTGACATAGCGTGTGCCGACACACGAGTGAAATGAATCCACGGCGGCCAGATCCAACTCTTATGTGTGTTCTCGTGAAAAAAAAATGGACACCTCTAACTATCTATACACTACGACTTACTCAACTATGAACGTAAACAGGAATGTTTATCTTAAATTAACGTTCCTGACGTAAATAACTAAGAGAAAGAGAAAGGAAAAGAAGAGAAAGGAGGGAGAAAAGAAGAAGACATACACTGTTGTGAAAAGTAATAATGGGTATCCACGTACGTGGAACCCATAAAAAAGAGCGGGCGTATTCAATGCAGGCGTTTTCGTATATCGGGCGTTATCGCCTGTATTCCTATATATAAAGTATATAAAGTCATATATATAAAGTGTAAAATTTTGTCCTTATTGACACATAGGCTATAATGACTGTTAAATGAAGTTGCTATACAGGGTTAAAGGAGATGAGAACTTAAAGGTACATGTAGATCTGGACGGGCAAAAATAGCTGTTTTCAACATCCTGGCCGTGACTCTTGTCTGTTTAGCTGACTCAGTCAGGCGTTTGTACTGTTACTGTAGTGGAAAGTGCCTCACATCTGGTTTATTTAGACTTGGAAGTTGGATAAATTTATAATTATAGAGAAAAGAGCAAACCGGCGTAGTCTTACCTGCTTGGAAGGTTCTTCCGTGGGTTTATCCATTGAACCAAGTAAAAGACAAAATATCTTATAAAATGATCACTATATTCTATTATATTACAGATCACTCATAAACGGCATGTGTCCCTACCATGCACGATATTCATTCATAGATGGACTTCACATTTCAGTGGTGCCTTATTGCACTTTACCGATGCAGTCATTTTCATGAGTAGCAAAGTGCACCAAAGAACCATTGAGGCACATTCATTTGCAAAACATCTAAAGTAGGCAATACGAATGTCCTACGGTAAATCAGTTGTCGTTTTACATTATTGATTGGGGATTGATTGCTATACTTGTTTGAGAGACGATTTAATTGCAGAGGTTACTTGGAGATGGATTGCAATGCAAGGCTGTCTTAATTGAGAGACGATTGCATCAGAGACTGATAGAGTTTTTTGTGTTTTTTTTTTTTTTGGGGGGGGGGGGGGGGGAGAGGGGGATGACTGTTTTTTTTATCTTCTGGCTACTTGTATCATAGGTGGAGACCAGATAAGACAAAAAAAGTGTTCAGCTGTGTGTTTTTCAGAATATTTATTTCATACACAAACTATACAACAGGAGCTCCTTTTAATCTTTTATTTTTGTGAATAAATATGAGTGTTGCATTTTTTTTTCTAAATTGTTCTAAATGCATATCATCCACTATAATACATATTCACTTTGCTTGAATATATCATTAAGCAATAAGTTCTATAATAAATCACTGACATAAAGGAAAAGATCAAAGTGAATAGTTATTTCCTATGTAGTTATATTTCCTTAAACAATATTATACAAATACGGTACTTGGGTGAGTGCAATATCAATTTTTATTGCACTCAGAAAAATGATATTGCACAAGGCGCTTACGCCGAATGCAACATCATTTTTCATAGTGCAATAAAAATTGATGTAGCACTCACCCAAGTGCCATATTTGTTTTATTGTATGCCTACTGCTCATTCAAATTAAATGATTTACTAATTTAAAGAATTATGAAAATGTAAATATTATCAATGTTTTTCCAATTCAAGGTTTTACCACAAACCATTGGGCTATAGTAAATTTCTAAGCTGTAATATATTCTTGTGTTAATTCAGTAATAAAGCAATCAAAATAACAGAATTAACTGAAAAGGGCCCATGCATTAGCTTTATAATTGTAATGATTTATTTAGTATTTAATTTGAAAATGTCTTTTGTCTTCAATAGCGGTAACATAGTTTGTATTTTTGCAAGGGTCCATTCCTAATCATGCTCAATATTGCACCCCAATATCAATTTTGTAAGGTGGTCATGTGACCATGATCTGACAAATCACAGCGGAGAATGAGCAGTAAGCATATAATAAAATATCTTAACGATACTTCCTGCCTCTTGGACACTTAATTTTGTTGTTGCACTCTCAGCTTCAAATATTTTGCTAATAGTAGCTGCTTGCCTTCATGTAGTGATGTCCATGCAGGTAGCAGTTAAGTCAATTTCATATAGTTTATACATGTATATAAGCAGTATTGGTGTAATATAACAAACATTTGACGACATAGTACTTTATTCAATTCAATTGTGATATTTAGTATTGTATCGAATACTGATACCAATCCCTAGTTTCAAGGTATCTTTACATTAATGAGTAAATGTGGATTTGATTTGATTTTATTCGGTCTTAAGTAAGATGTATATTACATAGCATTTGGCACATAAAAAAACATATATAAAAGGTGACTATTAATGCAATAGAATTCTAACCAGACACAGGATATATACACTAAAGGTTAAAAACTTATTTCCATAGTGGTCCCAGATACCAATCGTGTAATAGGACTTTAACCCATCCATCCCAAAAAGTCCACATCTTTAGGGTGAAAGCAAATTTGTGAACTTTTTGAATAGGAAGGTACTAGATACGAGAGCAAATACTGATATTGAATGGGAAAAAGTAACGTGTTGCACCGTAAAGATTTAAAATAATAGTGTTGGGACGATCAATGATTATAATCGATAATCGATCGTTTGCCTCTCTTTTACTGATTAATCGATTACAAAACTGGCAATTGATAATAATCGGAAAAGGTGACATCTAGTGGCAAAATAATAGAACTAAATGACAGGCAAGTTGTCAGCCTTCGTGCTATGAAACTAAGCTCCAAAAACACTTCAAAACGAAGTTAAGGTAGGTGCGAATAGCACGTTATTGTCATAGACTATCACTTAATATTAGGCTCTAGACCTCTATTACCCAATTACTGAAAAAGTGCGAAGAACTGATTATGATCGATGATCGATCGGTTGACTGCAACTGATTATCGATCATGAAATTGCAACCGATTCCCAACCCTATATTCTAAAAATTGACTTAGTTCCTCTTCTTACAAAGGCATTTTGCTATTTATTAGCGAAATCATTTGAAGCTGACAGTGCTAAATTTAGAAAAAAATAGGTACCAGCAAGGATGGCAGTATTGTTAAAAATATTAAGGTATTGTATCTTTAAGGCAATATCAATATTGTATTGTATCATGAACATTTTTCAAATTGCTAATTCCTAATTATGAATAAGAAATAGTAGTAAAGTGGCCAACACCAACTTTCCTTCAAATATTTTGTGAAATTGCTCATCAATCATCATTTTTAATAAACATCACATACAAAGAAGAAAGTTATGTAACAAATAGGTCATTGACTACTGTCCTTATTTAACACACGCGTGCACCATCATGTGGATTGCTCTGTATGACAATTGTGGCTTTCCCTGATAGCCGAGCGATCTAGTACATCATAACAATCACTACCAACTACATATTCCGCAACACTGCCCAGGCTAAAACCCCTACTGGGGCAAGTGAGAAAGCTGCCAGTGCTAGTGACTTGGGATTAGGTGGTGGGTTACATCAGATAGATGTTCAAGTCAAGAAATATATTTCTGATCAGAGGGGTATTAAATAAGTCTAAAAAGATGAAAAAATATATAAATAGTTAGTTTCTTATTGTTTGTTATCACATGTAATATGACTATTATATGATATATGAAGGTTCTTATCCATAATCTAACTGTAAGATATCTTTATTGATACTACATATGCTATTGGAGATGAAATACAGGTACCAGACACATTTTCAATATAAGAAAAGCTAGCATATTTCACTTTTGTCTCAGGATAGACTATCGCACAGACATAGAATTTGCAAAACCAGTCCCTGAAAATTTACCCACCAGGACTACCAAAAACCTTTTAATAGGATTTTTTTTCAGTCTACAAGAGCTATTGTTGTCTTGATAATCATGACCTATTTTGCTAAATGTTATCTCCAAATCAATCTCAATAATCTAATAACGGCCAGTAGAGTACAAAGACTGGGACAGGGACTGGAAAAAAATAAACTTGTCCAGTAAAAAACTCCAAACTCGATCAATAATCTTTATTGTTGAATAATGTGAAGGTACATTTTTATTTGTAATTTTCAAAACCCATGGTTAAACTAATACCATATATGTATTTCATACACCATCTACTCCTTCAATAATAAAAACATTTTTGAAATTTCAACTTGCATTGTTGTCCAATTTTTTTCTTGCCAGGCAGCTATTTTTACTTGCCATGCATGGCGAGCAGGCAAACATTTATAAATGTAAGTGGTTTGGCACAATGATAACATTATACTCAAATGTTTATAATTTATGAGTGTCATTTACATTTTCCCTCACAATGTATGTTGCAAAATTTAAAAATGACCAGCATAAAACCAAGAATTATTTTGCCAGGCAAGTGCAATTTCTTATATTCTAGAATCAACTTTCCACTCCCAGCATGGCAAGTCAATCCAAAACGTCGGTCAATTGCTGCTCTTTCTTCAAGCATTTGATGACCCGGAATTGAGTGTTTTTTGTTATATAAATAGGCAGTACTAATGCAAAATTATGGTGGAATCTTTAAATGTGAATGCAATTCAAAGCTAGATAAATATTTAAAGGTGAAGTGTTAATCGAAACACTACAAACAACTCACCTTCAAATATTTTTGGTAGAATTTAGAATTCCGCAGTTAAATTGTCTTAAGTACTATAATCCAGGCAAACAGTTTAAGAAACTTGTGGGTATAAATAGGTTAAGATATTTGAAAGCAGTTTCGCCACTTTTTTGCATCAAAAGTTTGTCCAATCATATGAGTTCTAAGGTTTACCTTGAACCATTGGGTGACCATCTATAAATTAAAATGAACACTGATAAAAGACATTAAAACCTACTTGAATTTAGCTAAAACTGGCCACTCACAATGGCACAAAAGTCACTTTTTGGAAGGAACTATTAGCTGCATTATAAGGCCTAGAGAAATTGTTTGTTTCCTGTAACGGTCTGAAAAGAAATAGGGTAGGTAGGTCATTAAAATATTTTTTGGGGGGTTATTTTTTTGGTCAAAAATATGTTTTATGCATGTTTTACGTTGATTGGGAGTTAGGAAGGCGTAAAAAACTTTAGGGTAGTGATTTTTTTTGAATAAAAACTTGTAGGGTAGGGATACAGGAAACAAACAACTTTTTTTAGGCCTAAGTAACACAATATGGTAAATCTGTATCCAGCATCCTGGCAGAATGTGCCTCTTAACCCTTCTAATGCTGAGGCTACTTTTGTCTAAAGCACAAGGAAGCAAAAGTTTCGGAAAACCCTCTAAACCCTGTCATGTTGGTATTAGGGCTGCACACCGGAAACCGGTTGCAGACCGTAACCGATCATTAGGCTGCCTAATGATAATGATAACCGTCCCAAAATAAACCGGTTTGAAAAACCGATAAAGCAGCTATAAGGAAACTGCCTTACCTTACTGTTAACATCGCTCCGAGCACTTCCTAAGTTGTGATTCAATGAAACAACGGCTCCGCATTGGCATAAATACTTTCATATTTAATTCTTAATGGATAATTCGTTCAAATTTAATATTCTATGGCAAAATAAAACTCATAATAATCAAATATACGATTCTGTTTTATTCAAAGAATTTGAAATCATATTTCATGGAAAAAAAAACAGGTTTTGAATACGAAAGTTTGGCTATTTTTCAAAAGTTCGTCCCACGCGGTATCGTTAAAAAACCGTTAAGAAACCGTATTGTTTCAAAGTTATCAGTATCATATCAAATCGTTAATTCTTAACAGTGTGCACCCCTAGTTGGTATTCACTGGATAGCTGAGTACTCTCAGATGAGTGCCCATGTGCCAGGGTTTCAGTCATTTTTCAGGGTTTTTCCATCAGTTTGTATTGGCCAAATTAGCCACTGGTCAGCAGCATAAGGGTTGAATAATTTGGTTTTAAAATTGAAATATATTCTATTTCCTACTGTAAAATTCTACTGTAAAATGGGAAATCTGCTCAGTTTGATATTACACAAAAATATCATTTCAGAACATTTTTTTTCAAAGTATTATGCATATAATTTACACATCTAAACTTTGCAGTTCTGTCCCAAATTTCCTGAGTATGCAAAATATAAACCCAAGTAAATTTTTCCTGTTTTGTAGTAATTATTTTATCAGTTCCACACAAATAACTTTTTAACAATATAATTCTTAAGTTTCTCCACCTATTCCTTGCGACACACCTCTTCATCAGACTCTGTCTCGGAGTTATCCACCACCAGAGTTCTTGACGCACTTTCAGAATGATCAATGCTAGAATTGCTATCCACAGGTACGGCTATTGCTATATGCAGATCAGAATGATGCGTTTGTATCCAATGTGTGAATTTTGTCGTCGGAAAAGACAACTCCTTATTGATGACCTGCTGATAGTAGGCTTCGTTTTCAAATCGTAACGGCGTGCGCAGAGTGATCGTTTTTGAAATTTGCGTTTTCTCCTCGTTGTCGTCGATGAGATATTGGATGTACTGACAGATGAGATCCTGCAGGCTAGAAACTGGGGATGGACTTCTTGAAGTTCTTGCCTCATGCTTGCACCCATCTTCTGCATTCTGGACCATCATGTTCAAGCCATCTTCAGAGTAGGATGCCCTGGAAAAGATTGAAAATACTTGTATCATATATGTATTAAACATGGTCTTTGATCCCATTCAGGCGCACCAACATGACTCTTGAGTGCTTGCCTAGATTTACCATGGCAAGTAAAATGGCCATCAGGCAAGCAATCATCTTATACAAAAAATAATTATCTTATTAATACATTGTCTTAGTCGTGTCTACTTACCATGGCAAATAAAATTGGCCATCGGACAGTTATTTTATACTTGCCTGCAGGAGCTTACCCAGGATTTGAAAACAAGGTCAATATCAAAAATTAATGAAATTTTAGGTGTCACTAGTTGGCTACCCAATTTACAAGAATAATCATACCAACACTATTATTGACATATATAGCAAGTCAACATTTGCTACTTTACATCATCTATTGTCTTGTATGAGTAAAACTTTTGTTTTACTTTTTGAAACCAGTTGTGAAACCAGTAAAATTCAGGAAGTCTTAAACCTATATTTTTTTAGGAGCAAAGGAAATGAAAGCCAAAGGCAAACATAGGTTCCTATTCAACCAAAATTTCATTTTTCTAAAATGTTTATGCCCTTTTTTAGTCTGAAAACCATAAAGATTTGCATATATCAAAGAATTCGCTTTTCTGAAATTACAAAATTTCATTAAAATCTTGCCTTCAAGTTCTTATCTTATGGCAAGGACTTCTGATGATATAAATATTTTAACTCTTGATAAGTTAGCATTTTATTTCAACTGCAAATTGTCACTGCAAACAATGGTATTCAATCTTATAACAAACTGCACTTTTGCTTTTAAATATAATTGGTAAGTTTCATTGGTTACGCCTTTTCTAGAAATAGCAAACTTGCTTTGAATCTTTGTGCATGACCTCAAAGTACAATTATTATTTATAATTATTAATAGGTTAAAAAATCTCCCCATGCAGGAACCGTGACCATTCCTCATGAGGACATTGCCCATTTTCATTTATTTTGAATTTGATTCGCTGAATCCAATCGAAGTAGCATATTGATAATAATTTGATCGATTATCAAATCGCTATATATATTTCTCTTCAATGACAGCCCTACTACATGGTAAATTAAATAAAAAATTTAGATCTTAAGGTGCTTGAACCATACGACAACACAAATTGTTGACATTGCATCTTCAACATTATTGGAATCTCACCTTAGGTTATTTGAGGAAGACAGCATACCAATGGCACTGTGACTTTTATTAGGACCAATCATGGACTTGGGTCCAAGTCGACCGAGGTGAAAATTTTGCCCATTTCCTATAAAGCTACTGGATGCCGACATGAGGAGAGGTGAGGCTCTCTGTCTAAGGGCTGTACTTGCCACCAGGGTGGTTGCGACTGATCCACTGACTTGAACGTTTTGCCCTGAATTAGATGAATACTTTCCCATCGGTGCTGGATATGGATAGTTGCTCCATGAAATAACTGTTTTACTATTGGGATAAAGGTGGTTGGAAAAGGGCTTTGTGGATAGAAGCATAGGACTAGGTTGCTGAAGTCCGGCAGGTGCCGTGGCACACCTGTAGTGCTGATTACCAGGTGGGTACTGTGACCATTGTTGACCATTTGTTCTAGGCACGTTGGATCTCATTCTCATGATTTGATAAGGGGGGTTGAGGAAGGTATTGTTTGAAGACGTAGATGGCTGCCCAGATGGTCCGTCCACAAGTTGTTCGGGATGCCTTTGTTGATTTTCATAGTCCTCATGGGTGGATTTAACTCTTTTCCTTGGTGGTTGGTTCTCTGATTCAGATTCAGTTGAAAGGTCCAATATTTCGTCGTTGATTCTCATAAGAGCTTGTGATGAAGATGAAGCCGCTTGGTTAATTTGTAGTTTTTGTTTTGATTGCTGCGCAGCAGTGAAGCGTTCTGCCTCTTTCTCCAGTAGGGCTTCAAGGGTCTTCACCACCTCCTCTGTGTGTTTGGAGGATTCCAACACACCCTCCTTCTCTGGACTTGGCATCACTGAACCCTTCAAATGAAGAACCCTTGAAACAAAGAATAAAAGACAGAGTTGAAAAGTATAGAATAGACTAGTGCTGGGATGATTAATTGATCTCTTTGCAATAATTTTTGATTGATCGATTATTTAAACAAAATATCAATCTTTTTTGATTATTTTTTCGGCTCAAATGGTTCAAATTTCCATTCAAAAGAGGCCTTATTTACAATGAAAGCCATACATAAAGTTAAAGGATAATTGTACTAATAAACATGAACTATGAGTTCCTGACCGTTTATCATTCAGCTATTTAGGGGGAATCAGCCATTGGTGAAATTGTTTGTTAGTAGTTGTTAGGTATATCAACATTGATAATAATCGCTTATAATTTTCAGGCTAGATATTTCAAATACCAAAGAAATGTTAATGAACCCACTCTTGGTTAACATGGAGCCTCAAGTTGACATTTTGAAACTTGTCGATCTTTTGAAAATAATTGAATATATATATAAGCCAAAGTAGCTCAGTTGGTTAGGTGTCGGACTAGTAATCAGAGGGTCGCTGGTTCGATTCCCGGCCACTCCGGGCACTTTGGTCGTTCTTGGGCAAAACAGTTTATTCCATATTGCTTCAGTCTACCCAACTGCAAAATGGGTACCTAGCACAAATAAGGCAGTACTAAGAGTGTGTGCGCTATATGCTGCCAGTTGCTCTGGAATATCCCCCGGGGGATTGAAATGGTTTCTGTATGTACAGTGCCTGCTAGGGGAGGAGGGTCGTGTGAGCACTTCGGTGGATACAAGACTATAAACCGAATACCTTTACCTTTATAAGCCATGAATAATTTATTGAAAGCACAAAAGTTGCTTCCTCTTACACTTAGGCCTACAAAAAATTGTTTGTTTCCTGTAACCCTACACTAACAATTTTTACCCAGAAAAATCCCTACCCTAAAGTTTTTTCCACGCTCCCAACTTTCAACCAACATAAAACATGCATAAAAGACACACTTTTGAAACAAACAAAAAAAAATGATCAGATTTTTTTTACCGACCTACCAGTACCAACCCTATTTTTTCAGGACCATTTAAAGGATACAAAAGTAAAATAAAAAATCTAGGCCTAATCATAATGTAATTATGGTGTTACTGTAAAGGCAGTGGCTATATACACAGCAGAGCTGTGTATATAAGAGAAATATTTTTACAATATACACAGCCACTAGGCTGGCTGTGCACAGCCACCATGCACAGCCGCTGGCTGTGCACAGCCACTGGGCTGGCTGTGCACACTATATATATATATATATATATATATATATATATATATATATATATATATATATATATATATATATATATATATATATATATATATATATATAGTCAAACTTGCCTCAACGACCACTTCTCTTAAACGACCACTTGCCTTAGACGACCGTTTCAAATCCCCCCAAGGCTATTCCCTGTATATTTTACCTTGATTAAGCGACCACTTACTTGACGCGACCAACGGCCACGAAATCTAATCCCTACGAGTAAATGGTCCTTTATTCAACGGCCACTTGAATGCCTAGAAGCCTTGTATATTGGAAAGGGCACAATAAAATAATGAAATAATCGGTAAAAATTTGAAATCATATCATTTCTGAGGGTCCTCAATTAATGATATAGTTCAACTTTTATTTTTCTTAATTGTTTACTCATAACATTTTAATGAAGAAATTTCAACAAACGCAGCTGAACATAACAAGCTCAATAATCCCAGGTCATTGTTGGAAATTCTTTGTTTTTTCATGACCACGCTCAGACCCTCAACCCCTTCTTAAGAGACCACCTCTTTAAAAGACCACTTTTGACATTTCCCTTGAGCGGTCGCTTAATAAAGGTTCGACTGTATATATATATTGTTTCACATTCACATCAACAATTAATGTTTGTAGAAATAAAGATTTTTCTTTCTCTTATCCATGGTCGAAAAAAAATAGTCATATCATAATTTCCATGAAAAAAAAAATATAGAATTAAAAGTTAGTTCTAGAGGGTTTTGAACCCGCGTCCCTTGCATCGCCGAGCGGTCATCAAACCACTACGCTACAGGGTATGATATATCATCGTATCTTGAATGAACAATCTCATAATTACTTTCACGTGAATATGACGTCATTGAAATAATGCAATACCATTGGCTGGTGGCCGCTGGTAGCAGCTGTGCGTATTACAAGAATATTTCTCTTATATACACAGCCCTGCTGTGTATATAGCCACTCCGTACTGTAAATATTATAATTATGGTGCCAATAATACAATTGAATCTGATTATAAAAAACAGGTGTTCATATTGATATTCCTTTCTTAAATTCAATTTGAAAACAAAAGCTCAATTCAAAGTATAACTAAAATGTTAAATAAAAGATGATCAAGTAACAAGTTGATTGAAGATTGAACCACCTTCATTCATGATTCAACATAAATTCACCCGTTTCCTGGAGTAGAACTACTATTTCCACCATTCCAGACACACATTATGTTTACTAGTATTTCTGGTTAATAATACATTTCCTCCTTACCTATATTAGTGACGACAGAGACTAAATATTTGCCTAAAACAGAAGATGCTGGACGAAACTACATGTAATATTCAGCGACAGTGGCGTCGTCTGCTTGTGTTTTCCCAGAAAAGTCGCGCGTGTAATTTGGCGCGTTTTAAAAGACACCGCTACGTGGCGCTGCGCAACGAGCATTCGATTACCACCAGCCAACAAAACAAGTACCATGATTACTTGATTGATTGAATATTTGTTTGCTAGATTTATCTGTTGATTAATAGATTGATTGATTGATGGGTTATTTATTTGATTGAAAGATTGGTTGATTAATTGATTGAATGGTTAATTGAGTTTTTCTGCACAAACTCATTGATATTTGTTCACCTATAGAACGCGGTGGTGCTCCTCAGAGGTCTGCCAAGTTTGGAAGGCAAAAACGAACTTTTTGTGGGAAAAAAGAGGGAAAAGCTGTTAGCCAAATCAAGTCAGACAGACTATAGCTAAATCAAATTAAGCCTTGATAAATAAAAATTCCTATTGATGGCAAGGGTTAAAGTATTCCAACTAATTAAAAAAGGATTTATATGGATTTCACATAGGGGGAGTTTATCTTCGGCGTGCAGAAATATTCATGCGGAAGTGTATTTCCAGAAAAAGGCCTTTTAATATTTTTGATAATCTCGTTGAATGTTTCTAATACAATAAATTCCTCCAAATACGCTTTTGCATATTAGATTTCACTGAAGTTGATAGGCTGTTTTTGGGCGCTGCGAGCATTAATGGATGAAAATGCTACTGGAATGGAAGAGCAATATTCAAATTATTTAGACCTATATGCAAAGTGGCCATGGGGCATTGCCAATGCATTGTCACTGGCCCCGTTACAAGTTGCAAGTGAATTCGGCAAAAAAACGGCAATGGGGCAAGCTGAACAAGACCCTGACTTGCCCGGCTCGGCAAGTAATGTTTTGGGCAAAGTCAAATATTACCTTTGTTTAACTGAGTGGCGGGGCAAGTGAAAGTGCCGGTGGGGCAAGTCAACGTTAGGGGCAGCTTGCCCCGCTCAGAAAATAATGTTTTGCAACCTATGTTGCACCCTGTAATATCACAACCAGCGTAGTGGAATGGGTGCAAACTTGATGCATATCAACGGTTCGGTGCATATCATGAACTTGCCGGCAATGTTAAGTTGCAATTGCATACCAATTGTCAATTTGACTCTGCAAAGATTCTTCATTCACAGCATAATATCAATTCAGCAGGGGTGTCCAACTTACATTTTTAAATACAGATTGTTCTTAGAAAACTCTTGAACTCTATATATTGATATTGCCGATTGATGGATATAGGTCATCATTAAAGCTACAAAGCCGATATGATACTGGTGACAATGTTCAAACTGATTTTTTGCACAATGCCCACCTAAAATTGTTGTGCTCCAGGACCGATTGTCTGTGCTCCAGGAATGAAAAACTTGGACACCCCTGATTCGGTTTGACAACTTCGTTAACCCTTCCAATGCTGAGGATACTAGTACTTTCGTCCAAAGCACATGGACTTAAAGATTTTTGAAAAACGTCTAAACCCTGTCATGTTGGCAATCATTGGATAACTCTAGCTGAGTACTCTCAGATGAGTAACCATGCGTGCCAGGGTTTTCATTCATGTTTTAATGTCTTGCATCATTTTGTATCAATTGGCCAAATTACCCACCACAGCATAAGGGTTAACACCGGTATAGTATTTATCGAGTGTTTCAGGGCTACGTTTCTTTGGTCCCTTACCAGCCTCGGGTTCGACTGTGCCTTGTTCATGACCATCAACGTTGATCAACGTGGTGGGAAAACGGAATCAAAATGGTTACAACGTTAACTTGCGATGACGATCTGAACGGGATACGTTGGATCAACGTCGATCAACGTTTATGGTGCTGAACAAGGCCCAGGTCGAACCCGAGGCTGGTAAGGGACCAAAGAAACGTAGCTCAGACTGTCATTGCGAGAGGATACAAATTCAATATTTCTTGGTATTGACTCCAGGCTTCCGGGTATGAACTTTTTATCACTCCAACAATATGTCTAACGACACTTTTAAAAATCTCAGTTTAATTTTCCTGAAATTGCACGAGGAAATAACATTGCACAGTGATCTTAAAACAACCTTAATTCGTGGGGTCATCAACTTATAATAGTTTTTTTCCACAGATTTTTGAAAAAATAATGCAATAACATCTCATTCTCCTTAATTGGTTTCTTTCTAAGCTAAATTTATCCCTTCAGAGGTACTGACGCTGCTTGATATACTGTTCTGCCATGTTGAAATTATTTTTATGTTGTTATCTAGGAATTATGTGGCAATATCAAGTAATTCGAGAAACAAGTTTTTAATCCAAAATTGGTATAAGTCAGAATTGATTGCTGAGATTAATTTTCACCAGATTTTCTCCAAATGCTCTTAACAAGAAGACAAAGTAAATGACAGGTCATCAGGTAAGTTTTCGAACCACAGATGGGTAAAGTTTGTGAAATAGGACTTTTTTGGCAGCTTTTCATAAAATAGTACAAAAGAGATACCCAATTGGTACCGTATTTGCCCTTTCTTATGTAAGATATGTTTCAGCAAGGGAATTCCATTTTATACATATATGGATGATCACACATATTTTCTTAAAATGTCTCAAATCATCAAATTCAATACACATGATCATCACTATAGCCAAAACATACAATTTCTTTTCAAAATTGGCGGAGGTGTAAGGAAAATTGTAATAAATTATTTTAGTTTGTTCAGTACTTAATATATGTCACCGGTGTAGAGTATCGTAACGCCTCAATTCTGTAGCCTATCCTACATAGTGTACATTGGAGTTTAGTTTTACCTCAACCAATGAGAGGGCAGCACCTGTTTGAACACGACGAGACTCAATAGGCAGATGGCGACCTCTTTTTATGAACAGAAAGATTACAAGGAAGCTGTGATGTACATATATTGGCAACCACGATATTTGTCACTCTTCTGACATATCACGACTCAGCACGAGTAGTACCTAGCCTTTTTAAAGTGGTGGAAGAAAACAAAGTAGTCGGCAGAAACCAACGATACACACACATACACACACACACACGTATGTATGTATGTATGTATGTATGTATGTATGTATGTATATATGTATATATATATATATATATATATATATATATATATATATATACTAGTATATATATATATATATATATATATATATATATATATATATATATATATATATATATATATATATATATAAACTATATATCATAAACCTATCTATCAGATAAGGTTGCTATAGGGGTTAAGATTTTATCCGTTGTTCCGCACACTGCTTCTACTTGATTTTCCAACCTATACAAAGTATCTTTTTCCTGATAGGTATTCAGCATCACAACAGTATCCCCCCAGCAGGGTGGAAACTGTTTGGGTATTGGGGAATAAATAGAAAACATACACAGTGTTTTTTCTTATTTGCACTATAATGGACCGGGTACCATCACATTTCATAAATGTGAAGGAAAGATAATTTCAAAAGGAAATGTATCTCGTCTTGTCAATTTCTGCTCAGTTCTAATATGATAGGCGCTTTTCATCTGATTTAAAAAAAAATGAAAATGAGAAAAAGTGCCATTTTTCATTTATTAGTCTTTTAGATTGCATAACTTTGGGACAAATTCAAATTTGAAAAAGTTAACTTTTCTCTCCGTAAATACACCTAGCTATAAAAAAGCCAAAATTCATGCAAATTCCTTTACATTTGATGCCCTAAATGTATGTTTGCAGTGACCATGTTTTAGGCAATAAATAGAAATATGCCAAACCACTACCCCTGCTTGTGTGCAAGCCTTTTGTGGTTTAGTGTTATTTTGTCGTTTGCACCTTGCAGTGATAGAATACACAGTCACGGTTGGTCAGATTACGAGGAAATGGGTATAGGCTTTAACATTATAGTATGTACATATCTCAAAATGGCTCTTCAAGCAAGCGTAGACTAATTTTAAACCTAATTAAAGCATTTAAAAGTCTACGGTTGTGGTAGCCTAGATTTCTAGCCTGTCATGTGTACTTTCTCTGTCTTCCAGTTTTTATGTTACTAGGCAACAAGTGCTCAAGGTGACATGAGCGACCGAACTAGTGTATAGAATCGAAAAAAATAATCGTGCCCTGAAATTCTTTGAAAAAAAAAATTGAGCCCTGAAAATCAGTGAAAAAAAAAGTTGAGCTCTGACTCTAGGAAAAAGAAAAATTGGGCTCCGGTAGTTTACATGTCAGTACTATTGGGGAAAGAACAAGAATGCGAAGAAAGGTTGGGGTACTCAGATAAGGCTGAGAATGCATCTCAGAGCATCTACAACCCTCTGGCTTCTGGGGCAAGCCCAAATGGCAGTGCACCACAGGCAGACGGACTTGCACACCAAAAAGGGTAAAAAAAAGGTAAATTGTTTTCTCAAAACAGAAATATTTTTCATCTGGGATCACTCATTTGGGTCTCAGATAAGGCTGAGAATGCATCTCAGAGCATCTACAACCCTCTGGCTTCTGGGGCCTTGAGCAGCCCCCAGACCCCCAGCCCCAATGGCAGTGCGCCACGGGCAGACGGCCCTGCACACCAAAAAAAGGGTAAAAAAAAGGTTAATTATATTCTCAAAACAGAAATACTTTTCATCTGGAATCACTCATTTAGGTCTCAGGTAAGGCTGAGAATGCATCTCAGAGCATCTAGTACCCTCTGGCTTCTGGGGCCTTGAGCGGCCCCCAGACCCTCAGCCCCAATGGCAGTGTGCCACGGGCAGACGGCCCTGCACACCAAAAAAGGGTAAAAAAAAGGTAAATTGTTTTCTCAAAACAGAAATGCTTTTCATCTGGAATCACTCATTTAGGTCTCAGGTAAGGCTGGCTTCTGGGGGTCTTAAGCGGCCCCCGCACCCCCGGTCGCAATGCCACTGGGCCCCAGGCAGTCGGATTTGCACACCCAAAAAGGGTGAAAAAAGGTAAATTGCTTTCTCAAAACAGAAATACTTCTCATCTGGGATTACTCATTTGGGTCTCAGATAAGGCTGGGAATGCATCTCAGAGTATCTAGAATCCTGAAGGCCCCCCAGACCCCTGGCCGCAATGGAACGCAGTGCGCCACTGGCGGACAGTCTGTGCGCCAATGGCATACGGACAATATTATCTTCAATAAAAGATTCAAGGCAAAGCAATTTCTTGTCCTTTTTTGTACCTCAGTAATGAAAAATAATTGAGCCCTCAAAATCTGTGAGCCCCAAAATGATGAAAAAAAAATTGAGCTCTGAATCTCAAAGAAAAGAAAATTGTGCCCGAACTTTTATACACCCCCGCCCCTCCCCCTGGATATCTAATGTTCATTGCCTTAGTTCTGAATGAATCCTCAAGGGGAACACACTTGAGCTGCAGTCTGTATGACATATTTCAGATTGACCTCCTAGTATACCGGAGGATACCATAGTATACCATCTACTGTATCTACCATTGGTGGTACTGCACCACACTGGTTAGTCAACTCAAAAAGAAATGTCAACTTGAGCCTATTTTTGGGTTGGGCGTATTAGATCTAGTACGTTTTAGGCAGGCGATTGTTCTTACTCAATGTGTACGTTCAACCGCAAGCATTTTGCATGATTTTATACCCATGGATGGGGGGCGATTGTTCAGGAATACACTCAACTTTGCGTGCAAAGAGGGCCATGACCTCTTTTTATTCTGCATGTGCGAATTGGATGTCTTTCTGCAATCTGGAGAGGAGCTTCACATCATATGATATTTGTGTTTTCATGTCAAAGTGCCCTGGGGCACTTTGACCTGAATAGGCATACATTCTCGATGTGATTTCCACGAAGATTTGAGGTATCGTATACCAACGTTGCATGTGTATACAAGGGCACTATTTGCCACATGGATGTGAAAAATTAAATCATAATGTACACATTCAATACATATGTATTCTAAAACTACACATTCTGAAGTTTTGGATTTTTGACTTGGATATAAAAAACACGTGTTTAGTGAACTTTTTTTATGGTTCAATTGAGAAAAATTGTTTTCCTGCTTGCCATGCATCATGACTATATTGTACAATAATCTAATTATCACCAACTTGGTGTAAGAATTTTACAAAATTGCCTGTTGCAACAGGTATAGAGTAGCCATGTTCTTTCTTATCTATACAAAAATAAATAAAACATCTGATATATCAATATATATTATTACAAAAATATGTTAACAATAGAAGCAACAATTATGTATATATGTTGTATCTGTGCTTTAGTTTTACCAATAAATATATCTCTTATACATAATGTATGTATGTATATTTATTGACTATGTCGAGGCATAAAAGGTACAATACATAGTGGTTTCATAATATAACAAAACATAATTAGCATAAACATAGAGAACATAACTGAAAAAGCACAAATTATCACAAGATATAAATTTGTATATAGCCCAAAAACAGCCAGATTAAGTCTGCCTCTCAAAGAATTCGACGGGACTAACACAAACTAAAAAAGGGATTGTCCGTCACGTTTAGGGGTACATACGATGCTCAAAGTCTTATTCGTAAGCAAAGGTTGTTCCTGTGTGAGCTAATCAGACAGATGCCGATAATTATCCGATACCCTCCATGATTTTCTCGTAATACATGCTTGCAATATGCCTTGCAGCAACGGTCCAGAAGGATACCATTTCTTCGATTGAGAAACCATCAGCTATCTTCCCTAATAGTAAATATAGTGTATCCCCTGGTGATGCAAGTATTACATGACTTCTACCATTGTCCACTTCGGACAGTTCCCTAAACATAGCATTTCTAGCATCTTGCAAAGAGGGACATTGATGCATGTTCGCACCTGTCACAGAATCTTGCAGCAATAGTTTGACCTTTTCCCCAGCATAAAAATTACGCCTTAAATAATTATGCAGATTAACCTCAGGCGACTCCCCGAACACCATTATTCTGCTCTTTTTGGCATTAAAGTTATACCTCCAAGTACAACCGTGGCGGTACACCACCTTTAGCGCACCATCCAAATTCCTATCAGATACTGAACATGTCGCCAGGTCATCGGCTTACCCCATGGGTGTACTTAGAGTTAGCCTAACGCTGCAACAAAATCCTGACTCCTGTAATAAAATGATCAACGAGTTGATAAAGGCAGTGTATTTGATTAACGACATAAATCCGCCCTGATGGATACCACAATTAAGTTGGTACAAATCAGATACACTGCCTTCAACATGAGCACAACACCAAAAGTCAATATAAAATCTATACAAAAGTCTCCATGTACGTCCCCTAATTCCGATACCTCAAATCTGAAAAAACAAACCATCAATCCAGACAGAATCAAATGCTTTTGCCACGTCAAAGAAGGCAACAAAGACCTGGTCATTGTCCTCCATCGCTGTGGCAACAGTTTCTTTCAAGAGAAAAGAAGCATTCATACATGACATATCCTTCTTGCAAGCGCTCTGCAGTCCTGAGACGGCCCCCATTTCACCCCACCATCTCTCTACCCTGCGGCAAATTAACACTTCAAAGACCTTATTAAACACAGAGAGAAGCGTTATCGCCCCGATAACTGTTAGGGTCCAAAGGACATGCATCCTTACCTTTGTGCAAAGGGATCTGCACGCCAATCCTAAAGCACCTCGGAATATATTCAGATAACAGGATGGCATTATAGTCTACAAAGACGTGACACAATAATGATTGCTCTTTTTTTATATTTTCCTCAGTCTTCATTCCCCTCAAAATATTCTATGAAAAGTGCCCATCTTTTCTCAAATTTTTCATCTTTATATCTTAACCTATACTTGCGTCGTTCATAATCAAACAGCAGTCTTGTGTTTCTCTATCCTGCCTCTATGCTAGGAAATGTTTCCACATCTTAAGAATTTAATGTAAATGACTCTTTTTTAAATTAATATAATGGCATTTAGCCAATATGACTTCTGAACCTCTCCCAGAGTTATAATTTTTTCAACAATATTGAACTCTGTAACTCCTATTTCAAGAATCCATAACTCAGTCTCATCCCCTAGTTTTTTATTACCTTATTGCAACATATTGACAAGTGTTCATTGGAATCTTCTTCTGTAAGACATGTCACATTTTGTTTTGATGTTTTTGTTCATCTTAAATGATATATTGTTAGTATAGAATCTGCGATGTAGTGTTCTAAACTGGATGTATCTCAAATAAATATCATCAATTATCTGATTTTTGGAAAAATGATCTACTTATTTCGAAGTATTCAAATCTCAAGTCAAGCTTTTCATTCCACTTCTTACTTAAA
Source organism: Maea johnstoni (assembly GCA_963942565.1). Classification (NCBI taxonomy): domain Eukaryota; kingdom Metazoa; phylum Annelida; class Polychaeta; order Spionida; family Magelonidae; genus Maea; species Maea johnstoni. Next base: position 3,049,252 of record OZ012697.1, read on the forward strand.
AGCATCAATGTTATTGCTTTTCCTGCCAGCAATAAGCTTGTGTATTTGAGATACTCCTATAATAACTAATGATAAAACAATATTAAGGAAACAATTTTTTGAGCCACAGGGTTATACTCTGGTTTATTTCTCCATTCTAGATAACCTTTTATCTTAACAGAAAAGGCTCCATATTCTAGAAAATTAGTTGTAATCTTGTATACATCTTCAATATCCTCCAGACTCAACAGGGGTCTTGTATGACCTACCACATCCCCTATTGTGTATATACCTCTTTTTAACCCATTCCTTTTTCATTGGTATCTGAAGATTATCATTGTACCATAAAGGAGTAACCAAAATATCATCTGGGATTACAATCTTGTCATTTTCCCATACAACAAATAAACTGCTTAAGACATTACTCCAAAATAGATTAAATGTTATATCATAAATTATATTGATATGATGAATCATGAGTACCAACATGACATCGTCAAGATGATTTTCATATTTTTTGCCTTTTTGTGCATTGGATGAAAGTAACCTAAGCAGCAGAAGAGTTAACACTTTAAGCATAGGAACCTCTATGGTTGTGGTAGCTTAGATTTCTAGGCTGTCAGGTGTACTTTCTCGGTCTTCAAATTGTTATGTTACTAGGCATCAAGTGCTCAATGTGACCTGAGTGACCAAACTAGTTCACATGTACCTCACCAGGTGAACAGAGGACTCAGTTTGAGTATGAATCAACTACTAGAGTATGTAGAGACAGGAGGATAGAGAAGTGCCATCTACTGTATCTACCATTGCTGGTACTGCACTACACAAATGTCAACTTGACCCTAGTATAGGTTTGGGCATATTACATCTATTACGTGTTAGGCAAGCGATTGCTCTTACTGAATGTGTACTTTCAACCGCAAGCATTTTGCATGATTTTATACCCATGGATGGCGGGCATAGCACCGGAATACACTCAACTTTGCGTGCAAAGAGGGCCTCCATGACCTCAAGTCGACAGTTACTCTAAGAATAGCAACTATAATCGAGTCAAACATGTCACATTGACACTTGCAATGGAAACTATTTAAACATTGACATGAAATCAAGTGCAATACATTATAGAAGTAAATATTCACCGTCAGATTTACATATCAAGGGCCTATAGTAATTGATTTATTGGTTCCCGGATCCTTCCCAGACCAATTTTACAGGGTCGGGAGGGAGGTAATTAAAAATAAAGTTGATTTTCTCTCTCTTTTATTAACACACGGAAATGTAAGTAAGCAAACAGTCGGGAGGGAGGTAAAAAATAAAGTGATTTTCTGGCTAGTACTATAATACATACTTTAACCATATTTTTGAATATTAAAAGAATGATTTTTTTAATAAGATGATGCATTTCAACAACACTGTTTTGCATTGCTATTGTAATTTTGTATTGCTGTGGTATTAATATTCTTTTAGTTTTGTAGTTTTATTACCATCCATGGTAAACCTATTGTAGGTTTGGTGTATCTACGGCTCACGGCAGAGCACAAAATAAAGTTTGGGGATTATATTTATTTTCCCGTCAGGTCTATTCCAAATTGATCGGCGGATCCAGGCACCAATAAATCAAGTAACCGTCGGCCAACTTCGTCGCTGTGGTGGGATCCTCCGTGGCCTATTGGTTACGACAACCGGCTCCAAAGCATGAGTTCCCAGGTTTGAGTCTCCGCTGGGTCCCCAAAATAGCGGGTTGGCCTGGTCGCTATAAAAATGTACATATATATATGTATATATATATATATATATATATATATATATATATATATATATATATATATATATACAATATGTATGTATATATATTCAATACACCTAGGTATATATATATATATATATATATATATATATATATATATATATATATATGTATATATATACATACATATATATATATATATATATATATATATATATATATATATACGTATATATACAAATATATATATATATATATATATATATATATATATATATATATATATATATATATATATATATATATATGCAAACACACATACCCACCTAGGGGTAGTATAGAAGCACACCTTCGAATTCAGAAAAAAGCCTGCTCGCTGACCGAGAAATACCATCTTTCGTCATGGTTTCCATATATGTATTATCTCATTGAGGCACCTGCACTATCTGTACCTCCCCCTGCCCCTCAACATGAATAGGCAACCACCGTGACAGGGTTCTTTCACCTTAAAGTTCGTTGGCAAAGCGCAGCTCAGCTCAGAAGTCCCCACGGACGGACCCCAGATGAGCAGACGACACAGCAAGGGACGGGCGCGCCAAGATGAGCAGACGAAATTTTGCAGTGGAACCAGGAACGGTGCGAGAATGAGCAGACGAACTTTTCCCCAAAGGAACCATGAGTCAACATTGTCAGACGAAACTTTAAGCAGCAAAACCAGGAGCGAAGCAAGGAGAACAGACGAACTTTTGCAAAGACGAACCAAGGGCCAAGGTGAGCAGACGAACTTATGCGCAGAAGATGCGGTTTTTTTTGCACTTTTTAAGTTATGAAAGTTGTATATGAATCTGAATATTCATAATTGAGTGAAAGACAAATTGATTACAATGGTGTATGGAATTGTATATTTCTGATGTAAGAATGTGAATGAAATGTTTATGTCTGGATTATATGAAGAACAGTTTCAAGATATTCTTTTTTTGAGGGGTGGGAGAGTGATATTTCTAAACAAGCCGCCTTCAATGCTTGTTTTCGTTTCATAAAGTTTGGCACATTTCAGCGGTTGTTTGCCATTATTATTAATGAAACTACTTCGCTAAATCACATTGTAGGCAATTTTCATAGATGAACTAGATCATAGTAAGCATACATGTAAGCGAAATTTTGACTTTGTTCCACAATTATGCAATCTAGAAGTAGAAGAAATATACTATTTTCTCATTTCCGACCAAAGTCCCGAAAGAAGTCGTCGTAAGATATGAACGGAGCAAAAAAGAAATGGAGAAATGTGAAATCATTCCTTTCGTAATGAACTTGCCTTCACATTTATGAAATTTGATGGTCCCGGTCCATAATTCTAGATAGCAATTCAGTTTAAATACATCATGAATGTTTTCTCTTTCTTTATCCCACACATTTTACACGCTGGGGATGGGGGTGGGGTACATTATTGTTGCTAAAGGTGCTTCAATAGGGGACTTTGAGGGGACTATGAGCCTAATATAGGCCTAGTTAAATAGTGTAATCCGGCCGACATCACTAGAATACAGCCTGTATGTCCATTATATCATCGGGGCCATATTATACAAAGACGAAGAGCACGTAAACGCCCAACCTGCGTGAAAATCATAACATTAATTTTTTGGATAGTGCAAAACAAAGAAATGAAAAGGTTAATCAAAATAAAGGGAAAATGACAAGATACAGACATTTCTTATTTGGTGATCAAACTATTCATCAGTAAGGTTTTTGAAGGTAAATATGGGTTTTTGTGTATAGGCATACCACAAAATAAACTCATATTATGCTGCCACATCTATACAGTTTATGCCTGATGTGACCAAGTGCATGTGCCCCAAAACTATGGAATCAGCTCCCAAATAATATTCGGGTAGCTGGGAGTGTGGCAATCTCCAAACGACAATTGAAAACACATCTGTTCAAAGATGTATTTATCAAATAACTATGTGGATATCAACATCTATCCTTTGACAATGAATGTAATGCGCCTTTGAGCATGTTTATGTGGAAAGGGCGCAATATCAAATGACAATATTATTATTACTATCATTATTATTATTATTATTATTATTATTATTATTGTTATTATTATTATAACTATTATTATTATTATTACTATTATTATTATTATTATTATTATTATTATTATTATTATTATCACTTACTCGGTCATCATTTGCATTCACTGCCATATCACTGGACGGCCTACATGACCCGACACTCGAATAAACAATTGTCTCATTAGTTACGATTGTGGTATGCCTGTGCACGGTAATGTGAAGTATATGATATGTCAATGAAACATGAATTTCAAGTTGTTGTTTATCTCTAATTTGAAAAATATCACACGTGTATGTGTGATCAGTTCTGCCATTTATCGTTGTCATTAAGCCTAACTGGCTTCTGTTTTATGCAACAGTAAACCAAAGGTTGTATCACTTTAACTCTCCAGGTTGTTATTGCATTGTATTATTCATTAACCATATTGGAGATATGAAAGATTAAAGTTTTCCAACAAAAACACAAACAGGATAACACTTACATCACATTTCTATAAAAAAACGGGTAGGGGTGTACAACTTGTGAGCAGAACGTATTGCTAAAGCAATCTATCCGTTACATTGTTTATCCTTTCTACTTTTATGCAACATCTTACATATTGCTAGTGGGTTGTCTGCCTGATGTGCATAACGCGGAAATTTCTGCTGAATACCTTTATTCATATTTATTTTTTAACCACTCCAAATTTCTTTGCCACAATATATTTCAATTTTCAAAAATAAGATTGAGGTTGTATGTGACCAAAATAAGTATAAGTTCGGCCGTGCAAAAAAATAGGCCTTGTAAAAGAGACATGCTTTGTTTCACTCACTGTTCTTATACTGTTTTCAGTTAGTTTTCGACCAACAGTTCGCTTTTGAATATTTCTAGAAATAGTCTGATCATAAGGATATAACTAAAATAACCAGGTCAATGTTTGGGCCCACAGGCATGAATGTGGTAAAGGTTGACAAAAACGAGCCCTTGATTGAAAGTGGAGCATCTGCAGTCGAGGCCACCGCTGCCACAATTAAAAAAGACCAGTGGCGCCTCTCTGTACCGAAGTACCTTAACTCATTTACACTCAGAACGGCCAAAAGGGGCATGATGATTTAGGAAATATTTTACCTACAAGAGCATTTTCTTGAAAACATTTGAAGGAGAAATGTTGATCAGAAGCCAAACAACAACTCTCCTTCAAATATTTTGTGAAATTTTGCTTTATTCGCAAGTTAATTTTTAAAGTATGAGAGTAGCAAATGATACCTTGTAGAGAAACTCTAAGTGCTAAAGGGTTAATGCCTCATATAAACACCTTCCAGGCAATATATCCTTCGTATAGGCTTACTAGTGAAATAAACGAAGGGCAGAGGAAACATCAAGTCAACAAAATTAACACCATAAGCTACCTTAATTATGGAAGAAAAAAGGGACAGTAAAAGGAATTCCAAATCCCATTTTTTTTCTTGAAGAATTTTGTTTATTTTTCTGGGAGTCAACTATGACCATCGTTTGAGACATAATGCGTGTATTTGTTTGTTATATAACTACACGTACAGAAGGCTGAGGTTACAATGCAGGCACATCCAAATCTTGGTGTTCTTGCCTGCTTTCAGTATACTAGTAATTATTGTGCACGCAGGCGGAAAGCATGGCGATCTGTGACCTGAAATGTCCCGGCAGAGGATCAAGTTGAAGTTTTATTACTTTATTGATGTAGATTCATCCTCGTGAAGCCATGCTTGGCTGACTACTCGAGCTTTGTGAGGTGAAGTGTGTGGAACCATAAAACATCAGCAGTCGTCGCGCTAGACCTGCTGCCCAGGGGAACTATTCATCTATTAAAGCTTCAGGGACATTCTCTCTCTCTCCTCTCTCTCTCTCTCTCTCTCTCTCTCTCTCTCTCTCTCGTTCTCTCTCTCTCTCTCTCTCTCTCTCTCTCTCTCTCTCTCTCCTCTCTCTCTCTCTCTCTCTCTCTCCTCTCTAGAATCCAATAGGTACTAGTACCTCTTCTCATCCAGTAATTTCAACTCCCTCATTCATCCACTCAGCACATGTAGTTCTTTCTTTCATGTCTCAAAGCCAATGATTCTCTCTCTCTCTCTCTCTCTCTCTCTCTCTCTCTCTCTCTCTCTCTCTCTCTCTCTCTCTCTCTCTCTCTCATGGGAGGACATGAACAAACTGGAGCACACTCTTTCCAGAATTGCAAATTAGTTGCCTTTCGTAAAGTAGTTAGATCATGACCAAACTGCTTTGTCGCTTGCCCCCCCCCCCCCTCTTCTCCTTCCTATCTTCCTAGTCCTGTCCCCATAATCTAATGTAATTCTTTTTGTATGGGTTTATATGTAACCTCTTGATTTTGTTCATTTCTGCTGTTAGTATGTTACATTGTTTATCTTGAAAATTTTTGTACTACGTATGATTTTGTAAATGTTTTATTTACAGTCAATAAACATACAAATACAATGGTGGTTTATGAAAAATTCAATAAAATGCCCACTCATTTGCTTTACAAATTCAATGAAAAGCCCCTCACCCCGCTTCCCGTATAAATCGGATTTGTCTTGTTCCCATATGCCAGGAGATTATCACAGGCGTAAAGGCTGTCCGCTTTTAAATGCCAGTATGCGAGCAAACTTCATATCACGCTGAATATGCGAGCAAACCATAT
>OZ012697.1:3063206-3090706 GCA_963942565.1 Maea johnstoni
TTTTGGCACTGTGAACATATATGGGTTTAAGAGGGTCACTTTGGAATACGTGTGTGATGTGACAAAGACACGTTGCTCAATGGAGGTTCTTAGGACCCTTTCATTGTACAGGTCACTGGAGACTGAGCCGCAGCACCAAGACCATGACGAATGACATTGTCAAACACAACAGGTAAGGTGTCCTACACAGGTTAGCTTATTTGAGGACGTGGCTTCTTTCAATTAACATGTCCAGGGTTGTCCGGTGCGTGAGTAGAACCTTTTTGATATTTCCTCCACTGTGCCTATGAATTTTATTACATGTGGTCCGCCACTTTTGATAATATCTTGAAAATATGAAAGATATTTTGAAAAATATTTGACTGAACTGCGGTTTGGTCTTACAATTTTTTTTCAAATCATTTTAAAAAATTACTCTCTTTTGATGAGTTCAGTTTGAAAATATATTGAAAGCAGAGAAATATTTTGGAACCTCAAGCCCCAGCATTGCCTTCAGATCAGCCTTGGAAGACAGATAGACAGAGTGTCGCGGCATTGAAATCAAAGGCTTTTACAGTGGTGAAACAGAGTTATAAGACCAACACTCTCCTGACGATGCACCAATGATACCTACATATGGGATACAAACCTCGGGCCTTGTTCAGTGGTGAGACTTGGCATTCTGATCGAAGATCATCACACAAATTATGCTCGGGACAAAGAGGCCTGATGTCCCTGGATTCAACCCGTAGACATTGTGCAGTGGTGAGACACAACCTTCAGATCTACATTCCTTCCAGGTCGTGTGACGGAGACCAAGAGGCATAATGTTACAAAATTCGACCCTTAGACCGTGTGCAGTGGTGAGACACAGCCGCTTTGAAATCTGCATTTCCTGAAGAACGAGTGAGGACGATCGAGAGACATACTGTCCCAGGATTCGACCCTTAGACCGTGTGCAGTGGTGAGTGCAGCAGCATTAGAATGTACATTCACCGAGCAGCGATTGAGGGAGATCGAGAGGCATAGTGTCCCAGGATTCGACCCTTAGACCTTGTGCAGTGGTGAGACATAGCAGCATTAGAATACACATTCATCGAACAGCGATTGAGGGAAATGGACAGGCATAGTGTCCCAGGATTCGACCCATAGACCTTGTGCAGTGGTGAGACACAGCAGCATTAGAATTTACATTCCTCGAACAGCGATTGAGAGAAATGGACAGGCATAGTGTCCCAGGATTCGACCCATAGACCTTGTGCAGTGGTGAGACACAGCAGCTTTAGAATCTACCTTCCTCGAACGACAATTGGGCGAGAACGAGAGGCATAGTGTCGCAGAGAAGCAGAGAGGTGGATGATATTGAATTCCAATCTCTGCGCCTCCGCAATCCGGTGTCTTATTAAGCAGCAATACTTACAACAAGAACATCCGTAGCACCACTGCACTACGCAATCCGGTGTCTTATTAAGCAGCAATACATACAACAAGAACGTCCGTAGCACCACTGCACTACACAATCCGGTGTCTTATTAAGCAGCAATACATACAACAAGAACGTCCGTAGCACCACTGCACTACGCAATCCGGTGTCTTATTAAGCAGCAATACTTACAACAAGAACATCCGTAGCACCACTGCACTACGCAATCCGGTGTCTTATTAAGCAGCAATACATACAACAAGAACATCCGTATATCATCTCTGCAATAATCGGGCCAAGAATCGAGGTGGATTTAAAGTTTGAATATCTCCCCTGAAAATTGAAATTAATTAACATTGATTCGAAAATCGTTTAAGGTGATTCTACTAGATAATTGACGTGTATATATTGAAAAGGGTATCCAAATTGCTATCATAGAAATACTGTAGTTTATGCTCTAAATAGTTTACTTCTGAGTATGCCACAATGTATTGATAGTGATAAAAGTTCACATGTTTATGTTTTTGTTAATTTCTTTAATTTCTGTGCCTTTGGCCGCATTGCATGTTTATATCTACATCTACGTGTTAAAAAGAAATTGCTGCTGCACATAGTGCGAAATTCAAATTAAAAAATAACACCCGTTGGCCATTTTCAATCTTACTCATAGTTATTTCTTAAAGTATATATCTCATCTTGAATTTCTCCTCAATCCGACGCTTCAGTGAGTGGCGTAAAATATTCAAACAAGTACATCTAGACCAGTTCTTGAATTTCTCTTCAATCTGATCTTTTAGCGAGTGGCTTAGATATTTCAAACACGAACACCGGTTAAATAACAGTACTAGAATCATTCCATTTCTACATTTTTGACATTGTTTTGCCCAGTGTCCTCCCAAAAATATCTAAATGTAATGTAATCTTGCATCTTAATGAAATCTTGATTTTTTCCGCAAGTCTTTTTTTTCAGAATCAATGCAATGGACATTGGCCAAGAACACGAGTTACAATTTATACTAGTACATGTATTTCCTGCACCAGTCGACCGGGCGTCTGCAGGTGACTGGTTGCACTCACATCCATTTATAATATGTTAATGAAATAAACCAAGCACATCAATGAAGCACGTAGTTTTGTGAATCAACGCTACTTTCGTGTGTGAGATCATCCATGCTAGTGGGGAGACTAAGGGCGAAAATCGTTCACTTTTTTGACAAAAGCGTGAAAATTGTCACAGGCGTAGTCAATCTGCAACACAGCGATCCCGTCTTCCGCTGGATTGCTATAGGCATTCAGATCCGCCGATGAGTATTGGTGCAGATTTATAGCCGAAACGTAGGTGTTTGCCGCCAAGGCCGAAGCTTTGCGACTAACACCCACGACGAGGCTATAAATCTGCACCAATGCTCAGTGGCGGGTCTTAGTGGCTATTATAGCGAGTTTTGAGTGATAAAAAATTAAAACAACTCTGTGAAAATGACACAAAAATCATGTTTTCTAATGGTTGCTGAGCCTGGATTTAGTCCCGGAAGAAACAGCTTCTCACTGAACATAGTGTGTTTTCCAAGCCCAGGTATTTTCATAGCTATGCGCTATAATACACGACTAGTATCTCTGCCCCCATGCATCTAATCACTCTGCATGTTTTTGAAATTTCGTTCTATTCCATGGTACAATTTCAAAATTATACCAGATGTAAAGCTTCTGTGCATTATTCGCCATTCAGTTACTTAAAATTGAGCAAACTACGATATCCATGACATTTCGATTGTAATGCTTCAGTACTTTTTGCGATAGCTCATGAGAAAATGCGGTGAAAAGTCCTGAATTGACCAATCAGCCAGTCGGCCGTCCTGCGCTCTCGCAACAAACGGGCAACTGCGAGGATGATGTCATTGTTGATTGTAACTTTGACCACGTGCGTCACGTGCACCACACGTTATGACCAATGGGATACATTTAATGACGTCACTCATCAAAATATTCCGTGAAATAGAACCGGTGTGGTGGCAGAGATACTATGCGTAGCGGGATCTATGTGTGGAGAGTGAGGTGTAGTTTGAAGGATGTGGAATTTTTAAAGCCAGGTACTCATCTCGGTTGCCATGGTAACCAATGGCCATCTTGAATTTCAAAATGGCCGCCATTGAACTCTCTTTCTCGCCATATTTCTGCCATAAAATGTAACAGAAATACAGTCTCAGTGTCTAAAACCATATTTTATGGGCTAAGGATTCTATTTTTGATATGGAAAATAGCATCAAGAAGGCGGCCATCTTGGATTTCAAGATGGCCGCCAGGTGAAATTATGTTTTCCCACATAACTTTAGTTCTAACCAACATAGCAAAACAATGTTGGTGTCTATACCAACATTTTCAGGGACCAGGACTTCATCTACGACATCTTCAGTACCACTAGAGGTTTTATTTTACCATATTTGATCACACAATGCCTTTTTTCATACATCGAGGCTGTTGGACAGGTAAAGAAGCTGTTCAGCTATAAACAACTGTATTTGGCTCCAGATGAATATAATGAAAAGAGGTGGTTAGAAACAGTAGCACTGAGCTACCTACAGTGCATACTAAACAAAAAAATATTCAAATGATCATCATATGACCTTCAGGTGACCTTCAAATGACCTTGAAAGAAAAAAGTGGATTAGATGCAATTTACAATTTCCTATAAATTGGTACCTGGTATGTCACAATTGTTAAAGAATTGAGTGATTTATGTCAATTTTACTACATAGTTGGAGTTGATCAGATCTAGATGATTGCACTTACAGTAATCTATTTGGGAGCAGCCATATTGGAATCCAGAGTTCGGAGTTTTGGTAAGTTTGTGTTTCCTATTAGCAAAACATGTTACCTACATTGCGTGTAGGTATTACATAAGAACAGTTAAGCATCCCTGTGAAATAAAAAGTGTTAAAAAGAATATAATTCATGGATTCAATTTGATGTTGTTTACTTTTGAGAAATGTATTTTACCTATTTTCAAGACATAATAGTGGTTGAAATATCCTCATCTATATATCAATACTCAGTTTGGCAGACCTTTGGTCGGGGTAAATGTAGAACCTGGCCCCTTCTGGCTCCTACTGCTGCTGTGGGTGGCTTGCCTGTGACTGTGAGATTTGGGGCATTTTAAGTCTATATTTTTGAAAAAATGTCACCATTGGCAACCGTCTGCACCCTAGTACTAACAGGCCTAGGGACTTGGAAAACGGAAGTAAAGACAGCAGTAGCTGAAGAGGATAGGCGAAAGTGGCCAGAGAAGATGAAGAATAAGAGTACACTAGAAAATACAGCAGTAAGGAAGAAAAGTAATTTGAGTTGTGCTTAGATAGAGGAGAAGGCAGAACGTTTTCTAACATCAGAGCATGATCACTGGGATTGAGGAATAGAACAGGAAAAAGAGCACAGGATAAAACATGCAAAAAGTGTATCCAGAGTGAACAACATATGGTGCTAAAGTGTCTAACATACAGAGTAGAAAGGAACAGAATGTTGGGGAAGGTACGGAGAATATGAAGGGAAGAGAGATATAGATGGGGGTCTGGATGGGCAAAGAGGAGAGGGAGCAGCTCCCGGAAATAGTAGGTTTGATTGGGGAACCATCAGAGGTACTAGCCTGAACACTGGGGGAATGGGGTTTAAGAAATGATGAAGAAGAAAGAAGGGTAGAAACGGAAAGGGGTACGAAACAGGCACCGATCCGCACCAGCTCACATCCATACATGGGCATCGCTCAATCAATTAGGTGCATTGTTTCATATCAAAGTGCATCGGTCAAATTTTAAGTCCAAACATACTATTTATTGCATTTGTTTAGGAAGCAGTGTCGCTACAACCTTGTGAGATTGGATTTTTTTATGCAACGGTGTGCCAGTCTTTGTAGAGCAGGATGTAAATGTGTATAGTATAATCTAAGGCTCCAGACAACCAGGCTAACTAGTATTCCCAGGGGAGTCAGATCAACAGTATCCAGTCGCCATCATCTGCCAGGTGAAGCGGGATCGGGAGGCAGCTTCCTCTCAGATCATCAATTGCACTTCCGACTGAGTGATGGATCCTGTTTTTTTTAATTTCTGCAAAATGCATGTTTTTTTATTTCTTAACAACAAAAACAAAAGGAAAAAAACAAGCACATACTGGCAAATATAACACACAACAAATGCATCTTTTTGTACAATATTGGAGGATTTTGGATTTATATACAAAGATCTTAAATGTTATACCCTACACTTCGTGAGATAAGATTTTCAATCTTACCCTAAAATTTGAATTAGATCTAACCATTTTTGTTCAAATATTGGAAGTTTCCCCTCAATTTCAGCATAATACTGTTCATATTGTAACTGCACTGATAGTTCAAGTTTGACTTCTGCGATATTTGTCACTTTACCATTCTGTCTGTTTTTATATATTTTCTTTTTAGTCAATAAAATCACTGTATCAATTATGGAGTTCTTGTAGGCAGTACCAATTATTTTTTCTGAATCTGAAATTTTGATATTATCTCTTAGTACCATTCCTAACCAGATCTCAATCTGTCGCCACAATGTATGTATTTTCTGACATTAAAGAAATGCATGCTCAATTGTCTCAGGTATATTATTGCATAGAGGACATTCTGGACTATCCACAATTTTCATACGATATAAAAGTTCATTTGTAAAGATTCTTCTATGCAATAATCTAAATTGTAAATATCTGACATATGTGCAATCAATATCTTTATCTATTTTCTTAAAAGATTGACTAAGATTAACTTCTGATATCTCTTCTAACAGACTTTCAGACCATTTTCCTGCACATTTACTTAATATATCTCCATTTCTTGATATTAATCTTTTATAAAGATGTGAACAGCCTTTTTCATTGCCTACTAGGGAGAGTAAGAGTGGGATATTTGGCCCCTCCCTCTTATTGATATCAAGATTTCCTAATATTTTTGCTGTTTTGATTCTTAGATCATTATATTCAATAACATTACATTGATATCCTGATCTTTCTAATTTGTGCATACTCAATAAATGACCCTTAGCATCCACAATGTCATATAAAGGACGGTAACCACTTGAAAGATTCTCCTTACTATTGTGAACAAATATCTCTTTACTTAACCATAGAGGAGTGGCCAGCCTCTCTGTATGATTCGTTGGATAAAATTTTTCCCAAAGCAACTTTATTGCTTGCACGACATCAAACCAAAAAGGATTTTCAATATTTTTTTCAATGTTTTCAATATAAATACTAACATAAAAGATTGCTTTATCAATCATATAATAGTGGGGAAAAGAGGCCCAAAGCTTTATCAAATAGTAATATAATGGTGAGTTGCAAGCCATCCAATTCTTTAACATTTTCCAGTATACTTTGCTTGAACTGTGGTGGTTTATCTCCCCATAAAAACTTTTGGACCTTTTTTTCTAATTTTTTTATGGCGGAATGTTTTGGGCTGGGAAGAGACAACAGGATGTGTGTGATTTTGAATAGCATTACACTTTTAAATAGAGTGATTTTGCCATGTGGAGTAAGGTTTCTTGGTAGCCAAAGAGCCATAATTTTGTCAATCTCAATTAACTTTTTTCCATATTTGTTTCCGTAATGTCTTTCATTCCATTGACTTTAAAATAATCCTTAGTGATTAAAACTCTGATGTCCATATTAGTTCTTTGTTATTGTATGATTTCATCCTGTTGTCTCTTAACCCCCAAATCTGAATATTTCTTGTTTTTTCCACATTTATCCTTAATCCAGAAAATTGTGCAAATTTTTCTAGGGTATCTAAACATTCAGCCAAATATTCATGCTTTTGCTTGACATATAGGGTAGTGTCATCCGCATACAGAGACACTCGGTGTTTTTTTAGCCATGAATCTTTAAACCTTCAATTTTGGAATTTTGCCGAATGGATTCTGCTAAAATTTCAGCTGCTAGGACAAATAGATAGGGGGACACTGGGTACCCCTGTCTACATCCTCTTCCTAAAGATATGGATTTTGAGAGATGACTATCTTGTAATACATCTAAAGATGCATTGTTTTGGAGAGATTTTACCCATGAGTGATGGATCCTGTGATCAGGGGTTCACCAGAGACTGTCATAGTAGTCCGGGAGCCAAGGGGTCTAACCCTGCAGTGAGAGTTAAAGTTTTTTTCTTTGCTGACTCTTGTAGGCTAGGTATTGGTCTAACTTTTTCAGGTGGATGACCGCCGGTCACTCGTGTGCAATTTTTTGTATTAACCCTTTTGTGTTGAGAGTGTCGCCTCAAAAAATGGCCAAAAATTTGAATTGGGGAAAACAAAAGTCCAGCTACAGTTCTTGCTCTTAATGATAATGAATCATGTGACCACTCAAAATGTTGGCATTAAGGAGCTCTATGCGATAATAGGTCATTTATGCAGATTAAGTCCATAATGAGGTCACTATAGGTCAAAAGGTCATCAAATTTTCCCTTCTTTGAAATCTTGAGATATTGTTTTTTGCCCCCTCCGAAGGCCATGGAGATGCACTAATGATGCATTTTACACTTTAATTTATACAAATAGACATCCTGCTAATATCCACCCATGTTTAAATATGTTGAAAGCTGACTAATCTATAACAAACGAAAGACAAGTAATGTAAAAAGTATACTAAAAATAGGGTTTTACTCCTCCAAAAATTATAACGCTGCCTAGATTTGTTGATTTTGAAGAAAATAAATCATATGAACACTTAAAATGTTGGTATTTAGAAGCTCTCTCTAATGCAAAATCAACTATGCAAATTAGGTCGATTACAAGGTCACCATAGGTCATAAAGTCACCAATTTTTGACTTCTTTGAAATCTTGCTATATTGCTTTTAGCCCCCCTTCCAAGGCCATGGACAAGCACTCTTGATACATTTTACCCCTTAATTTGTACAAAAAGGCAACCTGATAACATTTAGACCATTCCATGTTCACTCATCTCGACAAAATAACCAACTGATAACATACAAAAAACAAGTGATGTGAAAAAAATAATCAAACTGAATATTATTCCTCAAACAATTAAAATGCTTCCTAGAACTCTTGTTACCTAAGATAAGAGATCATATGACCACTCAAAATGTTTGGACTTAGAAGTTCCTTTTGATAGTAAGTCAATTATGCAAATTAGCTCCATTATTAGGTCAAGAGAGGTCAAAAGATCACTACTTTTTGCCTTCTTTGAAATCTTGCAATATTGCTTTTAGTCCCCATAGCAAGGCCATGGACATGCACTATTGATATATTTCATCCCTTATTTCTTTTTCAAATAGACAACTTGGTAATATTTTATTCCATCCATGTACCCATAGATTGAATGCTGGCAACCTTATTACAAAGCAAAGCCAGTTTGGTGCATTACATAATCTTAGTAGTAAACTAACATATACAAGTTGGCAAAATGATGTAAAAATGTGTTTTACTTTAATCCATACAATGATAGCACTTGCAGGATTTGTTGTTCTTGAAGATAACAAGTTATTTGATTAGTCAAAGTGTTGGTATTTCAGAGCTCCTTGCAATGATAGGTCAACTAAGCAAATCAAGTCAACTATGTAGTATTTAGAGGTCCAAAGGTCACCAGTTCTTTTAACTTTTTGACAGGCACTTATGGTACATTTAAACCCTCATTTCTTACAAATAGACATCCTGCTATGAATTACACCACCCAGGACCAATAAAATGGAATGATTATCATCCTATTTGCAAACGGATTTCAAGTTATGTGAAAAAATGTTAAAATGTGTTTTCATTACCCAGAAAGATGCGATTATGTAAGTGCAGTGTCTAGTGTAGGAGCTAAAGTCTTTTCATTTGTCAAAAAAAGTTTTCAATCCTCATTGTAAACAATTTTACAGATAGATGTAAACATCTGGCCACGGTCTGGTAGCTTTCTGTACTCATTCCCTATTTTACACTACACTAACATTAAAACAGGCCTTTGCCAAATGAAAAATGAATAAATAAATGGGCAAAAATGAAAAACCTCAACATTGATATATTTGTGCAGTGTTGCAAAAACTAGACCAGATCAAAAACCGTAGAATTCAACAATTCTGAAAACTGGATAAGCCAGTTTCATCTCTTTCCCAAGGCCATAGGACCTATCACTGACTTTTCCATGGTGACAGGTTCGATTGAATCATTTTTCTCTTGGATTTTCAACTTCTGACAGACGTAAAGATCTATTTTGATAACTGAAAAAATGAAGATACAAGTATCATAGACTTGTATGCAATAAAATAATCATTTTAAGTGATATCAATGTATACTTGACCTCCCCCAACCACTATTCAATATACATATGTGTACATTTTATATTTGGATTCCTCACTAGTGCTGATCGTTCCCACACATCTAAAAAAATAATGTAACTTGGCAGCCTTCATAAAGAGATAACTAAAAGTTGATGGATTGCAGACTGCCAATAGAAGTCATAATTGTAAAGCATTGCTTAATCAATTAATTATTTCTGGAACCATCTATCAACAGGTGTAATGGTCTATACGCTATACACTTCTAATATCAAGGTGACATAACCAAGCTTCGTTAGTGGAGTCATATTTGCATTAGGGTGTATTAACGCAATATATTTGAGCAAGGGGAGTTTGAAATAATATGGTGTCTCCTTAAAAGAATGTAGGGGAAAAAGTCACATTTGAGCCATTTTTTGGCTAAGGCAGAGGTTTTAGAAAGTAATATTCAAGATTCTGCAGAAAGAGAATTGATTGTTGACTTGTGTATAATTCATCTTCAATATAAAGGGGTCCTCAAATATCTAGAAAGTTGTTTGTTTGCCCTATCCCTATATTTTTGCAAATATTTATATTGATCCTATCACCACAAAAAAAGTAGAATAGAATATGAATACATCAAATATTGTGAAGACTTCGATAAAAAAACACTGAATACGAAGGTGCTATCTTTAAGGAATGGTTCTTCAAGCCAAATAGCACATTGAACCAATTGACTTCACCTTTACATGATCCCTGTAAATTGGACAAACTGTGTCTCAATCTATAACTAAGCCAATGGCCTTCAAATAGCAATGTCTCATAGAAAATGTCGATATCACATCATTTGTCTTTCGTTTATAACACTTTGTTGTTGTTAAACGTGGGTGGAATATAATATTGACATGGTATCTATGGGTACAATTTGAGGGGAAATATGTACAATAAGTGCCAGCCCTTAGTCAAAAACTGGTGACCTTTAGACCTCTAGTGATCTATTATTGACATAATAATTTGCATAATCAACCTACAATCAGAAAGAACTTGTGTTGACATCTTTTGAAACGACAAATATAGAAAGCGCTATAATTATTAGAGGAATAAAAACCTGTTTTGCTATATTGTTCATGTCACTTACCTTTCGTATGTCATTGCTTGGACAATATTCAGGATTTGTTAACATGGATGGTAGAAAATGTTAGCAGGTGGCCTGTTTGTACAAATTGAGGGTATATAAATAGGAAATTGCCATAGGACTAAGAGCAATATTGCAAGATTTCAAAGAAGGCAAGGATTGGTGACCTTTTGACCTCTCTTGACCTTATACTGTTCCTAATTAGCATAATTGACTTACTATCAGAATGAACTTCTAAGTCCAAACATTTTGAGTGATCATATGATCTCTTATCTTAGGTAACAAGAGTTCTAGGAAGCATTTTAATTATTTGAGGAATAAAGTTCAGTTTAAGTATATTTTTCACATCACTTGTCTTTTGTTTGTTATCGGTTGCTTATTTCTCGAGATGAGTGAACATGGGATGGTCTAAATGTTATCAGGTTGCCTTTTTGTACAAATTAAGGGGTAAAATTTATCAAGAGTGCTTGTCCTTGGCCTTGGTATATCGTGGTATATCCTAAAAAGCAGTGGAGTGAAATGGTATGGAGTAAGGCGTGGCAGGTCGAGGATGTGGACTGGGGCCTAAGATCAGCACTTCTGAAATATACCCTAAGACTTAATAAGACAATTGGAGTGGTGTGCTACCTCGTGTGGTGGCAAATCTCTGATGTGTACCCGAAATTGATGAAAATGAGTGAGACTATGGCTAAAATGGTCTGTAGAACTAGCCTCTTGAGGGGTGATGACTACAGATGTAGGAGAGGAATTGAGGCAAACCAGATATGTCAATTATGTGATCTTTATGAAATAGAGGACTTAACACACGTAATAATGCACTGTACTTTCCATGAGGATGAAAGGACAAAGATGTTTAATAATATTGATAGCATTTGTCCCTCTATTTTTATGGAGGATCCGGATATACTAAATGTGCTTTTAGGTTAAAAAAGTTCTGAATATTGAATACGAAACGATGGTTGACGTATGGATATGTGCAGTTAAGGCGATCTGCAATATGTATTATGCTACTGTGAGAGCCAGGACTGGGATTGGGTGATGTCCATACTCGCGCTGTATAATTGGACGCTCATTTGAAGTGCGTAGTAACTGTAGCTCGTATTACTGCACTTATTGGGTGAGCGTCAGTTCTATAAGGCAGTATGGGTGTCTCATGTCACATCTAAGTTTTTGGATCATGCTTTTCGTTCCCACCTGTCATGGGGCTTGGATACTCCTTCTTTGTTCAGTTTGAACCCCCTGACTTAATATATCTTCAATATAGTGCTGTTTCCCCAGGTATGTTTATATACCTTATATTTGTATAGTTCTGAGTCCTCACAGACAAATACACACCTGGTATGATTGCGACTTATGTTAGACAGCTTTGTATAGCGATTGCGGGAATAGAGATGAGCAAACCAGTCATGAATTTAATTGGTTTTCTACTCTCCGGAAAATTTTGTTTGTATTCCCTTTTGGTTATGAGTACTACGCACAGGTATTTTTTAGTTTTGTATTGTTAAGTTAACGTTTTGGTGACATTTATACTCTCTTTCCGTTCTCTTCTTATGAGAGTATTGTGGTTAAGTCACCCTTTTTTCTTTAGTTTGATTGTAACCTTTTTTTGATGGTTACTTTTTCCTGTGCATATATAGTCATAACCCCTATCTTGAGCAGTTATATATAGATGCTCATATTTTTCCTTTATTTGTTGATTTATTCCGTTTCCGTTGAAACAAGGCTTTGTATTCGTATCTTTCATGTCTTTGACATGGTCAATAAACTATACAATACAATACAATACTTGGAAGGGGGGCTAAAAGCAATATAGCAAGATTTCAAAGAAGTCAGAAATTGATGACCTTTGACTTCTGGTGACCTTATAATCGACCTAATTTGCATAGTTGATTTGCCATTAGAGAGAGCTTCTAAATACCAACATTTTAAGTGGTCATATGATTCATCTTTTTCAAAAACAACAAATCTAGGCAGCGTTATAGTTTTTTGGAGGAGTAAAACCCTATTTTTAGTATACCTTTTCCATTACTTGTCTTTCGTTTGTTATAGTTTAGTCAGCTTTCAACATATATGAACATGGGTGATATAGAATATTAGCAGGATGTCTATATATATAAACTGAAGTGTAAAATGCATCATTAGTGCCTCTCCATGGCATTGGCAGGGGGCCAAAAATAATATCTCAACATTTCAAAGAAGGGAAAATTTGGTGACCTTTTGAACTCTAGTGACATCATTATGGACTCAATCTGCATAAATGACCTATCATTGGATAGAGCTCCTTAATGCCAACATTTTGAGTGGTCACATGATTCATTATCTTTAAAAACAAGAACTGTAGCTGGACTTTTGTTTTCCCCACTTCAAATTTTTGGCCATTTTTTGAGGCGACACTCTCAACACAAAAGGGTTAATACAAAAAATTGCACAAGAGTGACCGGCGGTCATCCACCTGAAAAAGTTAGACCGATAACTAGCCTACAAGAGTCAGCAAAGAAAAAAAAATTAACTCTCAGTGCAAGGTTTCGCCCAAAAATGGGGTTTGGCTCCCGGACTATAGGCTACATTTTCGCAATCTTGATCAATTACTAAATGACATTAAATAACTCTGGTTATGCCAACTATGAATTGTTATAAAGGGTTAGATAATCGTATCAACGTAGCAAAACGTAGCAAACAAATGGTCCCTCGACTTTGAATAGAATATACCTAGGAGGAGTCGAATTTCTGAAGGCCATGTTCAACAGAAGTAGTTCGCTTCATTACACTTGACTCGACATTCGACTGGCGCAGTCAATTCGACCTTCAATGATGATCTTGGTCGTACACACGGACGGGGTGATCCGTTAAGTGCAGTATAAGCAAGGCAAGGCAGTCTGACATGTCCTATTAAGTACTTGTAGCGGCTAAAATGATGATTTGGCTTCACTATGGCAGAAACTAATTACTTACTCTTAGCACTAGGATGCTTCTTAAATATTTCCTCATACATATTATCGCGTTCTTTCTGGTAGTGTGGGCGTTGGGTCATTATATACAGAATATCTTCAATACAGTTCATATTGCACATTATACATGTTCTGTTGCTCATAGTTAAACCTTTTAGTCTATATGCATCTCTTTTTAAACTGCTTGCATAGCAGACTATCTTGGCCATCGTCTCACACATCTTTATTAATCTATAGCCCATGTCACTAATCCACCACCAAGTTAGATACCGTGTTTTAGCAACAGTGAGGGCAAGCAGGTCGTTTTCTTTTTATATGATATTAGAAGCTTTCCAGTCAGCACCCGCTAGAGACCATGCTCTTTCCCATATGATTTTGGACCAGGCTTTTTTGGACACCACTGGGATTGTTCCAAGAGTCATATCTTTAACTATTTTAAACGCTGAATCTTTCTGGAAGCTCAGTAAATTCTCCTCATCTCTCTCTGATATAACCCAGACTTTACTACCGAAAGTAATGGTAGGAACTACTACTCGCCAGAAAATCCTGTTACAAGTCATCATATTTAGACCATTTTTTCTTATTCCAAGACCAGTAGAAGCATTCAGCATGAATATGAATGAAGTTCAAACTCCAATTCCAAACATCTAAAATGCACATCTGCTAAAATGAACACTGCAGGCATACAGGACAATAGTTTAGCTAAGTGAAAATCACTCTAAATTTTCTAAAATTGAAACTTCCAATTATCAACAAGGGTCAGCAGTCAGAGGTGAGAATACAACAAACTACGAAATAATACGTTTTGTTAATGTTAGATTTCAGGTATTAAACAAATTTGATTGTTCAATACAACAGAAAATACATTTTTTTTCCAAAAGTGGTACATAGGCATGCATAAAAACTGAAAGTATAGCGCAAAAAAAATGTATATACATATATACTAGTATATATATATATATATATATATATATATATATATATATATATATATATATATATATATATATATATATATATATATACACACACAAAAAGTACATATACACATGATTTATTAAAAAAGACTACGACAGAGAACAAGATAACATCTAGATGTTTTCCAGTGCTTGTTCAATACATTAGCAACAGAAAAACTATTCAAGGTCATTCTTTCTACTGTGATGGTAATTCTTTCCAATGTCACAGATACCCGGGCAACCAGGTGACCTAACATGTGTTTGATGACCTGCACCGTTCATCAAGATCACCTAGTTTGAGAATATAATCTTACCTTAATTAAAGCTTGTAAAATATATGCAGCATTAGTGCATGACAGAAAGGTAGTGATATTCAAACTATGATGCACCTAATGTATAGTAAATATGCATCATGCATCACAGTATGCATCTGAAATCCACAAATAGTCTAATATATTTGAGCATAACTCATCAGATAGGATAGCATTCGAAAGAAGGAGTCTTTGAGCTCAATGGAAATAACACATTGCAGTCAAATCTATCTCAGAATATTACTTTTAAGGAGACCATGTGTAGGTCTAAACTTCTACTACTACATCAACAACAATCACTACTACTACTACTACTACTGCTGCTGCTGCTGCTACTACTATTACTACTACTACTACTACTACTACTACTACTACTACTACTACTACTACTACTGCTGCTGCTGCTGCTGCTGCTGCTGCTACTTCTACTACTACCACTACTACTTCTACTACTTCTACTACTACTACTACTACTACTTCTACTACTACACACACAACCATCATGAGTTTAAATGAGCAGTTTAAAATGTGCTATGAATGCATATTTGCAAATACTAAATGTTGTATTTAATGTACAGAAGAAGCGGTTTTGGTATTTGGTTTCTTGATTGTAACCATTTACATACATTTCTATAGGATAAGAGCAACTAATATGCCTATCAGAAAATTGTAGTTTCAGACATTGCCAAAAGGTGGCGCCAGTTTTTCATCGTACCTAAGGTAATGCTATACATGTACGAGTATGTAACATTAGAATTTCAAAGGACGTGTTTAATTGTATATCTAATTCATTTTGTGTGTATGCCCTTGAAACGTGAATGTGGAATTGTAGCATATAATTCTTTTAACATGTTCATAGTAGCTTCCTTTAAGTCTCAGTCTCCTATGATACCAAAGGTGATAATGAAATTTCCCAGCTTGTCAAAAATAAAGTGGACTGAAAACTAATAATGTATACAATGATCACATAGGGCAGCTATGTCATCTCTGTGTAAGTAGGATATCGAGGTTCAATCACCAGTGCATGAAGAAATGAAAAGTCATCCTGCACTCTTGAGTGATTTTGTACCTACGAAGGCTAACAGTGGTATTGTATTCATAGCATCAACATTGGATTAAAGCTGGAACAAATGTACATGCCAATTGAAACCAGCTGAATTAACTGGGAGAATTGGATATCTGATTACAATCGACTATGCTCAAGTTATTTATTTTTTTAAGATTGAGGGAGCACGGTATCTATGGCAAGAAGTGGCACAAAAAACATTTGTTGCCTTTAAATGTTGTGTCATGGTGCCAGATGATGTACCAATTAGATATACTGGGCCTAAAGTATGGAATTCACTACCTCACAACTGGAGACAAACAACATCACTAAAAGAGTTCAAAAACCTAATCTCAATCTAGTCTGGAACTAATTGTACCTGCTCTCTCTGCTGCTATAAGTAAATACCAGTCAACGAGCAAGAGTATCTGCATATTTACTCCAAAATCATAAACATATGTTCTGAAAGACATTAAAGAAAGATATTAATGGTCCTAAGTATGTCATGAATGGATTCTACAACCCATAAAACATAGTTTTAGACACTTAGATCTTGTTTCTATCATACTTTAAGGCTGAGATATGAAGAAAAAACGAATCTAGTGGCGGCCATTTTGAAATCCAATATGACGCTAGTTACCATGGCGACCTGGGTGGGTACCTGGCTTTAAATGATTCTACATGGTCCAAAATACAACTGTACCAATTTTCACACTTTTGTCAAAAAGGTGAACGATTCATTAAAAGTTTGGTTCTTAGCCTCCGCACTATGCATCCTGCCCAGAAAACCGGGTGGCAATCGGGCACGCGGTAGTGTATTATGCCCGGGCTGCCCACGCAGTTTGTGCAGGAATTAATTGTCGGCACTGTACACATCCAATGAAGCCATGCTGGCAGACATTTCAGCTCTCTATTTTGCTTTACTCAGGATTATGCATGAGAATATATCGTGCATATTATTATTATTCAAAAATTATGTACACTTCGTTTTGCGGTTGACCACCATGTGGATGAAGCTATAAGTTCAGGGGCTGAAAACTTGTCGAGCCACTCACTAAGTTGCTAATGCCCAAAAGGTGGTATTTGTTTATATATGAAACGGATAATTATTTGGGATACATTTTAATTTTAAAAGTTTAATTCATTCATTCTCTATGTAAACAGAAACGCCACTATTAAATATTAGCAATGTCACATAAATTAAACTCAAGGTCATTTAAACTGTTTCATTTAATAACTGCGTAGCAGTGAAAACACAATTATAGTTCCAAATTTCACCACAGGTGCCGTGATAGTGCAAAAGGTGTCACATGAGGTTCACGTGAACCACTGGAATACCCCACCCCTAGATCCGTCCTTGATAAATATGTAACTCAGCCTGAGAACGAGGCTACACATAAAAGAAAAAGCGAACCACATGAACCATGAACAGAACCCCAGGGGCCTGCTTCTATTGATACAAAATTACCTAATAGTCAGCTAGTCGACTTGGCGCGGTCGATCCGACTTTCACTGATGATCAGTGTCGTACGCACGGATCCATTAAGTGCAGTATAAGCATTATGGAAATCGTCGTCTGGATCTATGATACTTTTGACAATAACAATACAATTAAAAGTGATTTTACGAAATATTTGAAGGAGAGTTGTTTGTAGTTATCTGATATGCATTTCTCCTTCAAATCTTTGTCCAAATAAGGTTTTATCTATAAGATATCGCCAAAGTTGTCAAGCTGTTTTTTTCCACTGCAATCATGATGGGTTAAGAAATGTATAGGTGTTCATTTTTTACGACGGTCTGACATGTCATACTAAGTATTTGCAGCGTCTAAAATGATGATTTGGCATTAATATAGCAGAAAGGTGTAAATGAATGAAGTTCAAACTCAAATTCCAAACATCTAAAATGGCGCGTCTGCTACAATTAACACTACAGACATACAAAGACGCTATGCAAATCATTCTAAATTTTCTAAACGTGAAACTTCCAATTATCAACAAGGGTCAGCATTCCGAGGTGAAAATACACCAAACTACGAAATATTACGTTTTGTTAATGTTAGATTTCATTCAGGTGTTAAACAGGTTTGATTGTTTAATATAACAGAAAATACATTTTGTGCCAAAAGTATATATATATATATATATATATATATATATATATATATATATATATATATATATATATATATATATATATATATATATATATATATATATATATATATATACACACAGTACACATACACATGCTTTATTAAAAAAGACTGGTACTACGACAGAGAACAAGACAACATCTAGAGGTTTTCCAGTGCTTGTTCAATACATTAGCAACGGAAAGAACTATTCAAGGCCATTCTCTCTACTGTGATGGTAATTCTTTCCCATGTCACAGATACCCGGGCAACCAGGTGACCTAACATGTGTTTGATGACCTGCACCGTTCATCAAGATCACCTAGTTTGAGAATATAATCTTACCTTGAAGCTTGTAAAATATATGCAGCATTAGTGCATGACAGAAAGGTAGTGATATTCAAACTATGATGCACATAATGTATAATGATGAAATATGCATCATGCATCAAAGTTTGCATCTGAAATCCACAAATAGTCTGCTATTTCTAAGACTAACTCATCAAATAGGATAGTATTCGTAAAAAGGAGTCGTTGAGCACATTGACAATAACAAATTACAGTCAAATCTATCTCCAAATATTACTTTTAAAGATATATCCATGTGTGTTAACCTCCCTACTACTACACCAACAACAATCACTACTACTACTACTACTACTACAAACTACTACTACTACTACTACTACTACTACTACTACTACTACTACTACTACTACTACTACTACTACACACAACCATCGTGAGTATAAATGAACAGTTTAGAATGTGCTATGAATGCATATATGCAAATGCTAAATATTGTTATTAATTTACAAAAGAAATAATGTTGTTATTTGTTTTTGTTTGTGTGGTAACCATTTATTACAGTCAAATCTATCTCAAAATATTACTTTTAAGTATATATCCATGTGTGTCAACCTCCCAACTACTACACCAACAACAATCACTACTACTACTACTACTACTACTACTACTACTACTACTACTACTACTACTACTACTACTACACACAACCATCGTGAGTATAAATGAACAGTTTAGAATGTGCTATGAATGAATATACGCTAATGCTAAATGTTGTTATTAATTTACAAAAGAAGCAATGTTGTTATTTGTTTTTTTGTGTGGTAACCATACATTTCTATAGGATAAGAGCAACGTATATACCTTTCAAAACGAAATTGTCGTTTCGGACATTGCCAAAAGGTGGCGCCAGCTTTTCGTCGTACTCCAGGTAATGCTGTACATATACGAGTATGTATTATTATAATTTCAAAGGGCGTGTTTAATTGAATATCTAATTCATTTTGTACGTATTCCTTTAAAATGTGAATGTGGAATTGTAGCATATAACGTTATTCTTTAAGTCTCGGTCTAATATGATACCGAATACGATAATGAAATTTCCTAGTTAATCAAAAGTAAAGTGGACTGAAAGCCAATAATGTGTAGAATAATCACATAGGGCAGCTATATCATCTTCTCTGATTAACCCATTAATGCTTAGGAGTTCCTACATCAATTGTCGTCTGGATCTAGGATACTTTTTACAATAACTTCAGAATTGAGAATGATTTTACAAAATATTTGAAAAAGAGTTGTTGGTAATGTTCTGATCAACATTTCTCCTTCAAATATTTTGCCAATTATGCTAAAGCCTGTAGATTTTCATCAAAATTGTCAGGCTGGTTTTGGCCGCTGTGAGCATTAATGGGTTAAATAGGCCATCATGGTTAGATCACCAATGTATGGAGAAATGGAAATTCCTGCATGAGTGACTTTATGTCTTGAAAAGTTAAAGATTAACAATGGTATTGTATTCATTCCATGAAAATTGGATTTAACATGTTACATGCCAAATGAAACCATTGAATTGACTGGGAGAATTAGATATCGTATCAGGATTGACGAAGTTTAAGTCACTTCCGGTCGATACCAATTAAGTTCAAAGTTTAAGGTTGATCCTTTGCATTGTGTCAAAAAAGGAAATGAAGGGACACAGTTGGACAATCCTCCTGGTTTGACCTTTACACTGTAGTAGGTTTTCTCACGAATGTTCCATGCAAAGTACAGGCCTCTGATTGGGAGAAAGTCGATTCTCTAGAATTTGACTTTATCAAGAATCACTTCGAACGTTGTTGCATTAGTACAGACCAACTTTGGTTGGTGAAAATCTTTTTTTTTTATTCTATGCGTCGAAGATGTTTTTCATTTCTAAACGTCATAGTAATACATCAGGCAAACATCAGTGATATAATCACATTCCAGGACAGCAAGTCAAGGTATTCTACAACCAATTAAGAATTGCTGTTTATCAATTAATATGTAGCAACATCTTAAACATAATTGAATTATCAACATTTATTTATCAACATTAAGTCCTGTTCTATCGAACCCTATGTGCTCCAAAGGTTTGACTCCCCAACCTTAGAGATGAAATTAGGACATTTTCCTTTATCTTCTGATTATGCATAATTCTCTTCACATTTAGAATACTTGGGATTCAATTTCCATGTCTTGTCCTATGTAACACCTCTTTGGTGGCCAATATTATAGTTAACATTAATCGCCAGATTACTTGTCTTTACATCAATACTCATTCCAACGCTTGAGAGCTGTGCATTCATTTATCTATGTTTCCTGGCCCAAAAGCTCTACTTGTCTCCTAAATTTAGCCACATGTGAAAACTTCAAAAATTGCGGGCACTAGTGTTTCTACTTCCATACAATATAAACCTAATGGGTCAAGCACTAAATTCATTTTATGCAATAGTGTTGTTTTTTTATTTCAAATTGCACACATGTGCAACCGGATTTTCATTTCTCCATAGTCATATAATACGAGATACCAACAATAAACAAAAATATGCAATAAGGACACGCAATAGTGTGTTCGTCATTACCCTATTATTTATTTTAATTGTATGAGTCGCGCGAATGTGTCACGGATGGTTGCAGAAAAACTTCATGAAATGATGAGAGGAAGTTGCTCATTGTTTTCATCTGTTGTTTCACTGGCCTTAGTTTCACTTTACTTGCAGATGATACCATAGATTTTCGTAACTTTTTGTCGTTATCATGGCTAACACAAGCATTCAAAATCGCATTCAAAAATGACATTATTTTTCCCTGAAAATGATTGGTTATTCTCATAAAGTGTACATTTTGAGATCTATTGCGAGCATAGATGTTATTACCATTACTTGCATTTCTAATAATCTCACCAATTAGCCATACAAAAAAACAGCACAGTTTGTTTAACCCATCAATGCTCACAGCGGCCAAAACCAGCCTGACAATTTTGAGGAAATCCTTCAGGTATTATCACAATTGGCAAGATATTTGAAGAGGAAATGTTTGTCAGAACATTACCAACAACTCTCCTTCAAATATTTTGTAAAATATTTCCCAATTTAAAAGTTATTGTGAAAAGTATCATCGATCCAGACGACAATTTCTGGTTGAAGCCTTAAGCATTAATGGGTTAACAATGTATTCCTTAACTTTACTCTGCACAAGAACCGTGATTGTTGCAGACACATAGATTATCCATACATGTGCAACTGTCTGGGTACGTATGGATACCACTTCAAAGACAATGACACATTCCGTACAGACATTTAATTCCTGCAGCAGTCGACCGCATGTCTGCCAGTGCCTAGTTGCATGCGTAACATGTCAAAAACTAAGCACAGCACATCGATGAACCAGGTAGCTTGCGAATCAAAGCAACCTTCAGTTGTGAGGTTATACATGCATCCATGCGCAGGAAACTCAGTGTCAATCGCGCGTGTGGTTGTGTATTCCGTCTGAAATGCCCACGTATTTAGTGCAGAAATTTGATGTCATGCTTTTTAAAAGGAAATATCCAATTCTCCAAAACTAAACTTCACATGCCTTTTACGGACATCACTTAGTACCTCCTCCCCAAAATTCAAAAGAATTGAAAGGGGTGTATTTTGGGAAATGTAGGTCAAAGGTCAAGGTCTCAGAAAATGACCTTAATAGGTCAAATGTCTCAAAAGGTCATCAAGTAACATATCGTCGGAAAGGAAATTGTCTCCTCGTTCCAACAGTACCAAGGTCTTAAAATTTCAGTTGGTTATTTTTTGAGTTATAGTAAATTTTGTGTCCCAAAGTCGAAAATTTGGGAAATTTTCAGAAATCTTTGAAGTGCTATAGCTTCATCAATAATGATGATAATGAGCTGAAACTTGGTGTGTGCTAGTCTCTCTAAAGGGTCTACCAAACCTCAAAATCGGGGATGGGCCGGGAAAAAAGTGAGTGAGTTGGCATGGAATGACCCTACACTCTTCTATATTAACCCATCGTATGTCGTTCTTTGTATCACTGTATTTATTTATCTCTTATTTATTGTATTATTGTGTATATGCTTTTGTAACCATCACGTTACAGTCAATAAACATATACATATACATATATATATATATATATATATATATATATATATATATATATATATATATATATATATATATATATATATATATATATATATATTTATTATACCTCACGTGAAGATTCTTGATTCTGTCAATGAGTCAAGGGCCATGGATTAATCGTCATGATTTCCTCACTACTTAGTAACAGGCTGTTGTCCTGCACAGCTAGGGAATTAACATGTTAATCACGGCAACATGCAGCAGGTGATTAACATGTTAATCACCTATACCGGGCAATGAGCTCGATGCGCATGCGTGCATATCAAACGTCAGCCATCGCCGACCTGAAATCAACAAGGCTGATCGACCGCCTCAAATTTAAAATCGTGCCTAACAGGCACCATGCAACTGATTTTTATCAAATAAAGACAGAATTATACAAACAAATAAGGTATGGTACGAACGTGACTGGTTTTGGGGGGTGTTTCAAGTTATACATATGAGCGCCCAGTTTTCTTGGCGCAGATGCTATTTTATAAATGCTCGGATCACTAGGTTAGAGTCTTAAAACTGTGATGAGGCCAATATACAGCATATACTAAACAACGGCCGGTACCACAGTTAGAGTTGCTCGAATTAATAAAGACAGTAAAAGTACAAACAAACAAATAAGGTTCAGTGTCTTGCTAATACATAAGCACATAAATTGATTAAGAGGTGGTATCAATAAATGCAGTTTAAACGTTTTCTGATACAAGTTTTATTTGAAAAAGGAAGCGAAACATCGAGTAGACTCATTTGTTCATGAGTCAAACTGAAAATTTTCTCCTGTTGTACGTTTTGGGGCTTCTCTTTCACTCTGATGCGTCAATGCAACAATCCCTGTTATTGTAATTTGTAAATTTTTAACAAAAGAGTATTTATCCAAAATCTCTGGTGTTTGTCAATTTTCCCCCTTTTGTGTTTTGTATGTTGTTCGGTACAATAAAACAAATATGACATCCCTGTGTGGTGTACGCCCGAGGGCGACACTCCTCTCGAGGGGGAGTTATTCCTGTTGTACACCACACAGGGATGTCATATTTGTATAATAATTTACTTGGTACTTAACAGGCATCGATAGCAACTTGCAACTAGAAACATTTTCCCTCAGTAATAACCAGAGTAAAGCCTTGTTATGTCATAGTGAAATTGATGACGGGCACTAAAGTAGAAGCCAAAGTAAAGCCTCACCATGTCATAATTAGAGCTTAACATTAAAACTAATTGCACTTACTGAGGGCCTGCCGCGATGGCCGTGTGGTGGTCGAGGGCGTTTACTACTGACTGCTAGCTGTAGTATTACACCATCATCATCATCCCCATCATCATCACCATTGTAATTCTCCATAAATGGATGCTTTTTATAAATTCCATACATCAAATCGATATTCACAAAGTATAATTAGTATGATAAAATATAACACGTATATATTGTTAAAGCAAATATAAGGCATTGAAAGAAAACATGCGGTGAAAAAGTCCTTTGCCACACTTTCTGCCTTTTATCTGAATTTTCTGTTATCTGTTGACTGGCCAAGAATTCTTTGATTTGCTTTTGGATTTTAACACACATTTTGGACCTATCATAATGAGAGTAGACCACCTGATTCATTTCAGGTAAAAACATTCCATTCGTGGGCGAAATGCAAAGAAATTAAAGGAGGCTTCGTCTAACCTTATCTCTCCTGGCAATAAATACACAAAGATATAACCACGAACAATTTTTTTTTCACTTCCGTATTAAACATTTTGAATTGCGATACAAGTTAAGTTTGTTCTCCAAAGATTTGGAACATTTTCAAAATTTAGGTATGCATTTGTAATAGATGTAGAGATATATCTTTACAGAAAGTGTTCTGAACTATTTTTAAAGTTTAAACAGTTTTTTATTGTCACAAAACATCCAAAGGACACTTATAGATATACAATGTTACACATACATCATCCTGAAGGTAAGGATTTACATGAGGATATGTTATATGATGCTTTTAAATATACCATAATATCATTCATACTATCATTCTTATTGATGACAGATATACCGTAACACGCACACAAGCTACATGCCATGCTCGTTATCTGATGTCTACAGTGTTGAAATGAAAAATCTTCATTGAACTGAGGTAGATTTCAATTTAGGAGTGTTTATCAATCAATTTATTATATGAAGGGTCCCAGAAAGATGGGATTCTGTCATTTGCCTTGGCCCGGTATTTTTCTATCAATGATAGATCTTTCAGCACTATTTTAACTTTAAATTTAACTTTTAAATTTTGCCTTTAAATTAAATTGATTGGTTTATAATTCTCCTTCATGTCCCCAATGACTAGTGTTATGGGTTCAGTTGTGTAGTCACAAAATCCAATAAATCTTCTATATCGAGTTGAAATATCTATCTATCTATCTATCTATTTATCTATCTATCTATCTATCTATCTATATCTATCTATATCTATATCTATATCTATATATATATATATATATATATATATATATATATATATATATGTATATATATATACTAGTATATATATATATATATATATATATATATATATATATATATATATATATATATATATATATATATATATATATATATATATATATATATATATATATATATATATGAAATTATTACATTACATATAGGGGATACTCTTACGTCAGAGCTAATTGCACCTGATACACCTAAGCTAAGATAAATATGTAACTAGGAGAGACGTGTACATATTACGCAAGTGCTCACATCATATATATGCATCTAAGTCAGTCTACCATGACAATCTGTGTTTAGTCAGGTAGCCGTATGTTTCGCTGTTGCCAAGTGATATAATGTGCATTAATTGATCCACTATTTCCAATATGGAGGGTTGAATGTCTATGGACATGTTTGATGAGGTAATCAGCAATCCATTACAGAACACAGACTTTCTCATCAGACTATCGCAAATGAAAGCATATGTCTTTGAGATCTAGATTGCAATGTGTTATTTAATGGTCTTAAGAGCATGCAACAAGTAAAAAACAAGGCAAGTATATTGAAAATGGCAGCCCTTTCTCTCAGTAAGGAAGCATTGGAATGCAATGTTTCAGGCTGCTTTGTTTTGCATTGCATAGTTAGTGATGATTCCTTACTTCACACCGTGTATTTCTCTATATGTAACATGATTAGGACAGAAGAATAGAATGGTGAAGACAAGTCCATGTTATGAGTGAGTTATCGTCACATTTCATGCTATTTTAGACTGAATCGCGACTATGTATGTATGTATGTATCATTATTGGCCACAAGTAATTTCATGAAAGGCATATCAAAACATAGAAACAATTTAGACATAAATAATGGACACATAAGTTCGAACAAGGAACCTTTACACACAATTTGAAATATATTTATGTACATGTAATATAGACAAACGTTAGAATAGCACACTATCAAGCCACGTATACTATATATACGTATACTATATATACTATATATAGTATTTATATTTTTCCGTTGTCACTTCTAACGTATACAGGGTGTCCCAAAAAATACAACGAGGTACATTTTCCCAAATTGCCGTAAAACTATGAGACCAGTATGTATTGTTCACACATCTTTGGAAAGCTGCATACCAGTTGTCACCCAACTACCATAGAAAAATCAAATCAATACTCTTGAGAGGAGATACCCCCCAAAAGGTCACACCCCCTCCAAAGTGAAATTGCACACGAGAGGTACTTGTGTATTTGCATGTAATATTCCCATACAGTTGACTTAAACACCCCTAAAACAATACATTTAAAGGCATATTGCCATAAGTTGAGGGCAAATGATATCAAAACAGTCTTTTTGACACAATGAAATTAAAATAAAAGTCGGCCTGAAGCACAAATTGCTGGCCCACCATGTACTCATAACAGTTGCAATGGAAGCTTAAGAAGGGACTGATCAGTGATCAGGCAATTGCTCCACTCAAAATATTCAAAAGGGAAATTCTGACCAAGTGATTTTGGTCATGATTGGCTGGTTACCCCGTCGCATTTTGACAGATAAGCCAGGGCTTTGTTTCACCAAGTGATTGAAGCAGGTCAAACAGGGGAAAGCTGGTAAATTCGGTGCTAGCTTGTCTATAGTATAGACAGGCCAGTACTTGTCTTGTGCAATTTCACTTCAGAGGGGGTGTCATGTTTGGGAGGGATATCTCCACACAGGAATATCATTTCATTGTGATATTTTCATGGTGGTTAGCTGAGATATGTATCTTTCAAACAGTGTATAAATGGTAAATACTGGATTCCTATTTTTCCTGAAATTTGGGGTAATGTAGCTCGTTGCATTTTTTGGGTCGCCCTATAGCATGAACCAATGGCCAGGTTACGAAGGTAGACTACTAACCTACTGCTTTTTAGCCTGCTCCTACTCCCTCGTGTAGCACATCCGTGTACATATTAAACATTGTTTTCCCTGCTATGCAGCAGAACATGTTTAATTCTGATATAAACACACCGTCTTCAGGACATCCTAGCCGCCAATTTAACATATTCTGAGGTTCCTGTTTGAACTTTTCCTCAATAGTCCCTCTTATGTTACCAATTTCTAAATACCTCCTCTACTCATGCACATTTTTACCTTGCACTACCTCATGATGTAAAGTCTCAAGTGCATAAAGGTCACACACTCTTTTATTCACAAACTGTCCCTTTAACCCTTCCAATGCTGATGGCTAATTTGGCAAAATACAAAATGATGCAAACACTGGCATATGGGTACTCATCTGAGAGTACTCAGCAATTAAGAGCTATCCAATGAATACCAACATGACAGGGTTTAGATGGTTTTCAATTTTTTTGCCTCCTTGTGTTTAGGACAAA
>OZ012697.1:3095706-3104817 GCA_963942565.1 Maea johnstoni
ATAATATACTTTCAAATTTTTACCGATTATTTCATTATTTTATTGTGCCCTTTCCAATAAACAAGGCGTCTAGGTCGTTGAATAAAGGACCATCGTAGGATAAGATTTCATGGCCGTTGGTCGCGTCAAGAAAGTGGTCGCTTAATCAAGGTAAAATATACAGGGAATAGCCTTGGAGGGATTTGAAACGGTCGTTCAAGGCAAGTGGTCGTTTAAGAGAAGTGGTCGTTGAGGCAAGTTTGACTGTATATATATATATATATATATATATATATATATGTATATATATATATATATATATATATATATATATATATATATATATATATATATATATATATATTGATATTGATATTGATATTGATATTGATATATGCATAAATCAATATGTATAAGTCCTTTCAGGTCTTCGTGCATCAGCTGGGTGCATGCTTTTAAAGAAAGTAACTGGGAATGAAAAAGTAAAGACGCAAAATTGTCGATCCTGAATACAGGAGTATACTCAACTAATCAAGTAACTGAGGGTAGTTACGTACCCATATCAATGTTTGGTTTAATTATCCATGGTGAGGAACGCGCATGCGTAAAGCAGCCTGGTGAATCAATCTGTACTGCCTAGCAGTGTCTGTTGTCGTCCACGTGGGTTCCATTCACCCCACTAGTAACCACTCTGGGAAGACATTTAGAGACATGGAGGGTATCAAATGGTCTCATTGCTTGAGGATGTGGTGTATATTTCATTTCTACACCAACGTTCACGAGTGTCTTACAGAGACCACCATGGACAGACCACACAGTTCTGATACCTTGAAACACCAAGGGAGGAACGGACAGTATACCACAACAACGGTAATTAAAGACTTTACTAACGACTCTCATATTCCTAGTGCATCGGTATTATATGGAACCAATGAGCAAACTAGAGGGTCATTGCATATTCAGCTGTCATCAATTACGTCAACAGGGGGCATGCTTGTTCAAGGATTAAGAGGACATTCGTTAATTGCAATGCTTCGTACTCGAAGGAACGCCAATTCTACAAACATTGGCACAATGAGCACTGTTGAACCAGGCGAGGCCTTCACATCACCTCGCGGTAACTTCGATCGACGACAAACATAGTGATAAGTCAACCACTAGAGTCATGACGTCACTTGTTGAACGTGACGTCAGAGGAGCAATCAAGGATATGGAATCTGTAGATGATTATATCCGATCAACACATATCACTAATATGACAAATACGGGACCTTTTGACATCGAAAATACAAGTTTAAGTGACCGAATTGAAATCAGTAAATACGTATCAACCACAACTGAATTTGGTCTTGTAACGTGTGGGAACAATACAAACCATACTATTAAAAATGTGGGATCAAACTGTGTGAATAGATCCCTTAGTGGTCAGATATCTGGGAATTCTAGTTTAATGATGAGTGGCTTGGATCCGGTAGAGCTGGCTTTTGCCACGATAGCGCGAGTGTACTACCCCACGGTCGTGGTAATAGGCATAACAGGAAATATCATCAATATAATAGTACTTTCACGAAAACGGATGAACTTTTCCTCCTCGAATATATACCTCCTCGGATTGGCCTTCGCAGATATCACGGTCTTGATTTTCCAAACGACGTTTAAGTACATATTCTACAAGACGTATAACATAAAAACCAATCACGGTTTCTTTGAATTCCTATGCGTTTATAATAACTGGTTACTCATTGGCGCTATAAGGACATCATTTTGGATAACGGTGGGTTTCACTGTAGAGAGATACATTGCCATAGCTCATCCTATGCGTGGGAGACGATGGTGTACCAAGTCGAGGGCAAAGGTAAGAACTTTTTTTGGAAATTATTCCGAATGTTTACTATCAAAGTGATATTTTGCATACAAAGAATGAAATTGGTCAAACCTAATCTGGTCGATGGAAAAAGAGTTGGCACTAAACTAACTTTATTTTCGTGCTTCCCACCCCTACCCTGCACATGTACCCATCAACCTACCTACTTCAATCAATCCAACATCTTGAATAATCTATCATCCTATTTCTATATACGAACAATACCTGTTACAAATTGTTTACAGAAATATATGTGTGTGTGCTTTATGATGCTTTTCGCAGTGCACTTGTGTCTAGACGAGGATGCGTCAATACCTGCATACAGTATACAAATTGTTATACTTTTCCTATGCTGGGCCTGCGCAATTATTTCTTAATCCTAAGTATCAGATTCATAATATAAACTTTCAATATGAATAATCCATGTGAGCACATTTATTTCTGACAATTATTTTTAAACCTTTGCTTGAAAGTTTCTTCAATTACGCCTTTTCTAAAAAGATGAATAAAAATGGGATACCCATGGTAAAATTGTAGTAATTTGCGTCACCACTGTCAGAATGTTTTTGGTAAATTGGGGTGCAGACATACAGTTTTTGAGCCTGCTACTGGCATATAAATGTATGTGCTGAAAATGCGTCCAGGAATTGCGTAAGTTGGATTTGTCACCTATATAAATGGATGCAATATTGGTCAAAGAGGTGTGAAGTAAATTCAAAGGTAACTTTCTAATTAGTTATGTAGAAATCTCAAAATGACGCTATATTCACAAAATAACCACACCAGCCTTAAGGTTATTTGTGTTGGTGTGTATTGTTCTATTTGTATTTGTTCTCAAAATTGATATATACGGTATGGAATATATCGATGCTATAACAATACTTGTATTTGTGTGAAATAAAAAAAAATCAAAGAAAAATGTCTCCACTCCCTGCCAGGGGGCGCTTTGAATGAGCAGGATAAATTGTCTTTAACTGATTGGTATGGTTATTCGTGACATTTTTCACTACAATTCTTTATTACCGGTAATCATCGTAGGCTTGCTGAGCCTCATTTACAAAGATAATTGTGGCCGTTAAACAAAATATGGAATTTCCAAGCTATGTATTAATCTTCATTTTTGAACAAATATCCTCATTCAAGACTAGACATTTATAGTTATGCATCATTCATCACCATTATGCCAAGGTTTCAATAGGTAGGCACAATTTGATTACCTAGGAGTATGTAACATGTTAACACAAGACTCAGCTATCGAACAATGGGGGCATTGTTTATGGGTACGAACAATAAGAGCATTGTTTACATAATATGATGAGTGTTAGTTCGAAATTAAGTAATCAATTATCCATACAGATGGTATTTATGATAATCAATCGATATCGATCGAGATGGTGGGTTAAATGTAAAACTGGCGATAGCTTTCTGCGTCCCGAATGTACGGTCGGCAACAGGTCATCAGATCTCCCCTAGAAAGTACTGTATAACTGGTTAATTTGGCGTGGTTTTTAATTTGGCGTTTTTTGGCGAATGCCCCATCAACGCCAAATTAAAGATCGCATAAAATACAATTTTAGTGTCTTTAAGGTCGACTGTTGCAGACGCCAAAATAAATACAGGGAAATTATTTTTTGAAAAAAACGCCAACTTAAGTACACGTCAAATTAACCAGTTATACAGTATACGGTTGTTTTTTATTGTAGTGTTTGTTTTGTTTTTCATAACTTATATGGAGCAGCCTCTCCGAGAACATATTGTGAAAAGCTCAACTGACATGTGTTAAATTATTTTTTTCCAGTGCCGATAAGGAATGAAGCTATCCCTCTCTCTCTCTCTTTCGAATTGTTTCCTATCCATTGCTTGTCGAATAGATCGCCACAGATAGTATTTGAGAAAAAAATGCGCAACTAACTTTGACACTAGGAGAAAAATGATAATGGAATTATGCAATAATGCCCTCTTTTTTATTCATATTTCATGATTTGTCTCTGCTGAAACAAATGAAACCTGAGTGACGAGGTAGAGGAAATTGGTTTTAGGTGATTGTCCTATATTCTTGTAATTTGTTGGAAAATAGCTCCTTATCATAATTTGACCACTAACAGCCTCGAGAGGAAGTATTTCTCCCCTGCAAGTAGAAAGTGCTATACTGTCTCAGCTGCAGCCAGTAAGGTCATAACGAAATATTGATAAAACATTTCCATATTCCTGATTCGTGTTATAAAATATAAGCTTCGAAGAATTGGCTATAAAGTAAATTGCTTTTCCCTTTTTCAAGTATTCAGCTGTCAACTACTGACATTCCATAGCGACCACTCGTTTTATGCCTTTATTAGTTAGTTCGGATTAACTGGGATTACGAGTTTGAGCCTATAAGTGTACGTGTTAATTAGCGCTTTTCGCAATCAAAATGTAGTTTATCGGGTGCACCATGTTTGGTTATGAGGGCTATGGGTATACAGCACCTGTGTAAATTGTGGCCGCTGCTCTAGTTGTATGGTCGCCTGGCTCACAAGCGTGCAATCTCGGTTTGAAATTCAGCAGGGTCTCTAAAACACTATAGACTGATCGCTATGAAATGTTTTACGATGTGAAGTGCTGTTTATGAGACCTGTGTATCCCTTTGATATAATTGGGAGGACGCAATATATATATATATATATATATATATATATAATATATATATATATATATATATATATATATATATATATATATATATATATATATATATATATATATATATATATATATATATATACCCCAAAGTGCTTACTCTTATGAAGAGTGCGAGATTATATAATTGCACACATTATGAAATAATGTTTACATTTTTGGGTCCTTACAGATAACAGTATATAAACATATATATATATATATATATATATATATATATATATATATATATATATATATATATATATATATATATATATATATATATATATATATATATATATATATATATATATTTATATATATATATATATATATATATATATATATATATATATATATATATATATATATATATATATATATATATATATATATATATATATTGGAAGAGGTAAGTAAGTTGCCACATATTAATTGACAATGAGTAATATCTTAAGTCTTTCGGAACATATACACTTTTAATTTAAAACCAGACATATATATATATATATATATATACCCCAAAGTGCTTACTCTTATGAAGAGTGCGAGATTATATAATTGCACACATTATGAAATAATGTTTACATTTTTGGGTCCTTACAGATAACAATATATAAACATATATATATATATATATATATATATATATATATATATATATATATATATATATATATATATATATATATAATATATATATATATATATATATATATATTTATATATATATATATATATATATATATATATATATATATATATATATATATATATATATATATATATATATATATATATATATATATATATATATATATATATATATTTATATTGGAAGAGGTAAGTAATTTGCCACATATTAATTGACAATGAGTAATATCTTAAGTCTTTCGGAACATATACACTTTTAATTTTAAAACCAGACTTTTTTTTTCATTTTTGTCACTCAGACCCCCAATCCCTTCTTAAGAGACCACCTCCTTTAAAGACCACTTTTGACATTTCCCTTGAGCGGTTGCTTAATAGAGGTTTGACTGTATATATATATATATATATATATATATATATATATATATATATATATATATATATATATATATATATATATATATATATATATATATATATATATATATATATATATATATATATATATTATATATATTATATATATATATATATATATATTATGGAATAATGTTTATATTTTTGGGTCCTTACAGATAACAGTATGTATCATTTTCGCTCTTGGATACGGATACGGGGCGCATGCGCTAGTTTTGAGGGAAGTGCGAGACGGACAATGCATTTTTTCATCCTACGGTAAAAGCATCAAGCAGAGTATAACCACCATGAATGCGTGTTCCTATATCATCACATACATACTGCTGATAATCTTCAACGGTAAGTTGGATTTCTATTGGTTAATTTTCCATTATGCCATAGCTTGATTCAGATCACAACGGAGGAGATGGTAGAAAGGAGAACAAATTGTTATAGAAATTAAAATAGTCTTATAGTTGCAAAGTAACTGCGTGGGCAGTCTGGGCATAGTACACGACCGCACGCCCGATTGTCACTCGATTTCCTGGGCACAGATGCATGGATAGCTTTGGTCTGCAAGCAACGTGTCATTGATGTGCATGGCTTATTTTTTGACATGTGATTCATGGGTGCTTATACAACCAGGCACTGGCAGACGTCCGGACGACTGGTGCAGAAATTAAATGTCTGTACTGTAAACTTCCAGAATATTTCTTTTCTAATTAAGTAGGATAAGGTCCGTTTATCTATATAGCAGATCTCAGACCATAGAAATAGCTTCTTGAAACCAGTCTTTCCTAAATGAATCATATATATACATCAGGGTTTTTCAGAATGGTATACCTATCAATGCCTGCCATATTGGAAATTTTACTCTGTTTAGGCATAATAGAAACTGAAATGGTAACATCTTTCAAATCACATTTTTAATGCTACTAACCTTTTGAGCCAAGAAGATTATAAGGAATGGTCTCTAAGACTATGTTATTTCAATCCATCATTTTTTTTGTATGAATACCCTGATATCTCTTTTCGGTATTGTGGTGGTTTCAATTTCATGAATCAACTAAATTATTTTCAATATTCGAATCAGTTAGGGCTGTTCCATTTAAAAGTGTGGGGGGGGGGGAGGAACGGAAGATTTTTGAAGGGGGAGGGGTCGAATGTTGAATTATTTTACCCCCCCCCCCCGAATTTTGAATTTTGGTGGGGAGGGGGGGGTGCCGAATTTCGAATTTTCCTCGCCAGCCGCACCCAATTTTATTTTATTTTAATTTCGCAATTCTTTTTCGTAAAATATATATATAAATATATATATATATATATATATATATATATATATATATATATATATATATATATATATATATATATATATATATATATATAGATAGATAGATAGATAGATAGATAGATAGATAGATATACATATATAAATAAATAAATAATATAATTTTGCAAACTTGTAAAGTTGGAATAATCATATGTACAAATATGAATATATATATACATATATATATATATATATATATATATATATATATATATATATATATATATATATATATATATATATATATATATATATATTTATAAATATATGTATATGTATATGTATATGTATATATACATGTATATGTATATGTAAATATACATATACATATATATGAAACTTGTAGTATAAAAGAAATCCTGCAGCTACTACGGCGGTCGTAATCGAACCCGCAACCCTTGGATCGTCACGTTCCTGGTGTCTGGTATTTTGGCGATTACTTGCGCTATTTTTGCTGTTTCCCGGTAGGGTCCCGAGGTTCCATGACAACATTTCTTCACGCTTACACCCGATCTTGACACTGAATTAGGGGGGGAAGAGGGGATTTTTATGGCTGGGGGGGGGGGGGGGGGGGGGGGGCGAATTCTGAATTGCTTTACCCCCCCCCCCTCCCCCCCGAATTCTGAACCATGGCTGGAAGGGGGGGGGGGGGGGTGCCGAATTTTTAATTAGCTTCCGTTCCTCCCCCTCCCCACACTTTTAAATGGAACGGCCCTTATATGTTTAATGGTTCTTCTTATCATCTTCGTCATATTTGTATCCCTAAATATGTAAGTTGTGTTGTCCAAAACAGATTAAGGTCCCTACAAAAGTGAATCATTTTTTTATTTTTAAAAAGTGAATCACGGTATCTCTATGTCCCCCCTATTTGTAGAATCTTTTTGTTCTCCAATTCATTTTGAGCCCTAGAATTTTATGAAACCATTGTATCGTTTTCATGCATTCTCTTATTTCGATTTCTATGGGGTTTATTTCTCAAAATCATGAAAATAAGTTCGCTTAATGAATCATTTACAATCCAAAAAAGTTCAAGAATGTATTTTACAAAGTCTAAAAACAAAATGCAGTATAAAGGACTAAAGGTCGTTTCGGTGAAGGAGGTACTATAATATCATGTATCTTATGTAGCATAATGATACATGACCTATGTGCAACTTGGAGTATGTGTTCTTTGATTTAGGAAAAGTTTGACTGATAACATTAGGTAAACTTGCACTAAACCCTTATTTCCAGGTCTTATAATCATT
Source organism: Maea johnstoni (assembly GCA_963942565.1). NCBI lineage: Eukaryota > Metazoa > Annelida > Polychaeta > Spionida > Magelonidae > Maea > Maea johnstoni. The sequence goes on from OZ012697.1 coordinate 3,103,835, forward strand.
AACCTACGCAGAGGGGCAAGGGAAATGAAGCGAGTTAATTCAGTGAAGCACGATATGAGGTATGTGCATGTCAACTTCGTATTAGTTGATTAGAACAATTTGTGATAGATAGACCCTAGGGAAAATGTGGTGTACGTGATATACTCGAGGTTTTATGAGGCGAAGCCGATTAATCCCGAGGGATATCACATACCGGTACACCACAACTTAGAAGGGTTCAATGTAGCTCGTACCACAGTTGACTGCCTTCCACCAATCACAGGCCAGGAAAGCTTGGCTGAGAACACTATTCAAATACACTTGGGTAACACCTTTGTAGTTTATTCATGTTAAAAAACAAAGGCTCAAAAGTGAGGCTTATATCATACATACCACACACTTTTCGAGGGCCTGTGATTGTGTGTGTTTAACTATTTCTCTTTAGATATTTATAAAATAGAAATGTCCTTCTAACTGATGGTGGATGTTCAATGTTGCCATACAAATTATGCAAGACAGGGAAAAATGCATAATTTGTTAATATATCTATCTATACATATATATATATATATATATATATATATATATATATATATATATATATATATATATATATATATATATATATATATATATATATATATATATATATAGCTTTTACTTAATGTCATTGTTATTGTCCCGTCTTCCTATATGCTTAAAACAAATTGAAAGCAGCCCTTAGACCACTTCCAAAACCATGTATTTTGTAATACATTTGATGATACCATATTTATTGGTTTGTTAGGTGGTTAGTCCCATTGGTCTTAGTGATACCCAAACAAAGAAAAAAATGTATACTTGATCAACATACAATATCGTAAAATTCGTGTTTAACAAGTCATGTTTTCCACACAGATCGCAGCAGAATAGGGTCACACTGACCCTAATCACCATTTCGGGTGTCTTTATGATCCTGTGGTGCCCATGGTTGGTCATCTATCTAAACAAGCAACTACCAAACA
>OZ012697.1:3110017-3122517 GCA_963942565.1 Maea johnstoni
GTTAGCATATTAGGGCATTCAGCTCTGCCTCCAAATTTAAATAGTGCTGCACCAAACAACAACTTGTAAGGTTTTAGAAAGAAGTTCATCTGTTTTCATGAATACATGATTCTTACTGCCATCAGCCGCATTGCAAGAAAGCCAACTATCTCGTTGACACTCCTTTCTGACTCACATTCAAAAGATATTCCGGGTCTTATTATAAGAAACATTCATACCAATATTCTTTAACCCTTTTGTTCTTCTGTATCACTTTGGTAAACAAAAATGATATTTCTCTCGACAGCCACTGGCTTTAGTGATCACATATATCACAGTATCTCTGCATTCCACTGCCATTAGTGATCAGGTACCTAAATTGTCAGGTGATTTAATAGAGTGAATATAACCAGTTCTCCACTGCTGAAACTGCACCGAGACAAAACGCAAACTTTTTTATCTACAATAATATGCAGTTTAGATTAACAGATAGTCGATCGTGAAGTCCACACTGATTCCCATCTCTAATTTTCACGCAAAATAACCTTTAGATATGACCTTGGTCATTATATTTTCAAAGTATCAAAAATCTACATAAATGTTGATGATTCTAATCAAATTACTGCCTTGAAAATGCTTGGTAAACCTATGTAGATAAGACTTTATGGCTATATGATATTTTTCAAAACATTTGTATTGCCTCAATCTGTTGCTTTACTAACTTGTTTTAACTATCATGTCAGTGATCAATCTAATGTGCCGTCATTGCTAAAGCATTGACACTTGAAAGGTTTGATTATTCTATACCGTAAGGAAAATGTTTTACTATTGTAATCACAAAAAATGCATTTCATCTTATTTTCTAAGTAAAACAACCCCCTGAAATGGGTGAAATATGAGATATGCTTTCGGGTTTTATACCATAAATTAGAAAGTCTGTAAGGCCAGGTACATTCCTGTTTAGGTACTCATATAAGGGGACTTTAGGTCAGCTCTTTATGTCAATTTTGCTCAGTCTATCAGTTCCTGCAAATTATCAATGCACTGAAAAGCCATTTGGTTAATCTAACCCAAAGAAAAAACAAACTTATTTGAATGTGCATCTGTGAACATTTTGAAGGAATTTGCACCCCTACTTTGTTAGGGATAAGTGACATGCAAAAAAGAACTGCAGAACTGCACCAGAATGTTTCAAGTTAGAATGTAAGAATTTTGCATAAATATATTCCAAAATTTCTTTGCCTAAGTCATACGTTTACATATCTCTCTTGGCATTTACTCGTTGACTGAAAAATTTTGGTCATTCAGGACCCGAGAGAAAAAAAGACATAATCCATTATTACAAAAAGTGCAGGTTTCCAGATGTCGTAGGATGTCAGGGTCATTAGGATACATGACACTGAAATGCTTGTGTCACAGTACAACGACCCTATTTCTTGAAGAAGATTTAAATTGATTGAAATACGTTATAAGAATTCTTAAGTTGTTTGAAAGAATATCAGGTTTGGCAATAGATAATGAAAAAACAAAGGTTGTTAAAATTGAGGCCTCAAGAGGCAGAAGCATACCTTGGCAGGGGATGTATGGTTTCAAATGGACCAATTCATTCAAAATCTCGGGAATCCTTTATAATGCGAATAATATGGAAGAAATTTCCAAATTCTTTAGGAAAGTTAAAAAACGAAAGTTAAAAAACGAATTGTTTGGAAGTTAAAAAATGAGTTCGTATTTGGCACTCTTGTAATCTTACACTATACAGGAAAATTACAATTATTAAGTCTCTACCTATGTTAAAATTCACACATATGCTTCTGTCTGTTCCAAGCCCCAATGAAGAGCTTGTCAAAAAATTAAATGACCTTTTTGCAGAGTTATTATAGGATGGGTAATCCCCAACGTACTGTAGAGAAATTTTGAAATCTGAAATCAAAGATGGTGGGCTGAAATTACATAATATTTCACTCTTTGACACTGCACTCAAACTAGGGTGGCTCAAAATATATTTGACTAGTTCAAGTAAATGGACTATTTTTCCAGTGGACTTTGAAATGGATGGGTTTTTTAAATACGATCCAGACTATGTCACCAGAATAGAAGCAATGATCTCCAATCCCCTCTGGCTCAATGTTCTTAATGCCTTAAAAAAGCTCTGGAAAAGTAATATTTTCTATGACAAAACATTCATTATGGAAAGTCCATCTTGTACAATCCGGCTCTCAGTCTACAGATAAAGAGAGAATGGAAAGAAAAAGCAGTGATGGTAGTTTCAGACTTTATCAACAACCTTAAAGTGCCATTATCAATGGAGGTCTTAAACCAAAAATTTGACATCAAAATGAATTTCCTGGAATATGCCAAAATCACCTCTTTATTAAAAACTCATCTAGACTGGAGGGACATTCCAGAGACATGAGAACTAAGGCCGAGAAACTCTTTTCTTAACATTCTCCTCTCAGTGGTACTAAAGGAATATCTGATCTGTATAGACGTCTGCACCAGAATAAAGGGTAATCAAATTCATTATAGGTGAACTGTCGGTCAAATGGGAGGCTACAATTTAGTAGCATCCACTTATCAAGATCTTTCAACTTTACATCACGCATCCTTTAAGGATTGCTTTCTGAAATATACACAGTTTAGGTCATTACATCGAAGATTCTACACAAACAAAAACTCTGCTAAATGGCTAAATGGCCATTAAAATAACTGACAAATGTGTGTTCTGCAAGGAGGCCACAGACAGTGTGGATCATACGTTATTTTGGTGTCCAATAATTAAAAGCCTGTGGTCAGATATAAACAAGTGGCTATCTGAAATCAGTCTCTTAAATAACAATCTAACTGATTTAAGGAAAATATTAGGTGACCTTGAAAATGGTCCAATCATAAACTCAATCATCCTACTCAGAGAGAAAGTAATATATGACTCTTTCAAAAAAGAGAGATTACCTTCTATAGCACATATCAAAAATGAGGTAAAACATATTATATTATTTAGAGAAATACACTCATTACTCAAATAGAAAATTGCACCTTTAGAAACTTTTTTTATCTATTATGAAAATAAAAAAAAAGTCAAATAACTTCTAAAACAAACCACTTTACTGTACAACCCTATTACAATATTTTGTACCAAATGTGTATGCTACCATTGTTATACTGTATTTGTCTGCTGAGCAGAAAAGCAATATTCTATTTGTATCCTGTCTATTTATATGCAATTGAATACTATTAAGGTCAAGATATAAACGTTGAAGTAATAGAATACAAAATAGAACAAATATTAGCGGATCGTAATATTGGCGAATCTGACCCCCTCGTTAAAGACTTTAACGAGGGGGTCAGATTCGCTAATATTACGATCTGCTAATATTTGCTCTATTTTGTATTATAATTGCGTATCTAGTCACAATTACACATTGTCAGTTTATAATCATACATACCTACATAGACAAACGTACGTGAGTGCTGTGATATATAAATGCCTCACGGTGTACAACCAAATTTGAATGATGCGCATAATCACTGTGGATCTGAGTTCCTTAATTTCAATATATCAATCAGGACGGACCTTCATTGACACACATATATATAAATATATATATATATATATATATATATATATATATATATATATATATATATATATATATATATATATATATATATATATATATATATATATATATATATGTATGTATGTATGTTTATGTATATGTGTGTGGTGGATTTTTGTATGTATAAGTTGCTGAGTAAGTAGACAAGTAGATAGATGGATAGATAGATATATTTAAGAGGTAATAGGTTCATACGGTTTATATGACTGACTAAGCTAACCTTCCAATTTCTACTCCCTTGTATGCTATACCATATATGCTAAACGTGTAGAGGGTCTGACTAGTACATGGCTTTGTGACATGAAAGGCAATGTTCAACTGCATCCGCATGGCTTAGTACAGTTCAGACATGTAATTCCTGCACCAGTCGACCAGACGTCAGCCTGTGACTGGTTGTACAAACACCCATGTTTAATATATCAAATAAAATAATCCAAACACATCAATGACCCACAGTTGTGAGCTCGCCCATGCATCTATACAAGGGGAAATGGTGGCAATCAGGCGTGTGGTTGTCTAAATATGACCGGGCTGCCCAGGTATTTAATGCAGGAATTAAGGGTCTGCACTGTATGTCGCCAGGTCTCTAAGCCTATGGTCCCTCATTCAGTGTCCATTATGTCCTCACAAGCAATGTGTCCTCGAGTATACTAGGAGTAAATTCACATTGTAAATTTCCACAATAGATGTTGCAAGATTCATACCTTACTTTTCAATATATTCATAGTAAGAATATGTTAGTATGTATACTTATATTCTACATTTTCATTTTCTTTTATAAAGAAATTTCACTTTGTCTTGAATATGCAAATTAAAACATCTATGGAGAAGTCAAAAGACTGTTCACCTTTTATTGACAAAGTATGCAGTCGATACGTTCTACGTGAAGGTGGTACGTGTAGTGGGGAGGGCTTCCTATGATAAGTATGAATTACATGTTTGAAAATACTTTTTCAAATTGCACGCTATGGATATTTTGTTATAATTGGATAATTTACTACCGATGACGTTCTTTTATTATTTCACTTCCGGTGTTGAATGGAGCCTGATAGTTATTTATATTGATTATAGATTATTAATAAGAACATCTTCATGCAGATATTGGAATGGATTTTGTTCGTAACGTAATTTTTTATTGCATTACAAGTATAGCAATGGATGATATTTGTAACTAAGATCAAGTCATTACAATTATTTTTATATTGCATTACATATATAGCAATTAATTAAGTTCATACCATAGATAAACTGGCGTTATTACAAATGATGTTATATTTATGGCAGATAGTGGAACAGTTGCTGTCTGTAACTTAGATTTGTTCAATTTATTGCAAATGATCTACATGTATATCTCATTTCACACATTGATTGATTCTGTTCGCTCCACAGATAAACCGAAATTACTACCAGCTGTTTTATGATTTAGCCGATTTTCCACTGAGTGCTGATCGTACTCTAGATAAGTATGGATCTATATGAGTAATAAATGATAATACCTTAGATAACCAAACACAAGTGGATTCGAAACCAGCCGGCCAACCTGAACATGCTAGCCTCAACCAGTGTCAACTAATAGCCCCCTAATAGCCCTAAATTCGTGCCCAGCGGATAGAGGAGATCAGGGGCCTCTGTAATGTAATCGATACGAGAGCCCTGATTGGTCCTTGTTCCCACGTGACCTCGCGCTGCTGCCAGTCAGTGACTCCTGGCATGAGTCCAGCACCTCACTACAGTGCATATAGTAATTGACCTCTCGATACATATCCATTCTTTTCTTCATCCAAGATAATACTATATTTTACTATATTTTTCAGATATAGGGATGGACGCTGTAGAGTTTCGCAAGCGAGGAAAGGAGATGGTGGATTACATCGCAAACTATATGGAGACGATACACATGCGCAGAGTCACACCGGAAGTGCAGCCTGGGTACCTACGTCAGATGTTGCCGTCACGTGCTCCGAAGAAAGGCGATGAATGGGACGAGATTATGAAAGACGTAGATAAGGCCATCATGCCCGGTGTAAGTCAAAATGGCAGGAATAACCTCGATAATTGTGAATAATAATGATGGTGATGATGATGATGGTGATACACTACTACTACTACTACTACTACTACTACTACTACTACTACTACTACTACTACTACTACTAATGATAATAATAAAATAACAATAATAATGATAATAATGGTAATAACGATAATGATGATTATGATGATACGATAATATTGATAATAATAATAATACTAATAATAATACTAATAATAATAATAATAATAATAATAATAATAATGATAATAATAATAATAATGATAATGGGAACATTCACATCTGAAGTGGTCTTTCGTATTTGGAAGTGTCTCAATATCAAAGTAATATTCTTGATAAATGCTTCGCTTAGCGCTGAGCTGTCTGTTGGCTAAAAAATCTCTTTTCAAATAGTTTTCAACCATACTCCACATGGGCAGAGTTTTCAGAGAGATATTGCGTGCTTTCTAGATGGCGATTGGATAAGCACCGTTTTCTTATTAGAATATTGCACAAGTGCTAGCGCTTCATATTGTATAATACACACGTAAATAGATTACATAAAGTACATAATATACACAATCACATACACAATTATCATATATAACGAGTGGGAGCATGATATCAAACATGTTTGCCTTGCTTTCTTCTAGTCGTGGCATGTCTTTGAGATGATTGTGCACTTGTCTCCATTTTGTTATGAATAAGTCAAAGCACATAGTTGTTTCTACAATATACTCCCCCATACATAAGCTGTCTCTGTTAACCCATTAATGTAGTACCTCCAGCAATTGTCGTCTGGATCTAAGATACGTTTTACAATAACTTCAGAATTGAGAATGATTTTACAAAATATTTGAAGGAGAGTTGTTGATAATATTCTGATGAACATTTCTCCTTCAAATATCTTTCTACGTGTCCATGTGCCTGCAAGAATTCATCAAAATTGTCAGGCTGCTTTTGGCCGCTGTGAGCAGTAATGGGTTAAACACTGCTAATGAAGAAGCGATACGACACAAATACCTCCGACTGAATTCTGCATTTTGTACCTCTAGGTAACCCATTGGCAGCACCCTAGATTCCATGCCTACTTCCCAGCGGGGAATTCATATCCATCCATACTAGGAGATATGTTGTCAGACGCTATAGGTTGTGTGGGGTTTTCATGGGTAAGTAAAAATACCATACTTGACCTGAAAAAAAGAATACAGAAAAATCAATATAAGTGTTTCTAATGTCAGTATTGAATACACACACACACACACACACACACACACACACACACACACACACACACACACATATATATATATATATATATATATATATATATATATATATATATATATATATATATATATATATATATATATATATATATATATATATACCAGGTATACGAGGTAGGGTTACGTTGCCGCGGGTTGTAAGACTTTAGTTAATGCCAATAACGTTAATCTCTCCTATAGGAATTTGCATATCAACAATTAACATCGTTTACATGAGTTTGTCAACATACTTGTTACAATATGGTAACGTAACACCAATGTTGGTGACAATAGCTCAATAAGAATGACAACATTTATTATGATGGCCTTCTTTACAGCATTTGCCCATTATGGAGAAAGTGTGTCGATTTTGAAAGCTTTTAAAATAATCCTCATGTGTTGAAATATTGTTATTGCACGAGTAGTGGCTTTACAACGGTTCCATATTGTGGGGGAAATGCATCAATAGACCCTGCTTTTACGAAAATAGCCCATTGTGGGGAAAAGTATCCGTTTTACTTCTAGTGGTGCCTCGTACTTGATATTGGTCTGAATACCACAGCATTATCTTAATATATATATATATATATATATATATATATATATATATATATATATATATATATATATATATATATATATATATATATATAGATAGATAGATATAGATATATATATAGATATATAGATATAGATAGATATATGTATATATATATATATATATATATATATATATATATATATATATATATATATATATATATATATATATATATATATATATATATATATATATATATATATATATATATATATATATCGAATTGGAAGAAATTTTCCAATCTATAAATTCAAATTGTCTTTCTTCCTTTGAAACTACATTGCATGTTTGATTTCTACTGAAAGAGGGCATCTCAGCTCAAAATATGGGCAGTGTTTTATGAATAGGGTCCTCGCGTTTTCTCATATTCTTAGCCATGAAATAGACCTTAACCCATTCACACCCAAGAGTTCCTCTCGAAATATCGTCTGCTACGTTCATACGTTTGAAAATAACTTGGGAATGAAGCGAAATTCACAAAATATTTGAAGGAGATTTGTTGTTTGTCTTCTGATCAACATTTCTTCTTCAAATGTTTTCAAAAAAAATGCTTTTGTAAGGGAAATATTTCCAAAATCGTCAGGCCTGTTTTGGCTGCTCTGAGTGTGAATGGGTTAAAGTTTGCAAAACAAAATAGCAATTGCTGAATCAAACACGGTTTATAATAATGTGTCGTTTATAATGTTTTCCTTCGATTTCTTGTGACAAAGGACATCAAGTTTTGTTTTGTTCGTTATAAGTTGTAAGCCGTACCCAGCCTACCCCATATGCCGCATTCTGGTCGTTATCAACTAAACATTACACGTTACATATCTACAACTGATGCCTTTCCCTCACCACGTCTAAGCCGGATATGCATAATTATATAGGTCAAGAAATTAAATATATATAATAATTTGACAATTTCTCTCAATTGTATTCATGACCAGCCCTTTGTAACCGATCATCGAGAAAAAAACAAGTTACTGGCAACTTTCTCACATGCCACATGCTAGATTCGAGGAGTCCGCTCAGTGGAATGAGCCAGCGCCTAGTAAATGGCAACCCCCAAGACCACTTAGCTAACAGTACTAACCTGAGCATTTGAAAACGAGTTGGTAAAACTGATTTAAAACAATAATGCAACTTCAAAGTATATATATATATATACTTCAAAGTGCAATGAGAATTATATGAATGGGTCATTTAGGTCGCTCTATAACGAGCAATTAGGGCGTTCTGAAGGTTGAAAGACCACAGTAAAAGGAAGTAAACAATTTCGATTATTTTTCACTTTTTCTGCCATAGGATAAATTGGGACGTGCCAGTTTTAAGTAGTGGAGGAAATCGTAGTACCCGGGGAAATCGTAACCTAACCCAAAGCCCCTGCCAACTTTCTCACATGCCCGTGTCGGGATTTGAAATCAAATAGTGGTGAGAGCGAGCTGTCAGTGGCAACACCTTAAAGCACTCGGCTATCAGGACAGATGTTCCGTGCTTAAAAACTGGTTCATCAACATGCGCGTGGCGGTTTAAAAAAATTATGTTCTACATCTCTTGAGCCTCTGTCGTTGCGAGGTGCTTTGATTGTCGAGACGGCGCATTAGTTTTCCTTATAGCACGCGCTGGACCGCAAGATCACTCCTAATGAAACTGCGCGGCCGTCAGAAGCTCAAGTAGTGCAGCTGTGACGACGTACGTTCAGCGGAAGTGTGCGCGCGATTGATGACCGTGCCCCGCCATTGTAACGTGACGCGTCGTCTGATTGGTTAATTTATCTCAATGGGCTGTGTATTCATCCGCGAAGGATGACGTCACGTGCGATGAGCTATTGTGAAAACTGTCGAGGACAGACCTGTTATTGCGGCGGCCGTGGGAGAAGGGAGACCGAATCACACAGTGTTGATTCGCCAAACGAGTTGAAAGATCTGAAGTCATTCGGGCAGACGGAATTGAACGGCCTGTTGCTTAGAAAGGCCTAAAAATAGATTTGCGCGACTGGATTAGAGATTATCTGCATGACCGAATAAGCGAATACTCTGTAATCCATCATGTTAATTCAATTAGCGTCTTGCGGAAACGCCCCCCACTTCGTGTTCATTTGGATTTGGAGTTTCGTCTATCATTATTTTTCCTTCCGTATGTATGTGTGTATGCATCTCATTATCGTTTCGATGTGATAACATAAGGTGAAATAAATAAATAGAAGGTGAAATGAATAAATAGAAGGTGAAATAAACAACATATGATGTGATTATAGAACAACCATAGAATACAACGTATATAATGTGGAAAAGCAAGAAGGGGCTCGGAAAGAATTATTTACACTGGATCAGGAATAAAAGTTATAGCGTGGAACTAAGGTTAAAAACAGGAGAGATTATGAAAATAAGAACATTTTCTGATCCAGACGTCGTACAAAATGTACATGATGAAGCCAGAGAAATACATCCCCTTGATCCGCAACCCCATAGGCACAGAATGCTAGTACCTAGGGTATGTGCGCCTCGGGTTACGCGATGTAGCCTGGGGAAGTATTGGTCACGTGATTTTTTTTCAGAAAGAGGCTGAGAGTAGTAGACAGGGAGTTGGCAATACAGAGCCTTATCTCTTTTCGCTGCCTCTATCTAGGTCAGCTAGGTTGCCAAGGAGAGGGGGTCAGCAGGCAGCCAGGCTGGGGTACACAGGTTATCTATGACTCATGTGTGGGAGGCAGCGAAATTTGATGATGCATGCACAGTGCCCACTCCCTGTCTACTACTCTCAGATGAAGCTAAAGCCAGTTGTGAATAGCGGGGAGGGTCAGCTTTGCGTTTATCAATTCAATATCATATTTTCATTTAGAAATGGAATACTAGATTTTGTATAAAAGATTTCAGGTTCAAATTCTCAAATTAAAAGTGAGTTTTGAAGAATCAAAATGTAAACCATTATTCCAATTATCAAGTTGTGAGTTGATAAAAAAATAAGAACAATTAGATTTTTTAAATTTTGTAACTGTTTTTCGAGTCAGCGAATTGAGTATTCTTTGAAAGATGTAAGGTCAGTGTATGTCGGTGTTCCATTTACTAATTCATTTTTCATTTTTTTACAATAAGACCTAAACTGCATTGCTCGTGGATTTTAGTAGGTAGATACTAGGCAGGCTCGTTAACCCATTAATGCTTACACGGTTCTCCAGATATTGTCGTCTGGATCTATGATACTTTTGATGATAACTTCGGAAATGAGAATGATTTTACAACATATTTGAAGATAGAGTTGCTGGTAACGTTCTTATCAACATTCTTCGGTCAAATATTTTCCTAACTGTGCTTTTACATGCAAAATTTTATCAAAATCATAAGGCTGCTTTTGGCTGCACTGAGTGTTAATGGGTTAAGGGACTAATCATCGGAAAATAACAATAGGTCATGTGGGCTATTGATAGTTACGGATGTTGTTGAACGCCACCAACACGCCTGCAGTGTAATAAGTGCAGCACTCGCGCCATTATGGACCGACCTGAATAAAATAGAGCACACCTTTTGGCTGTAAGCAGGGTATATCAGTTGATCCTTCAAGTCGTAGTCAGCACAGTTTTATGTTTCTAATAAGCTGTATTTTCGTCGCTTCGTTGTGCTCTTTCTGATTTTGTGTTTAATGGGAATCAGCATAACATAAACCACTTTCAGTCCACCCAATTGCAAACTAACCTAACCTGTTCTTTGTTTTTCGATGATTTCTGACGTATTGGGATTAGTCTTATCTGCCTTTACTTACAGGCCGCCAGCCCTGCCTGTACCGAGTTAGAAGCAGTAGTTATGGATTGGATAGGTAAGAACGTTTCCTTCTACACTGTTGCAATATCTTTATCGCCACATATGTACAGTGCATGCGGATATCTAATAGCTGCATTTGATGTACGAGCATTATCCTGGGTATATACATATATAATATATATACAAGACCGGTTGTCTAGCTAAATACTACAGCACGCATGTGACGCCAAAGTTAAAGATACGTTCATAGCCTTATTGATATCTTGAATGTTACTCTATTGATTTCAAGGTCATAGTGCTCGCCTGAAAGTTTTTTTTCTATGCTTAACATCTCTATGAATATAGCGTGCCATTGGCAAACTATATACCTATTGGTGTACTTTACTCCCTAAATAATTTTAGCTAAACACCTTTGTGTATTATAGTTGGAATACTCTTCCTAATAATCTATGCAAATGTGATTTATTTCAATGTAAAACATACAAAAAATCTGTCTCCAGGGCTTAAGGTAGCTGTTCGTCTTTTGGGTTGTCTTATAACTAGTCTTCGACACAAACTCGTCTATATCTTTAAATCTTCCACCTGGAATTGTTATAACATTTAAGCCTGTTTGGTACTGCAAACGTGGATCGAGGAAAATAGGATGTTTAGATGCTAGAACTCTTTGTGAACACTATGAACGTTGGAACTTTTTAATGGCCTTTTGTCCTCGTCTGATCACTACATTTCCTTATTTTTCTACACTCAGCAGTATTTGTCATCCGAAATAAAAACTATGGATTTCTTTTTTTTCATTTCTCTAGCAAAACTGATTAACCTACCACCCATCTTTATGCATGAGCACGGAATCGGCGGAGGAGTTTTACAGGTGGGTACAGATACACACACATACATACATGCATAATTATAAATATATATATATATATATATATATATATATATATATATATATATATATATATATATATATATATATATATATATATATATATATATATATATATATATATATAAATTAATATATATATAAACTAAATCCTGATTTGGAAGTTTTAAACTGTAGAGGAAACGTTTAAAATGTATCAATAAGTGAGAAGCTGATGTGGTCGTAAACATTGGTTAACATTGAAGATAATATATTTTTCTTTTTTCTGCAAACAAATGCATGGTTTTTATTTCACAGAAATTACATATTCTCAACTGGAGATGATACCACACATATTTCTATAGCAGCAATATAGTTTATTCCTTCCCCGTGTACGT
>OZ012697.1:3127517-3133332 GCA_963942565.1 Maea johnstoni
TAGTAATAATAACAATAATAAAAGTGATAATAATGATGATAATAATGATACTAATGATAATAATAATATTAATGATCATAATAATAATGATAGTTTTAATGATAATAATAATAAAAATAATAATAATGATAAAAAGAAGAAGAAGAAGAAGAATGATAATAATAAGAAGAAGAAGGAGAAGAATATTAATGATAACGATAATAATAGTTGATATTTGATAAAGCAAATTTTCTACCGAAAATGTTCAAAAAGCGCTTTGAATGCAACAGCGGCATTTAGGTCTGTAACGCATCAGACTATTTGTATTTGTGTCGGCAAAAAAAGCCCTGGCAATTTGTGAGATAAATTTGTGAAAGCAATTAACCCAATATATCGGAGGGATCAGTCTAGTATTATTGTAAACTCTGGTAGAGTTGCATAAAAAGGATAAGAAGTATTCCACGAGGAAATGTTCGATATGGGATTGTAAAAACATTACCATCCGTTATATCACTTTGTGCGTAGTGTTTTAGTTAGATGCCTCCCTCATGTTGGTTTTCTTTGACACTTTCAGACAAAGCCATTGACTATCGGGTATGTTATCATCTTTTCATATCCTCTCATATATATATATATATATATATATATATATATATATATATATATATATATATATATATATATATATATATAATATATATATATATATAATATATACTAGTATATATATATATATATATATATATAATATATATATATATATATATATATTATATATATATATGTATATATATATATATTTATACGCGACCACATATACCTAATCTCTTTGTTTTTGTCTAACCTTTATACCATGATATCCTTTAATTTCGCCTGTATAAAGACATGCGAATGGTGTTCACTCGTGTATATGTATAATATTTTATACATTTCTAAATCCATACATTCATACATTCTAACACGTTAATATCCAGGTATACACACACACACACACACACACATATATATATATATATATATATATATATATATATATATATATATATATATATATATATATATATATATATATATATATATATATATATATATATATATATATATATACATGCATATGTGTGTGTGTTTATGTAGGTATGTGTGAGTATACCTGGGTATTAACGTGTTAGAGCAAAAAGATAATTTGATTGTGAGTTTCTATGATCTATGTTTATGTCTTTGCCCTACAGCATTGGGGCATTCCACTCAGTAGGCGATTCCGCTCATTGAAGCTATGGTTCGTCATCAGGGCCTATGGTGTCGAGGGACTACAGAAATATATACGAGAGGTATGATATGAGCATGTATCTCAGCTACTAAAATCATAGACTTCAATCTACATCCTTAACCCATTCACACTCAGAGTGGCCAAAACAGGCCAGACAATTTTGGAAATATTTTTCTAACAAAAACAGTTTTTGGAAAATAGTTGAAGGAGAAATGTTAACTAGAAGTCAAACAACAACTCTCATTCAAATGCTTTGTGAACTTTCGCTCTATTCTAAAGTTATCTTCAAAAGTGTGAAAGTTGCAGACAATACTATCAAGAGGAACTCCGAATGTGAATGAGTTAATATCTTTCATAGTATTTCCGTTTCACATATGTATGATATGAGCATGTATCTATAGCTACTAAAATCACAGAATTCAATTGACATCCTTATTATCTTAGAAAATTCAGAAACAGAAAACCGAAGTGAAACACCAAATACTGCGAAATGTGCAGTTACACGTCAAATGTGCTTAAAGCCCGTTTCCCACATCTGCGATTGTGTTGCGATCTAGGAATGTTCCAAAGATCGCTACGATGTCGCTACAAAGTGACCCAATGTTTGTAGCGATTAGATCGGTTAAGCCCGTTTCCCACATCTGCGATCTTGTGTTGCGACCGTAGCATTCTAGGAACTTTCCAAGGGTCGCTACGGTCGCAACACAAGATCGCAGATGTGGGAAACGGGCTTAACCGAACTTTCCATAGGTCGTTAGGGTTACGATATATTAACGAGTACGTAACGAGTGGGACGATAGCATAACGATTATTCAGATGGCACAGCGACATCACAACGACCACAACGATTGCACAGCGAGTGCATTGCGGAGCATTAGCGATCCACTGCCCTACTTTTTCAACAGCGATTTTTTTGAGCATGTTCAAAAAAATTGCAACAGATGCTCGGCCACAGCGACGCGCACCGGAGGCGTAACGACCGCAACGATGGCGTAACGGAGCACACCGATTTACGTTCCGACCTCACAGCGACCGCATCGATCTCTAAATCGCTCCGATCGCTATACGGTCGTAAAGTAAGATCGCAGATGTGGGAACGGACTTAAGATTGAGATTTAATTCCTCTGCCGGGCGGGTACCTGTTGGTTGAGTAGTGCAATATTTGGAGGTTATTTGATTTGTTCAACGCTTCAAGCACCATCTTTTTAATAACATAAAAAACTGTCGATAAACGAAATCATAATATCTTTCTAACCCAAAATTAAATAAAAATTTATTTACACATTTGTGTAATTTCAAAGTTAATTTTTTTTAAAGAATGGCTCAATATGTGTGGAAATACGGTGATAGGGCCAGGGTGGCCTATAGCTATTTCTATGAACGAATTGAGTACAAGTCTAACCCAAAAGTCACAAATGTCCAACTAAATTGATAATTATTTCTCAACAAAACAAATAACTGGAATGCCCATTACAACGACGACATTGGCCTGGAAGCTTTATACAGTATTCTACAGATGTATTAGAAAGACTCCATGATTAATACTTTAATTAAAAAGATCCTAAATGATCTGGATTTATTGTGTGTTGAACTGAACGCGTTGGTGAAGTAACTAACTACATGTATGTGTTTCTATATTGCAGCACGTGCGGCTAGCCAAATTATTCGAGGAGCACGTGAACAATGACCCTAACTTTGAAGTCCTTGGCCAGGTTACCATGGGCCTGGTCTGCTTCCGCATCAAGGTAACTCTCTCTCTCTCTCTCTCTCTCTCTCTCTCTCTCTCTCTCTCCTTCCCTCTCTCTCTCTCTCTCTCTCTCCTTCCCTCTCTCTCTCTCTCTCTCTCTCTCTCTCTCTCTCTCTCTCTCTCACACACACACTCTCTCTCACTCTCTCTCTCCCATTCTCTCTCTTTCTCTCCCTCTCTCTCTCACACACACACACTCTCTCTCTCTCTCCCATTCTCTCTCTCTCTCTCTCTCTCTCTCTCTCTCTCTCTCTCTCTCTCTCACACACACACTCTCTCTCCCCCCCCCCTCTCTCTCTCTCTCTCTCTCTCTCTCTCTCTCTCTCTCTCTCTCTCTCACACACACACTCTCTCTCGCTGTCTCTCTCTCTCTCTCTCTCTCTCTCTCTCTCTCTCTCTCTCTCTCTCTCTCTCTCTCACACACACACATACACTCCCTCTCCCTCTTTCTCTCTCTCTGAAATTGTCTGTAGGTCGTGCTTCATAGACTTTTGGATAAATGTTATGTTATTGGTTTCATTAGAAAATGCTTACTTTGGAGATCTAATCATTGCAATCCCATGTAAATAGCAACGTTTTCGCTTTTCTTTAAACTCCATGATTAGCGGTTATTTGAAAGATCATTTTTATTTACTCTCCCATCTCTCAGCCTGTTTTCGATTAAAACTTCTCTTTTATTTTTATGTTCAACATTGAAAGGGTTGGAATCTGGCTCGAGGCTTGTTTAGAAAGTTTGATTAGGGGTTAGGAATACTAGCTGTCTCTCACCACTGGCCGGGTTCGAATCCTGGTCGGGTCATCTGAGAAAGTTGCCAGTGACTTGAGAGTAGGTGGTTAGGTGACGCTAATCGAAATTCCAAACTTCCAATTCCAAATTGTAGGATTCGTCTCAGCCACGGATCTAGAAAAAAATAGCTCGTGCGGGTTTAGTCTTGAACATCTCGTCAAACTAAAACTCAATGAAAACATTTAAGCATTTAATTTTCGCTATTTTTGCGCTCCCCAAAATATTTTTTTTTAAATAAATATCTATATAGTAGTAATTATATAGTTTGAGTGTTTGAATGCGCAAGTTCAATGTAGCACATTTACCCTCCAGCAGGGCTGTAAAGCAAATTTAGCACTCCAAATTAAAGCCATGTACCGTATCATATAGTAGTTCCTGTACACTTGGAGGGTATTTATGAATCAAATATTTTAGCACTCCAAATTAAAGCCGTATAGAGTATTGATTTCTCCATTGTGGTATGTTTTTAGGGTTCCAACCGTCTGAGCCAGATCCTACTGCGCACGATCAACGAGTCCGGCAAGCTGCATATGGTGCCCGCCATGTTGAACGACAAGTACATCATCCGCTTCGCGGTGTGCGCGCAGAACGCCGAGGACGACGACATCTCGTACGCCTGGAACGTGATCTCGCAGATGGCGGGAGATATCATGGCGAACTACACCCCCTCCACCTGCGACTCCAACATCGAATCGGAAAAGTTCGACAGCGACGAACTGGATGAGGACCTGGAAGATGACGTATTTCCTATCGCCAATAATGAAAACAAAGCCAAGAGTAGTCTTAACGACCTGAATAGGGTAAAGATGCGCAGGAATATGTTCCTGAAAATGATTTCCGACCCTAAATGCTACAACCCAAAGGTCTTAAAATCACTCTGCCAAAATAACAAGCGCCATACGAGTGAATGTTCTCAATATGCCCCCCGCGAAGGGTTTTATGCCGGAACTCCTGTCTGAAGGCTCTCAACCCTGCAATCGGTGATAGGGGTTTCAAGTTCTACAAGGTACTAACATTCCAACCCTTTCTAATGTGATCTGATGGTCTATATACTAAGCTTAAACAAACATACATACAGTACATACATAGATACATACAGACACACACATCCATACATAAAAGTGTGTGTATATATATATATATATATATATATATATATATATATATATATATATATATATATATACAAATATATATACAAATATATATATATATATATATATATATATATATATATATATTTATATATATGTATATATATATATATTTATATATATATATGTATAAATATATATATAAATACATATATATATATATATATATATATATATATATATATATATATATATATATATATATATATATGTATATAATATATATATATATATATATATATATATATATATATATATATATATATATATATACTGGTATATATTGCAAGTCACGATTAAGAACCATGGTTTAAATTCTCAACGTCTAGAGTAAAAGAGTATAAACTTGATTTTGCTTATGCTCTTTAGCGAAGATTGCCTCCTTTCAATATATAACAAATAGGCTTATTGCGGAAAGAAAAAAGTGTACGTTTTTCAAATGTTCTTTCATTTCAACACAATGCTAATTGAAATGCGTATGTACATATATGTATATATATATATATATATATTCATATATATATATATATATATATATATATATATATATATGTATATATATATATATATATATATATATATATATATATATATATATATATATACATATATATATATATATATATATGTATATATATATATATATATGTATATATATATATATATATATATATATATATATATATATATATACATATATATATATATATATATATATATATATATATATATATATGTATATATATATATATATATATATATATATATATATATATATATATATATATATATATATATATATATATATATATATATATATATATATATATATATATATATATATATATATATATATATATATATATATATATATATATATA
>OZ012697.1:3138532-3173744 GCA_963942565.1 Maea johnstoni
ACTTGGTCCATCGTAATATATAAATTCATCTGTAAGAAATATTTCAAATACCCCCTCTAACATTTAATTGTTCTCTCTGAAACTGATGTTCATGTTTCTACGCAAACGCCAAAAAAGCTTTATCACTGATATACATTGTCCATGTACTTTTTCTAGAGGAGATAGGTGGACACAAGCCCACCGAAATATTTCGTAGAAGTCACCCTGATTATAAGGGGGGATATCGAGTTAAAGGGGCTTGCTGGATCTACGATCTTCAATGAAGTATGAATTAAGTGAATTGAATATGATATGTAATGACATACAGTGTCGACATTTAACTCCTGCACTAAGTGTGTGGGCAGCCCTGGTATAATACACGACCGCACGCCTGGGCGTGGATGCATGCATGACCTCACAACTGAGCGTAGCTTTGATTCGCAAGCTACGTGGGTCTTTGGTGTGCTTGGCTTATTCCATGCCTATTTCTGACATGTTATCCATGGGTGTCAATACAACCAGGCACTGGCAGACGTCCGGTCGACTGGTGCATGAATTAAATGTCTGTACTGTACAAATCAAACACAAGCTTCTTCATTGGTAGTCCGTAATTGTTCCTTTTGTTCTCTATGTTCCTCTGATTCGTCCTCCTTTTCCTCCTCCTCAAACCTCTTCTTCCTGATGCTTACGTAGAGACCTACCCCGAACAGGAACCCTAGTGACGTCACAGATGCTCCAGTCCCATGCAAATACACGCGGTATTTGTCGATGTCGTAAATCCAGCACGCACCGATCACATCACACGTCTTCTGCCACAGCTTACATGTAGTATCCGTGACCATTCCGAACACGTTTGGCGCTGGCAGATATGCTAAAGACACAAGACAAAAGTATAAAAAAGTAGAAATGCCAAATTAGTCTTGCACAAAAATCACATAAAGAAACATACCATTGTCCATGAAAGGATAGCTACATGCGACGATATAAATGGAAATGTCGCTATTTACGCTGAATCCACAGTGTCGACATTTAATTCCTGCACTAAATGCGTGGGCTGCCTGGGCATAGCACGCGACCGCACGCCCGATTGTCACCAAGTTTCCTGGGCACGGATGTATGTATAGCTTTGATCTGCAAACAACTTGTGTCATTGATGTGCATGGCTTATTTTTTGACATGTGATTCATGGGTGTTTATACAACCAGGCACTGGCAGACGTCCGGTCGACTGGTGCAGAAATTAAATGTCTGTACTGTAATTTGAGTCATTTCATTATGAATCCAGTACAAACTGGAAGGGATTGGACTAGAGTTTCTTGTCGGTTGCCTCAATTAAGTCCAAGATTTGCCAATGCTTGTCAATAAAGCGGCTTACCTTGAATGTACTTAATGCGCACACCAGACATATGAGAGGTTAGAAAATAGGACAGATACAAACCGTTGCAAACATAGTATTACAGGAACCCCAACGTTAAACCTACATGTAACATGCAGAGCAATTCAAACGCCTGGCATGTTTAAAGCGATACACTAAATCTATTTCTTCCACCCTTAAAAAACAAGCAGACACATTTCCATCGGAATAATTGCTAAATATGTATTAGTTAATTCTTTTTTGTTTTGTTTTCTGAAGATTTTTTCATTAATTCATTTGCATGTCAGATATGACCAAGGCATATCATACAGTTTTACAAGAAAGCACTCAGCGTAAATGAAAAGTCAGATTCAGATACACGTGTATGAAATATGATAAATAAACGAAATGATCAGCAAAGAATACAATGGAAAAACAGGATGGTGATATCATACAACATGCTTATTGTATATAAATATGCTCCTCTTCAATAAAACAAAAGGAGAATACTGTTAGTTGTAATTATAACCGTTTTTCACATAACATATTATATATTGAAAAAATGGCTCATATAAAATGAGAAAGTTGACTATCCTCATATTCTATGAGGATAAGAATCTGTTTTCATTGACACCAATTGCCTTGCAGTCTATTCCAACGAAATTTACTCTATATGACTGACATCAGTACGACAATTGAAAGATAGCAAAATGTTCACTTAACCATTATGCTGCCGGTGGCTTATTTGCTCAACATGAAATGATGACAAAAAGCTAAGAAATTACTGAGAACACGGCAAATATGTACTCATCTGATAGGGCTCAGCAAGAGCTTTCCAATCAATACCAACATGACAGGGTTAAGATGATTTTCATAATGTTGTGCTTTTTGTGCAGTGGACAAAAGTAACCCTAGCAACAGAAGGGTTAATAGTTAAGTAACGAACTTGTGGGATTTTTTCTGATGTAGTGTAAAACGTACCTAGTATGCTCAGTAGCGTTGAGTGAATTCCAAGACCTAGTGACTTATCATCGCCATCCACCAGTCTGAAAGATTAGTATAAAACATTTAACCAATTGCGATCAATTTACAAACATACCTCTAATTCAATAGACTGCCTTTCTATCAATACTGATTCGGAAATGTTCTTCAATGGTCACACTATTTATTATAGTTATCTGTTACACAGACCGTTCTATTAATACAAACCAGATTATATAAGTTCATATGTATAAACGAGATACTACTGTTATCAATATTCATCTTGTACTGGCAGATTCTTTGATTGAATGGATGATTATTAGTGATAATGATCAAAATGGTTTATTTGTAATGTGACGTAATGAGAGCATGTAAAATGAAACAATAGTATACAACATACTACCTAAACAGCAGATGTGTAATACATTTGGAATGCAAGCTACCATACTCCCGTAGTATGCACCAAATATTACATGCACACACAAACACACACACACACATATATATATATATATATATATATATATATATATATATATATATATATATATATATATATATATATATATATATATATATATATATAGAGAGAGAGAGAGAGAGAGAGAGAGAGAGATAACACCCTTTTACATTAGCCTATTTGCTTGCCCATATATTATGCAATATTTCATTGTGACGTACCTCATGCAGATGGTGTAGGCAGGCGTATACTGCATGGTCATGAGGACCAGGGTTAGGAAGAGTGCAATGGAATATGGGATGAACATTTCACAGCTTTCAGCACATAATCCTCCTACTGCAAAACTTGATTCTGCACAGGCACATTTGGTGAAGTTCTGAAAGATCAATGAAACATCTGACTAATGCCTATAGCAACAATATCAAAGTATCAACATATGGAAGATGGAATTCTTGATAACTTGTTGTATAAGCGAAATAGAGGTGAAGTATACTCGAAGCTGCACAATGCTGCGCATAGTCCAACGATCCAATGTGTTTGGTTAATTGTTATATTTTGCAGAATATTGTTGTGGTTTTAGTAATTTCAGATTTTTGACATTTTCGCGGTTTCTGCAGCTAGGTTTGAAGCGGGTGGCCAGCTGTAAGTGATGCAGGAAACCTAACTATCTGGCGACAAAATCCCCATAATACCAATTAAGTCACTTGCAACTAACTCACATGTACCGACCGGGTTTCGAATCCGTGGTGAAAGACTGCAAGTAGTTGGTGGCAACGCCTTAGATCACTAGGCGATCACGACAGGCCCGTGTGTGGAAGAGATCAATTATTTTATGTAAAGGCTCTACCGTAAATAATGCACTTTAATGCGAAGACTGCATAGCCAAAAAGCAACTTACAGTGACTGATACAAAGTCAAAATCTAAGTACATATCATAATCGAATCAAGAGGCGAACCCCAGATTTAATACATAAGGTTTTGTATGGAAATTCAGAAAATATCCTCATACAAACATATTGTTACGTACATTTTCTGTTATTCTCTCGGTACATCCAGCATGGCACGCAGAGAAATATGTGCTACCAGCGGCACACACAGGTTCAAAACTACTGCTGGAGCACCGACACCGTGTGGAGCAATCGTTGGTGCTATTGAAGCTGAAAAAATAAAACAATAGTTATTCTACTAAATGTATATACATATATATATATATATATATATATATATATATATATATATATATATATATATATATATATATATATATATATATATATATATTGTTGAGAATTAAACACCCCACTCAACTAAGCCCAGGATCAAAGAACAACACATCACAACTATCTTCACTGAATCGAATATGGCTTCTGCCAAGCCCCTTTATTACCTCTAAGTTGGGAGAGCAATTAAACAATCACATGACCAATACAAAACAATAGACAGCCTACCACCTAGGATCTATAAATAGAAATACTGCATACAGCATGAGTCAAGTTACATTAGTTAACATACCAATATATAGGTGGCAGCACTGGTCGCATCACTACATAACAATAGTAACACTAGAATTCACTTTATAATCTCCGACATTCTCCACCCATTGGGAAGTAGTAACAACTACGAACCAATTAGAATTAACGTTTAAAGAGTTTGTTTCTTAGTCCATTCATCCTCCAGTATTTGCATACTTAGTCCAATCTCTTGCAAACAATATCAATGTTCTTAAACGCACACAGAGTACTGACTAAGATTCCTCAAAATACAATTAATCACACATATCAGTCAAATGAGAATCTTCCAGCTGGCTTCAGTACTCTTCCATATCTGGATCTACGATTGTCATTTGTATCACTTGCACTGTTGGGTATTTCACCGCTTTGAATACCACCCGAGTCACATGTTTTGTTACTGTTCCTGATAGGTTTACCAGAATTTTGATTGTCTGCGAAAGTAGCGATCTGAGGTTTCTCACTAATTTCTAAATCATGTAAACGCTGAATAGGTCTAGTAAAAGTGCCTTTCACTGTTTGGACATCCACCGTACGAACCACACCATCCTTGCCTGGATAAACTTGCCTGACAACTCCAATGGGCCATTTCAGACGAGGAGCGTTATCCTCTCTGATGAGGACTACAGAACCCAATTGAATATCTCCTTTAGCCTCAGGACCCCTGTAGAGAGGGAGACCACGAATGTAGTCTGTAGACCAAATAGACCAAAATCTATTCAACATTTCACTCCAAACTTGATTACGAGACACCAAACCAGGACTACTATCTGGGAAGAACCTATCAGAGACTGATGCCTTAGAATCAGGACTTCTACCTATCAAGAAGTGGGATGGAGTAAGAGGACTCTCAGAACTAAGGTCATCACCAACAAACGTCAGAGGCCTAGAATTGACACATGCCTCAACCTCATCTAAAACGGTCTCTAACTCTATTCGAGTTAACGAACGAGATCCGACTGACCTTTTGAGAGCTGACTTCACCGATCCTATCAAACGTTCCCACCATCCTCCCCACCAGGGCGCCCTAGGTGCAATGAACTTCCACTTAGGGGTCAAGTGACCAAACACGCCCTCTAATTGCTTAGAAGTGCCTTGAAACCCTTTCGCATTGTCAGAGTAAATGACTGAGGGTACTCCACGTCTGGCTGCGAACCTACGTAAAGCCAAAAGAGTGTCCTTCACTGAGAGCGAGTCCACTAACTCTAGATGGACCGCTCTAACTACAGCACAGGTAAATAACAGCACATAGAACTTTCCTGGTAAATCACAACAAAACAGCGCACCTGTGTGATCAATGCCAACAATAGCAAAAGGTGGTGCAGGCTTGACTCGAAGCTCAGGTAAAGGAGCCACAGGCTGACTGAACGCCCGAGCATCTTGCTTCTGACAAGCAATACACTGCTTCTTAACTAGTTTAGCAATGCGCCTGACACCAACAATCCAATAATGATTCCTGAGAGAAACCAGGATAGTTTGAATCCCAACATGCTTCAACAAATTGTGGTGAAATCTCACTATCAACATTGAAGTGTGGCACTTGGGCAGAATGATAGGGTGTTTTTCTTCAAAAGAAAAATCTGACATCTGTAAACGTCCTCTAACCCTCAACAGACCGTCCTTCCCCAAAAAGGGGTTCAGATTCCTTATCGATGAATTCTTAGGAATCTCTTTGCCTTGTTTCAAGGCTGTCAACTCATTTTGGTAATGACACTGTTGAACCAACTGAAAAACTTTCAATTTGGCTTCACTCATTTCAGAAAACACTAGATCACCTTTCCTGACTTGGGACTTGTTTCTGACATTGTGTATGAATCTTAGCACCCATGCTACTACTCGGATGCTTTTCTGAAAACTTCCCCATCGCTCCATGTCTATAGGATCTGGAACACTTTTATCCTCTACAGAGAGCAATGTGACATTAGGGGAAACTTCATCACACGCCAGTTCCTCAAAACTGCACTCTGGAACCTCTATCTCTGAGGATCTCAATGGACTAGATAGGAAATCAGGTCCATGAATCCAATGGTTTGATTTCAACAGATCTTCGGGAAACACTCCCCTAGTAACAAGATCAGCGGGGTTGTATTTCCCAGGACAATGCCCCCACTGGAGAGGGGAGGTCAGCGTGAGAATCTCTTTCACTCTATTCTCAACAAACATCTTCCACCGACCAAGATCCCCCTTGATCCAAGTCAGGACAATAGTTGAATCTGTCCAGCACCTAGACTCTACCTCAGTAGGCAGTTTGAGAGCTTTCCTCACAAACACTAATAGTCTAGCACACAGCAAGGCTCCCAACAACTCCAGTCTGGGTAAAGTCAATTTCTTCAGGGGTGCAACTCGTGCTTTTGATATAATCAAAACACTGTCAAAGTTGCCATTTGGAAGACGGTATCTAAGATACACACACGCTCCATATCCCTTTTCCGAAGCATCCCCAAAAGCATGAAGCTCAATATCTCTCATGTCGCTCCACGGAAAACCGGAGTAACTACGAGGAATGCTCAAATCACGTAAATGTCTCAGACCCTCCACCCATTGCAGAAATACTTGCTGCAACGGTACAGGTATCTCATCATCCCAATCCAATCCCTCCCTCCACAGATCCTGGAAAAGACACTTGGCCAACATGATGACCGGGGTCAAAAACCCAAGAGGATCGAAAAGGCGAGAAATGAAACTGAGTACCACACGTTTGGTCACCACTATATCACTGGGTACATCCATCACCTCAAAAGTGAAAGTATCAGAAGTAGGAACCCACTTCAAACCAAGAACTTTGATGGTTTCCTGAAACTTGGAATCAACTTCTTGATACACCCGTTCACTGTTAGAACCGACTTTGGCTAATTTCATACTAGCTTTAGCCATCACACTAGTTGCTTCACTAAGCATGTCACATACTCCCTGCTCATCATCCCCTCCAGTCAGCAAATCATCAACATAGAAGTTTTCTTTCATTTCCTCAATGACCGGAGTGGACGGGACTGAAGACAGGTGATGCTGTATTGTAGCATTAAGAAGAAAGGGGCTACATCTGTTTCCAAACGGAACACGCACAAACCTCATCACCTTCACATCACCATGATCATTCCACAAAAACCTGTGAACATCCTGGTCCTCTTGCCTCACACCAACCTGCAGAAATGCCTTGGTAATATCTGCAGTCAAAGCCACTTTCCACCTACGAAACCTAATAAGCATCTCGGCTAGATTGGGAATCAAGTTAGGACCTTTGTGCATACAATCATTCAAAGATAGACCATTTGCACCAGAAGCCGATGCATCAAACACTGGCCTGATTTTAGTAGAAATACTACTTTCACGAATCACGGGTCTATGAGGCATGTAAAACACAGGATAGGAGCTAACTAACTCACTTTGAGGGACTTCCTCTATCACACCATTTTCCTCCATCTCCTGTATAGCCTTGTTATATGCCTCATCCAACTCTGGGGTCTTAGATAACTTGCGTGTAAGACCAGCAAGTCGGCTTCGAGCTTGCATCTCATTGTCTTGGAGTTTATCAACAAAACCCGACTTCCACGGTAGAGTCACCTCATACCTATCATCACGGAACACAACAGTCTCCTCAAACTCCTGAAGAATAGGATCTATTTCCACATCAACCTTCTCACTGATACCAATAGACTCCAAATCCCAAAACTTCTGCAAAGTGGAATCAGATAAGTCATTCACACACAACAACTGACGAGAAACGGCCGAAGTAGAAACCTCAACACTAGGTAGGGGACCTGATAGAATACTACCGAACACTGTTTCCTGAGCAACAAGTCCCCCTGGGAGGGTAGTTATCCCCGGTTTGACAAACTTCCAGTAAGAATCCAAACCTACCAAAATGTCAACAGAAATATGTTTTCCCTCAATATCATGTGTAGCAAGCTCTACACCACCTAAGGACTCCATCACAAACCTTGGAATTTCTGGTCTGAACAAAGGTGCACATATAACAGGAACCTCTGTAACTGTAAGAAATTCAGAAGTACCACCAGAACCCTTGAGATTGACCTGAAACATGTTGCGAAGTTCACTCTTACTAGACGTTTTGCTGCCAAATGCAGCGTAGGAAACTGACTGAGTACCTACCCACTCAGGACCTACTTTCTGTACGAGATCACCTGAAATGTAAGAACGATCTGAACCTGTGTCAAAAAGAACATTGGCACGAGTAACACCCTTTTGACCTCTGACCTCTACTGACGCTGACTGCAACAATATACGAGTTTTCACATCATTAGTGTTAACACTTGACACTCGAGTAGTGACAGAATGAGAAACAGGAACATTTTGACTATGTGGCTCGGCTGTAAAGGTTTTCACACTAGTACTTGGAGAACACAGTAAGGCGTGATGCCCCCTTTTGCAGTAGAAACACTTTTGTTCGCATCCACACGCTATGTGCCCTTGGCCCAAACACCGAAAACAAAGGCCAGCCTTTAAGATTTTTTCTCTGCGCACACTTATCGGATAGTTAGTTAAGTCCCAGCACCGCTCTGTTTGATGTGGTTTATGACAAATGCCACACCTAGAATCACTAAAACTGGACAAAGTAGCTACCGAAGCCACTCTCCTGCGTTCCTCAGGTACCGAAGGTTGAGTTTTTTCACTAGCTGGTGGTGTTTCACGAAATGTCTGAGATCGCTCCCGTCGTTGTATCTCTTTCTTCAAAAATTCAAGCAACCAGCTCAAATCACTTTCATGTCCTTCTCCCTCACGCGCCCATTCCATGCGAATATCCTGCGGTAGGCGAGACAAAATCAATGGAGTCAAAATGACTCCATACTGTGAGCCGGTCACACCAAGTGCCTCCAAACTACGAATGTGTGCTAACAAATCATCTTGAAGTGTCCATAGCGATGAAACCTTGTTCTTGTTTGCTGACGGCGTAGATACGTTCAACAAGTTTTGAATGTGGACAAATATAATGCGTTCCTTACGCCCAAAACGTTCGCACAGGATCTGGCAGGCAATTGTATAATG
The DNA here is from genome assembly GCA_963942565.1 of Maea johnstoni. Taxonomy (NCBI): domain Eukaryota; kingdom Metazoa; phylum Annelida; class Polychaeta; order Spionida; family Magelonidae; genus Maea; species Maea johnstoni. The sequence goes on from OZ012697.1 coordinate 3,147,818, forward strand.
TCCAGCGGTGAGGGATAGACCCTGAATGGCTAACTTGGCATCACCTTTCAATAATGACAAAAGGTATGAAAATTTACTAACTTCAGGAAGGTCAGAATTGTCCACCACAGCACAAAACTGGTCCCAAAATGTCTGCCATTCTGTAACTTCACCTGAGAAAGTAGGAAGTTCCAGTTTAGGTAAGTTAGCTTCCTTTGTAGTTGATATGTGGGAGCCATTGTCACTTGCAGGGTTAGCTTTATTGTCCAACATTTTTCCAAGTAACTTCCCTGCTTCTATCCTAGGGATTCTCACTTTATCCCTGAAATTTCCTGCAGAGTCAATTTCCTGGTCTAATTGATCTATGTCCATTTCAATTTCAATCTGTGATTGAACATTGTCTAATTTGTCCATGTGCTTGTCAAACTCCTCAATCAAATCAGTCAATACATACTTGTCCACTTGTTTGCCCATGCACACACTATCCAGTTTCCTAGAGGTTCTAGTCACCCATCCTCTAAGGGCAGTCCTTTGTTTGACAGCATCAGACATGATTTGATTTTCCTTCACAAACTACTCCTTTTCTGCATGAAACACCTTGAAACCATAGTCACCATATTCAGTGTCCAGTTGTCCTTTCCATTTGTCCCGGGTTTCGGCACCAAATGTTGAGAATTAAACACCCCACTCAACTAAGCCCAGGATCAAAGAACAACACATCACAACTATCTTCACTGAATCCAATATGGCTTCTGCCAAGCCCCTTTATTACCTCTAAGTTGGGAGAGCAATTAAACAATCACATGACCAATACAAAACAATAGACAGCCTACCACCTAGGATCTATAAATAGAAATACTGCATACAGCATGAGTCAAGTTACATTAGTTAACATACCAATATATAGGTGGCAGCACTGGTCGCATCACTACATAACAATAGTAACACTAGAATTCACTTTATAATCTCCGACATATATATACATACATGCATATAAATACACACACATATATATATATATATATATATATATATATATATATATATATATATATATATATATATATATATATATATATACATGGGGACAAAGTAGCTCAGTTGGTTAGGTGTCGGACTAGTAATCAGTAGGTCGCTGGTTTAATTCCCGTTCGGAGCACTTTGGTCTGTCCTTGGGCAAGACAGTTTATTCCATATTGCCTTAGTCTACCCAGCTGCAAAATAGGTACCTAGCATTAATAAGGCAGTGCTTAGAGATTGTGCGCTATATGCTGCCAACTGCTCTGGAATATCTGGATATGGCTTTCGTGTGTACAGGCCTGCTAGGGTAGGAAGGTCGTATGAGCACTTCGGTGGATACAAGACTATAAACCGAATACCTTTACCTTTCATATATATATATATATATATATATATATATATATATATATATATATATATATATATATATATATATATATATATATATATATATATATATACAGGATTACTTTCCTAGATTCAAAAATACTTGCAGGTAATGAGGATGTCCATAGGCTATCATATCCACGTTCAGATTTCCCCCCTGGTAACCTATTATGTCAGAGTGTGGACATATGATGGCTATCGAACTCGCAAGACCAACTGTGGCTATCAGAGAAGATATACAGATAAGTTGAACATCTTTCCTTGTTGTTTTAAGTCGTGATGACACGATTCCACCCAATAGGTTTCCAATCGTTGCAGCCAGCCCATAAATGATTGCTGAAGAAAAAAACAGCTCAATGGTTAACTTTTTGATAAAACAAAACTATATTTGTCTTATATTCATGAATTCATCAAAACAAGCATTCTTCCTGAGATTTGTCAATGTAATATATTTTTCAAGTTTATTTTGTTTACTTTTGTATTAGATTCAAGATATACTATGATGTACTTTTGTAGAATTCTACAGTCAATAAATGATACATACAAATGCCCATTTATGTGAAAAGCCTTTGACGTCCTACTGCTCCAAAAACTTTAAAAGGTTTTGGAGTCATATACACGTCAAACAAAAGGTTTATGACAAACTAGAGAATACGAAGAACATAAAATATGCAATAAACGTATAGTAAGGTTATCTACATATATGCTTCATTTCACATCAAAATAGCTTGTATCATTCGTATGAGATAATAATATATGTTACTTTGATAAAATTAATCAAATATTATAAATCATAAGGAAATAATATGGGTTCTAAGGTACTTGAATAGTTACACCTAGAAAACATCAAGTTCGATATAAAAAACAATTCTTCAAACTCTTCTGAAAATAAATATAAGTGAATAGGTGAACTTCGCTATACCTGCGAGTATACTTGCCATGGATGCCGTTTGGTTAAATTGCACTTCAAGGTACTTGGGAAGAAATAAAACCAAGCCAGCCTCAATGTAACTTGGACACACTAATGCCAACGAGATCAGCCAGAATGGTACGTTTGTGAGAACGCTTGTAACTGATTTCATAAAGCCTGCAAAAACAATAGGACCAGGTATGGATGTATCATATACATTAGGATAAGTAACCATACACACACATGTATGTATGTATGTATGTATGTATGTATGTATGTATGTATGTATGTAGGTATGCATGTATGTGCGTATGTGTGTATGTATATATGTATATGTGTGTTTATGTATGTACGTATGTTTTGCGTGAGTATGTATGTATGCTTGTATGTTTGTGCATTTATGTTTGTATGTGTGTATATAAGTGCGTATGTGTGTATGTATGCATCAAAGTGTGTACATAAGTGTGTATATGTGTGTATATATATAAATATATATATATATATATATATATATATATATATATATATATATATATATATATATATATATATATATATATATATATATATATACATATACATATATATATATATATATAGAATATATATATATATATATATATATATATATATATATGTATATATATATATATGTATATATATGTATATACATATATATATATATATATATATATATATATATATATATATGTATGTATGTATGTATGTATGTATGTATGTATGTATGTATGTATGTATGTATGTATATATATATATATATATATATATATATATATATATATATATATATAAATATATATATATATATATATATATATATATATATATACACACACACACACACACACATGTGTATGTGTGCATGTATGTATGTATGTGTCTGTGACTTTGTAGTTAAAATAGATCAGACTTTTAGTTTACACGATCAAAAGTAATTAAGGCGCGAAGAGGTATGAGTTTAAATACACGGCCACCGTGTTGTTACATATTGACAGGTACAACTGAAGGTACACACGAACCTTTATGTATACAAACACTTTAGGTCACACACGTACTTCAAGACCAGACAAACTGGATAAATCAGGAATACCATCTTGACCCATCACATGACGAAGACTAAATAGGGGTCAGTCACAATACAAACAGATAAAGAACAATATGACTCTAACCGGAACATACTGGAAGAATGATAGCTATAACCTTTAAGTGTTTGGTTTTATGAGAGAACATCTTAGGGAAAAAGCTCTGATTTCAGAATGAATACTAGTATAAAGGTAAAGGTATTCGGTTTAAAGTCTTGTATCCACCGAAGTGCTCACACGACCTTCCTCCCCTAGCAGGCACTGTACACACGGAAACCATTTCAATCCCCCAGGGGATATTCCAGAGCAACTGGCAGCATATAGCGCACACACTCTAAGCACTGCCTTATTTATGCTAGGTACCCATTATACAGCTGGGTAGACTGAAGCAATATGGGATAAACTATGTTGCCCAAGAACAGACCAAAGTGCCCGAGGCGGCCGGGAATCGAACCAGCGACCCTTCGATTACCAATCCAACACCTAACCAACTGAGCTACTTTGTCCTACTATATCTAGAGTCTAGACCACCTACTTCAAAGCTTCAACGCTGATATGAAACATCGGTACGTTGATAGACAAACTCTATTTGAATTGAATAAAGCACACATTTATCTCTACAATTACCGTTAAATTGTGACTATTAAGTAATTACTGAAGAGTAGAGCTGCTCTCACGCAGGGAGGTCAGCTCATGAGCCTATCACCATTTTGTCTCATGACCTCGCGGACACACTTTAAAAAAAAAAAGATTCAGCCCAGCAATTAAGAAATAAATACTTACTGATGGAGATTTACTAAAATGTACATGTTTATTTTATTTCAAAATGTGCTGGCATAGAAGAATACATATCTCTGTTAAAACAATGCGCTTCCACAACACCTGAAGGATTCTACATCGTGTCAGGCCTTCAAGAAGTGTCTCAAAACACCTTTTCAGGCTCGCCCATTGAGGCGTTGTTGACTATGACTCAAACTATGACAATGTGCAGCGCTTTTGAAGCTTTTATGAATGGAAATGGCGCTATATAAATTCCAATTATTATTATTATTATATTATTATTATTAAAATAATGCTTTCTATATAGTGGTGCAAAGGTCAATACAACACTCAACACTGCTAGAATACATTGGGGATTGTAAAGTAGACATGACAGAGACTAGCAGTGATGATAAAAAGGTGTGTGTTATGTGTTCTACGTTAGGTGTGTGTTCCCTGCATGGCGAGTCGACCACTCCAGCTCGAGCTCGGCTCGTTTGACTTCAGTAATCAAATCCCTCGAGTCTGTGAGCGGTGAGTACAGCTCTACTGAAGGGGGAACCCAAGCACCCAAGACAAATAACCATTTAACTCGAACTTTCTGTAAACCTGAAATGCCTGTTGGAATTGACCCCTGGGTACTGGACATTGTGCAGTGGTGAGACACGACAGAGAGTAGACACGCAATACAATACATACAACCTCTCGGTCATAGAGGCAGGCCCTCAAGGCTATGGCATCGAGGAGGTATATTTACTTGAATTCACACTGCAAAGTCTTTCTTGCAAATTGGAAGTTTTCTTATCATCCAACTCTGCAGGTTTTTCAGGAGAAGCCAGATCCGCCAACGGTAGAAGTACGTTTCCATTTGCAGGGGTTTCATTTCCGATGGATTTAGGTTTTATTTGTTTGGGAAACCAAAACAAAGGTACTGCCGCAATAAGCTGAACTCCTCCTAAGATTATGAACCCGAGCCACCAGGCTCCTATCCAACGTGGGTGTTCATAGGACAACTGTGTATCTGGAAACAGACATGAATACGTTTTAGATTCAATGTGTATATGGACATAAAAAGCATAAAAACTTTATGAGGAAAGGAAGGAATAGTTTTTAGTCGCTTTCGACAGCTCAGGTCATATTGCGACGAGATGGAAACCCGGAGCCGGGAAGAAATTCCCTTCCTTTTCACGAATAGTTCCAAGGGGGTCTTTTGGTAGCAGAAAAAAACATAGACAGCACCCCAAAACGCCACACATTTATATAGCGACCAGGCCAACCTGCTTGGAGATTCGAACCTGCAAACTCGCGCGTGGGAGCTAAGTATCGTAACCACGGCGGTTCCCAATCCTATAAGATTTCATGTATTTAATGTCAAAATGCATTTTAAATGTATGTTTATTAACAAACTGTCATTTTTAGTAGTATCCTAATTCATGGGAAATCTGCTCATATCACGAGGCATGATGTCAAGGTATTTCCATACAAAGTTATCCCAGTATTTCATATGACAAGTTGATCGCACAGTCATATGATTACACAGTGTTCCACACATAGTATAAAGAATCTATGCATTGTTCATTAAAATATGTATTTGGGAGTTGGGCATTAGTTTCCCAAAACACTAAAGCTGTAGAGAATATACAGATGTATACTTTGATAAGATAAATAATATTAATGAGTTGTAATGCCATGTTATCATACTTCTGCATCTATGTAACACTAAACTAGCCAGAGATCTAGTGACGACCTAGTGCTTACCTGATAGCGATACGGGTATCATTGCAAAAAGACCACTGACTAGTAAACCACATAAAAACGAACATGTGTAGGCAGACACGACGAACCCTGGAGCGAGAATGTGTAATCAAGTAAAACTGACTTCATTACTGTAAATCACTTAATTATAGCGGGAACAATAAGATAGCGATACTAGCGCTCTGCCCATATGCGCTTTTGTAAACTCCCCGTATTTATTAAATTCTTAATAGAACTTGCTGCTGCTGTTCCCGTTCATCGCTATACTTAGAGCACGCTATCCAGGGCAGTACCGTAATTACGCTATATAATGTTCACGCCATATTTAAGTGATTTACAGTATATGATATACAATTTAACAAGGATGGCACTTTTCACTATTTATTGATCACCATGATTTTGTTTTCCTATATACTGCTATTATTCCTTATACCTTTCAGTGTTATAAAAGTTTTGATGATTCAGTTCCTTCTAAACCTGTTTTAATGTGGTCTTTTCTCCTGTTTTTTTCACTGAATTATAACTTTTTTTGGTGATGAGTGTAATACATGTTAACATAATGCTACTTTCGAATTCAACCATGATCATCTTTTCTTGGGGCAAATTATAGCAAATAAAGACAATTGAAATTATATACTAGTATTCCAGAACTTATTCACGTAGTTACTAAAAAAAGCATATGCTCTACACTAGTAATATGACTTTTACAAAATGAGCATATAATGCAGATTATTTAGGGTCAATCTTATTCTTTAGTTTATTATTTGTTAAGAATTGCCTGCGAAGAGAACTAAGTTTGGATACATTTTAGATATGCCATACATACTTTAGGGAAGTGCCATTATTGTGTGGTACAGAACAGACATTTAATTCGTGCACTAGTCGACCGACGTCCGTCAGTGCCTGGTTTTGTACAAACACCCATGGATAACATGTCAAAACATAAGCCAACCACGTCAATGACCCAAGTAGCTTACGAATCAAAGGTACGTTTAATTGTGAGGTGATCTATGCACCCATGCACTTGCAACTGGGTGACGATCGGCCGTGTGGTTGCGTATTATGACCGGGATGCCTACGAATCCATTGCAGGAATTAAACGTCATGAAATGTCTAAACACGTGCAAATCAACTGGCACTTAAAATTGAATGTACATTCGGAGCATTTACCTGAGTATAAAGACGTCTGCCTTTTATTGGCGCAATTGTCATCAATAAATGCCAGTCCTATTGTTATCATTGGAGTCTGTGCGCATGCCTGTATGAGTGCAGCAACCACCAATACCAGAAACACCCCCATGGACGCCTCGCTGTCAACCTTAAACTGAGCACACCCTGCATCAACAGCAATGGTACCATTCAAAGAGTCTCTGGCACAGATCTGAAAGTGTGCTGTGCCGGTGTTATTCATATAACGTGCAATCGTATTGCTTTTGGTCATAAAATGCGTTGCAGCGTACAGAAAAGTTGCTAGGCCTCCAAAGACAACCGATATTCCTAGCACCTTGGGTCTATGTCTTTTCCTGGTGTGATGGGCCAGGAAGAATGCCACAAGTATTGACCCCAGTGAGCCCACGCCATGGACGAACCCGGACTGTGTGGATGAGAGACTGAACTCCTTCTCCATGGATGTGACGCATCCTATCCTGTAGGCTGTAGGCATCTGTACGACCAGAGTGGCTATAGTCAGGCATGCCGTAAAGCTGCCTATGGTGGCGAAATGTCTCTGGGGGGAACTGGTGCCAGTCTGTGATGAGGTACAGGTGGCTTCATCACCGCTGACAGCACCATTCTCAGATGGAAGAAAGGATCCTTCTTCTCCTCCTCCTCCTTCACCTCCTCCTAAGTAGCTCGCTTTGTCCATAGTGTACTATTTAAAATAATGCTGTCCTACTTTATCCTTTAGTGACCACTTTCATAAATGTTGGATATTTGAAGAAATGAAACCTGTAAGAAATTATAAATATGTATATATATATATATATATATATATATATATATATATATATATATATATATATATATATATATATATATATATATATATATATATATATATATATATATATATATATATATATATATATATATGTATATATATATATATATTATAGTTCAAATGTAATACTCGAAAAATGGAATACCTGTGTATTTTGGACACCTTTTCTCGGCCTACAGATGTTGACGTTTACCTTGAATAAGCATTCCCTGTATTGGTCACTAAACTTTACCTTTCCTTTTTAGGGGCTTGCTTATTGTTCCCCCTGCTGCTCGCCGAATGCATGCGCTATTAATAGGTCGACCTATATATGTTGACCTATTGGATAATAATCCGTTGACTGTTGACAAAGCTAACAAAGGTCTATTCAGGGCAATCAACATGGGAGTAAATAGGGTCATTGATTCCTTTCACATATTGAGTGACAAATACGATGGAACAAGAGCAAATAAGCAAATAACATACTTTTTTTAACGATTGTTTATTTTTTTAGGGGGGGGGGGCGGAGGGGAGAAAACAAAACTCTATTTTTACCGTTTTTGGTGGGAAGAGAAAATCAAAAAAACTTTTATTTTCACCGTTTTTGGAGGGAAGAGACAATCAAAAACTTTTTATTTTCACCGTTTTTTGGGAGAGAAAATTGAAAACCTTTTTATTTTCACGACCGTTTTTTTTTGGGGGGGGGGGGAAATAGAACATTATTTTCCCCACCACTTTAGAGGCAGGATAAAAAATAAAATATTTTTTCCCGATTGGTTTATTTTTTCACTTTCCCATTGGTAGGAGCAACCATTACATCAAAATTCAAAATGTGGCTCCCGATTCTCTCTCCCTTCAAAAACGGTGAAGATGAATTTTCTTATTTTCTCTCCCCAATAAAACGGTTGTGGAAATAAAAAAGTTTTTGATTTTCTCCCCCTTCGAAAAGGGTGAAAATAGCGTGTGTGTGTTTTTATTTACTCTTTCACACTTGGTCCATCGTACACATATGATCTTACAAATATGGAAACATCATGATAAATATAAATCAATGGACAAAGTTCAAAAATGAAAATGGTGTCCCTATTTGGATTATTTATTCCCCTATCCCTCTTGAAATACTAGTATCTTGAACACGTAAAAACTATTATATAGCCGTTCATTGTAATAATAATAATAATAATAATAATAATGATAATAATAATAATAATAATAACAATAATGATAATAATAATAATAATAATGATAACAATAATAATAATGATAATAATAATAATGATAATAATAATAATAATAATATTAATAAAAATAATAATGATGACAATAATGATGATGATGATGATGATAGCGAGCGCGCAACAGCACCAAGACCAACCAAGTGCAGCGAGCGGAAGCGAACATTCAATTAATGCATGTCCATGTCTACGTAAAATAAGGGAAACTAACTCCTATGTATACAATGCATAGATGTAATTGTATATACAATGTATATAACTAATCGGCAGGGCTGTCCAATGTCTAAGTGTCTTTCGCACACTGTCACAAAATGATACTTATATTACCCCTAGAAGGCATTCGTGATTGAAGAGCCATTTCCCGCCAAGGCTTAGTTCATAAGTGACCGTACCAGGTAGACTAATCATAAACTATTCCTTCATGTACGCAGATTCCCTATGGAATGCTCTGCGTCAAATATGTTCTAATTGCACACTTCATACCCAGTTCAAGTAAAACAAAGCATGCATCATGCTGGGGCACAGAACGTTAGGCACTATATATGTCCATATGTATATACCATTTTCAATATGCGAGCAATATTTCAGAGGTGAGGCTTAGTATCCTTTAACAATCGTCTAGCTAGAATTTAGTGAAATCGGATATGTACTTAACATAGAGAAAAGGTCGCTTTTATGGTAGACTCGTTTGACACAATGTCGACTTTTTTATACTTCAAGGACGCATATAAACCCAAAGACCAGCTGTCAGAAGAGTTCAACTGCGACGAATATAATCCTAATCGTCATCGTCTGTCTGCCCGGTACGCATGATCAGTTGCGTACATGATGGGATCAATTCATAACCCTTACCCGGCGCCCCCACTGCTTGGCCGTCAGCATATTTAGCAGCCCGGGGGGTCACTAGGTGTTTAGGGGGGTGCATACGCTCGTTATCAAAATTTAAAAATACCCCTAAAGCACCTGATTTCTGGTCAAAAAAGCACCCTTATTTTAATAAAACGCTGATTTTTCCCACTAAATAAAACCCCTTCTTTTAACAAAACACTGACATTGGATTTTATAATCCTCTGCTTGTTTAGCGGCAGCAAGTGGCGGCAGCAAACTCGGAAGCCCAGTCACTTCGGCAGTCACTCGGCGTCAGAGCCGCGTATATTTCGTGGATTGTAAGGGGATTTTGACCCCCATACTTCGTACCTGGGTACAAAAAAGTACCCTTCTTTTACAAAATCGCGGACATGCGGAGGTCTTAAAAAAAGACCCCTTCTTCCGCGAAATACGTAACGCAGGTGCGACCCCCCTCTGTACCTGAGTGCCCCCACCGGGGCCGTCAGCATATATTTAACAGGTGCTCTCAGGAGTATATACGTTTATCAAGCGACTCAAGGAAGCAATCTTTTCGTGTGTTTATGTAAATAAGCGGTGTGGACATTGTGTACAGTAGAATCAGTCTGCGGCAATGCGATATTCGTCTCTATACATTAACCGGTAAATTCAAGTATAACACTATACAAAAACAATTGTGAGCATTTACCATTACGCAGGGGTTTCCAAGTATAAAGGTCCTTGAGCTAAGACTGTCAGTCCTGAAGCACTGTGACAAGCCAAAGTGCCCTAAACTAAGCATTTATGGAATTCCATAAATTATGGAATTCCATTAATATATTTATCAATTATGGAATTCCATAAATGATTTATGGAATTCCAAAAATGATTTATGGAATTCCATAAATGATTTATGGAATTCGATAAACGCTTACTTTTGGTGCACTTCGGCTTGTCATAGAGCACAGCATCTTTAGTGCGATAAATGATTCACAAACTTTTCATTCGTTGGCACAGTAACATAAGCCTTACACGAATTATGGAGACCTAGATTGATCAATAGATAACATCACTGAAATAATGTAGTTCACAAGTTTAACTTTAATTATATACATAACATGAAACGGCGTTTATGACTAGTAGCATATGAGCACACATACTGATACCTGAAAAAATGCGTCGCCGGTCGTGTCAGTTTCAGGAAGTTCATTCGGACGAAATTTGTGTTGTGCGCAAGCAGTTTGCATCAGTGAGAAATGACCAACCTCAAAGATAGGTATAAGCAGAGAAATAGATCCTACTCCCAGGTATAAGTGAGAATTTTCCAACATTTCAGGATACAACATACTGTACATGGTAGATGCACAGTGAGGAGAGAGAGAGTGGACTTACTCATGCAGGCCAACTATAGCCAATAGGTAGACTCACTAGACAGTCAGTTCTGAGGTGGTTAAAACTAGACTGACAGATACACCAGTTCAACATAATCAACTCTAACTGCTAGACTGGTGCTACGAATACGAATACACACTTTATTACTCTCTAACCGCCTTTTGCGGTATATAGAGGAAATACAATAATTTCATTAGAAAAATCAACATATATATACATCAACATTGTTGTCACAATTGTAAAAATATACATATATACACATATAATATACACCCATAGAAGTTATGTGTGCCAACATTATACAATGATTGATCTGATTACTGTCATAATTAGTCATACAGACAGTTTAAATCAACATTATTTTCTTCACTCACAACATCTGGAAGAGATGTGTATTCTTTCATGCCAAAGTAAATAAATTTGGCAACCTTAATTAGCAATTTTCTATCATTTGTATTTAAATAATTGACTCATTTTCAAAGTGCTGCATATAGTTCTATAGAATTTTGGTACAATGGATATTCTAAGCTTCTCAATACCACCACATTCAAATGGGAAGTGAAATTCATCATCTAGAATTATCTTTTTGCACTTAGTGCACATGCGCTCTTGCCTTGGTATTGACAGATTTGACCTACAATTAACTGACAATTTGCACATACACATTCAGCACACGAACGGACGTCTTCAATAAAAGTTCAGGAGCCAAAACGTTTGGTAGCATTAACGCTAAATTTAGTATCAGTGCAGCCGTGTGTGGGATGGGAAAATAAAAAACAGGAAAAAGTTGAAATCATCATTTTTCGGGAAATAAAGGTCCCGGGAAATATACCAGTTATACAGTAAATAGCAAACAACACGGGAGAAAGATTTTCACCTTGTCTTACACCTACATTTGAGTAGAAGAAAGTAGACATTTTACCTTTGTGGGCTACACATGACTCTGTTGCTTTGTATAAGTTTGTTATTGCCTGGAATATTTTACCAGAGATGATATAAGAAAGTAGTTTTTTTCATAAAGCAGTTCTATTGACTGTGTCAAATGCTTTTCGATAATCAACAAATGAACAAAACAATCTTCTACCTGAGCTCAAATACAGGTCAATGATACATTTCATGGTAAACATATGATCATTTGTAGAATACTCACTACGAAACCCTGCCTGGTTTTCAAGCAGAAGCATGTTATCCTCTAAAACGTTTGTTAGTCTTGTATTCAATATTGCTGTAAATGGTTTACCCAAACAACTTAGGAGAGTAATTCCTCTGTAATTGGCTGTATCATTTTTACTACCCTCATTTTAAAAATAGGCTTAATTATTCCGATAGTCCAGTTATCAGGTATGTGACCAATATCAAGTATTATATTAAAAAGTTTTACATATGCTGACAGCATCATATCATTACTAGCTTTTAGCATCTCATGAACTATTTTGTCATGCCCACTGGCTTTGCCATTTTGAGGGATTTCATACCCTTTCTTAATTCTACAATAGTAAATGGGCTATTAAGATTGGAATTGTCAAGGTTAATATTGCCAAACCCTTCCTCTCTCAACAATTTGTAGAATACTCACTACGAAACCCTGCCTGGTTTTCAAGCAGAAGCATGTTATCCTCTAAAACGTTTGTTAGTCTTGTATTCAATATTGCTGTAAATGGTTTACCCAAACAACTTAGGAGAGTAATTCCTCTGTAATTGGCTGTATCATTTTTACTACCCTCATTTTAAAAATAGGCTTAATTATTCCGATAGTCCAGTTATCAGGTATGTGACCAATATCAAGTATTATATTAAAAAGTTTTACATATGCTGACAGCATCATATCATTACTAGCTTTTAGCATCTCATGAACTATTTTGTCATGCCCACTGGCTTTGCCATTTTGAGGGATTTCATACCCTTTCTTAATTCTACAATAGTAAATGGGCTATTAAGATTGGAATTGTCAAGGTTAATATTGCCAAACCCTTCCTCTGCTATCTTTTGTTCAGAACAAAAAAAGAAATGAAATCATCTGAATCTTCCGATCACTTCAAGTAATAGGCCTCACTAAAAAGGGGTTGGGAATCCTTAGTAAGTTTGGAGGTAATCTAGTATTATGTAGCCTTAATTTGACAAAATCATACATTTTTGACCAGATATGAAGTCTTTTACTCTCCTCATCCCCAAACAAAACTAAAGAAATGTTAAAACTCCAAGCAATAAAACCAACACAAATGGTCGTCACTTCTCTCTATCTACAACTGTGTATGTTGCTGTCACTTGATGGCCCAATTGGCATAAACGTGACGAAAATCAAAATTCCAAAAAATCCAAATAAAGTCACTTGATGGCCACGTATGTAAATGGGTGTGTATGCATGTATGTATGCATGTGTTAGGTAGGTGATTTAACCATTCCAATGCTAAGGCTACTTTCGTCCAAAGCACAAGGATGCAAGATTTTTGAAAACCATCCAGACCCTGTGATGTTGGTATTCATTGGACAGCTCACTGATTACTCTTACATGAGTACCCATGTGCCAGGGTTTCAGTCATTTTTCTGCTTTTTGCGTCATTTTGTATGGACAAAATTAGCCACTATATAGAAGCATAAGGGTTAAGGGCGCCAACACTTCTCATTCCTCGATTTGGGGGGGGGGGCAAATTCTGATTAATGTTTTTGAATTCCCCATATTCTCAGCTTCATGGTATTTCAGTAACAAATATTTTCCAAATCAGACCTTTTTTTCTTTTCCCAGGTGAACTTAGCTTTATATATTTACACGATCACTAATTTGCTTTTACTCACTTCCCATATTCCTCATATTTCATAACTATTACATCTCTATCCATTCCCATTGAGACATGGATCCGTGCGCCGGCCTACATATTTTGGCGCAGGGATCCATTCCTCTACCATACCTGCCTAACCTTTGCGCTGTGTTGCGCCCAGCGCCACTAGCTTCATTCTACTTTCCATTCCTTTCTTTTCCACTCCTATCACCTTGTATCGGACTTTTTCTGGATTTCAGTGACAGAGGTAGTGCTGTCAAAACAAATTTCTCTCACAGTGCAGTGACCTTCTGCACGCATCCTATAAGTATTTAATCACTGAAGCTTTTGGCTTTAAAATATCAGTGTGACTTTTACAGTATGCTCAAGGATGTATTCACCGTGTTGCTTGTGATAAATTAGTGTTTAACCTTTATGCTGCTGGTGGCTTATTTGACCAATACAAAACTATGCAAAATAAACCTTAAAATGACTGAAACCCTGGCACATGGGTGCTCATCTGAAAGCCAACATGACAGGGTTTAGATGGCTTTCAAAAATTGTTGCATCCTTGTGCTTTGGACGAAAGTAGCCTCAGCATTGGAATGGTTAAGGATAGCTAATGGGTCTTTTATGGTATAGTTCGGGATGACAAAGTAATAATATTCAGTAATTGTATTGTATTGTATGTTTTATTGACTGTACTATATTCGGTACAAAATCATAGCAAATCCAAAATTATATAATCCAACAAACACATAAATGCAAAATTAGGCAAAAGTGGGATCATAAGGAACCAGAAAATTACACAAAAAATAAATCAGCCTCAAGACCGAGACATCGGTGTCATGTCTAAAAGGTATTGAGTGCTTGAACCAGAACCATGTATGGAGTCGTTTTTTGGTATCCTATACACGCGTAAGGTCAAGACTGGTTATACAAATGATAAATAGAATGGGAACAAAAGTAAAAGTAATATTTGACTAAAAGGTGTTCCAGATGGTTTTAACGTTACACTTCCTATCAAAGCATTGTACTCTTAAACGGTTGCAGTTGAGTGTTGTTTAACCCATTCACGCTCAGAGTTGCTCTTAGAGGTATCGTCTGCTACTTTCATACTTTTGAAAATAACTTGGGAATAAAGCAGAACTTCACAAAATATTTGTAGAGGAGTTGCTGTTTGGCTTCTGATTAACATTCCTCATTCAAATATTTTTCAAAAAATGCTTTTGATAGAAAAATATATTCAAAATTGTCAGGCCTGTTTTGGCCTCTCTTAGTGTGAATGGGTTAAGCGTCAGACCATGTGTGCAATTCAGAGGCAAATGGAGTTCAGCGCCATCTATACGCGGAGACCAAAGTCACTTCAGGCAGGTTCATGGTGAATGAATACGCATTTTAGCAAATGCAATAAAAAGGTTTCTAGTATTACTAAAGTACATGTTCAAAATAGTCAGCGGATGTGTGCCCTTCACATGCAAATAGGTTTTACTGCCATATCTGTGCAGAGACCACAGTCACCTCTTGAAAGCCGGTTCATGATGCATAAGTATTAACACTTCCCATCAAGTAATTGTCCAATACTACTTTGATTGATGAGTTTTGTTCGAAATATTCAGACCATGTGTTTATTTCATATGCAAATGAGTTTTATTGCCATATTTGTACCGAGACCACAGTCACCTCAAGTAGGTTTAAGGTGAGGTAACGGACCATAAGATGTGCATCACTTGTTAACCCATGCTCACGTCAATTACAGGTACGATCTGACAACTTAAATCATAACTTTTCTTATAGAGCAAATCTGGAAAAACATTTGAAGAGGAATTGTTCGACGAGAAATTGTTCCCAAATTTCATTGATATTTCTTGCTTAATTTCGCTTTGATATGAAGATATTGCAACTCAAGTCAGACCATATGTAAGCTGCTGAGGTATATCAGTTAACCCATTTATGCGCATGACTTCCTCTCGAACCTGTCGTCTGCATCTATGATACTTTTGGTAATAAATTTAGAATTAAGAATGATTTTACAAAATTCTTGAATGAGAGTTTTTGGTTATTATCTGAATAGCATTTCTCCTTCAACTATTATCTCAAAATGTATTTCTGCCTGCAAGATTTCATCAAAGTTGTCAGACTGCTTTTGGCCGCTGTAAGCATTAATGGGTTAACCATTATGCTGCCGTTGGCTAATTTGGTCATTACAAAATGACGCAAAAACGCCGAAAAATGGCTGAAAGCCTGGCACATGGGTACTCATCTGAGAGTACTCAGCAAGAGCAATGAATACCAACACGACAGAGTTTGAAAGGTTTTCATTTTTTTTGCATTCGTGTGCTTTTTGGCAAAAGTAGCCTCAACATTGAAAGGGTTAAATGTAACATAACCTGATTTTCTCTGGGCGTTTGCGCGTCACCTCTTATTCAGTCAAAGCTTACCCCAATCAAAGGACTAAACTACGTAGAGGCAAGGTGATCAGTTAGAAGGCGATCTAGCATTCAATACTTTCTTATATACTCCACACATCGGAGTACTTCTATTATTAGGTGAGTATATGTATGCTTGTTTCTTTGTGAGTAAAATTCAACATCACTGAAATACAGATTATCAAGATAAGTGATAGCATTCAATACTTTCTGATATACTCCACATAATCGGAGTATTCTTTTATTAGGTGCGTATATGTATGCATGTGTCTTTATTAGTAAAATTAAAACATCACTAAATTACAGTACAATACATCATATCAAGATAAATGAGAATACAGAAGATGCATACTGTATGATCAACAAAACTACAAATGAAGAAAAAGGACATAAGGTTACTCAGTAAAGAGAAAGAAGAAGAGGAGGAAACGTATTACACAGGGAAAGGTCTAACCAACTAAGTAGAGATGGCAACTTGAAATGGGTATTAATCTGATGATTTACTTTTTATTTTCGGGGGATAAACAATTTTTTTAAATTTCGAAAGATTTTTTTCCAATTATCAGATAAATTGTAAGAGTATGTAATGCTTCCCATCCCCCCACCAGGATATCAAATGATAGATGCCTAATACTAGTATATCAAATGGTGGGTCACATAGGGACGGGGGCGTGGGCAATCATAGTAAATAACATTCCTATGGGTAACTAAATCACGTAAAGTAAGGTCAGTAACCTGGGTTCGCCATATAGAGCGTGTATGTGTTACAAGCTTGGGTGCACAATATCAAAAACTGATGTATTTCGCATATGGAAGTGTACAGTTTATTCACACTCGGTTCGTTCTTTTAAGGAAAAAAGTATTATACCACATAAACGTTTATCCTGTCATAAAGAAAGTTTTTATGTAGGGCCTGCCCTGATTGTCAAGTAGTCTAAAGCATTGCCACTGAGTGCTCGCCGTCGCTCACACCTGAGTGTCTGCCCTGATGGCCGTGTGGTCTAAGACGTTAGCACTGAATGGTCGCTGTCTCGATCACCACTGAGGGCCTGGCCTGATAGCTGAAAGGTATAATGCATTGCCACTGACTGCTTGATGCCTCTCACCGTAGAGGGCCTACCCTATTAGCCGATTGGTCTAAGGTGTTGCCATTGACTGCTTGTTGTCTCTCACCACCGAGGACCTGCCCTGATAGCTGTGTGGTATAAGGTGTTCCACTGTCTGCTGAATGCTGTCTTTCACCACTGGGGGCCTGCCCTGATAGCTGAGTGGTCTAAGGTGTTACCACTGACTGTTTGTTTTCTCTCACCACTGAGTGCCTGCCCTGATAGCTGTGTGGTCTAAGGCGCTGCCACTGACTGCTTGCTGTCTCTCACCACTGAGGGCCTGCCCTAATAGCCGAGTGGTCTAAGGTGTTACCACTGACTGCTTGTTGTCTCTCACCACTGACTCCCCCCCCCAAAAAAAAAAATAATAATAATAATAATAAATAAATAAATAATAATAATAATAATTATAATAATAATAATAATCATGATAATAATAAATAAATAAATATATAAATAAGTAAATAGATAGATAAAATGAATAAATAAGTTGCCACCTTACAGTTGTAGTACAATAAATTGAACATCCCTAATGCAACATGATATATCTAATTATGTTTTTTGCGTGTTTGCAGGATGGCGGAGACGTTCGTGAAAACCGCCCTCGTGTTGTTCTTACTGCGCATGCTCGGAGAATCTACAGCCAAGGTTCTAGATCTGGGCTACACATTTGACAGCAAAACAATATACGTCAAAAAATTCAAACCATTTAAACTGACACAGATGTATAAGGGAGACCGCCCTGATGGCTTCTGGTGCGTCTATTACTATTTTGCTGTTAATTCTGTGAAAGATATACGGAAAAGCATACGTGACAGGTAGAAAAGGTTAAACATGTTTTCCAAACATTTTTTCTGAAAACGTGCGTAAAGAATCGCACGTTTTCCAAGAAGTATTGGAATTTTTTTGTCGCAGATTTTCGGAAAAAAGTTTTGGAAAGATATGTGATTTTTTTTTCTGCCTGCCGTGTATGCTCTTTCGTAGAAGATGTGTGTTGTGTGTGTTTGTTTACGAATTAAAGTATTTTTTAAGGAATTTATATTTTCGATTTTAGTAACATGTTGTGCAATATTACGATCGTGACTAGCCAATTGTAAGTGGTGAAGGATACCGGAGTGCCTGGCAAATACCAAGTTACTGGTAACTTTCTCACATGCCGGCACACGAGTTGCCACAGGGAACTAAAAATAGTAAAATACAACACCTAAGGATTTCAAAAATGTGAGTTAAACATATATCATGAGGGTGCGCATAGGCCCCGTTCCTATTAGACTTACGTAGTTACGGTCGCCTAGCTCCTCCGAGGGTTGCCGTGGGTTCAAGTTTCCGTTAGTTCCTTATTTGCGAACGCTTCTAAAATGTGCGGCGTTGTGAAGGGCCGTCTACGGTTACTTTGCACCTTGTTACTTTTCCATGTCTAGCGAGAAGATGATTGGTTATCGCCAGGCACTCGAGTTTTCTCCACCACCTACAGCTGGCTAGTCAGGATCTACCCTAAATATGGCAGGAAAAGTGAAGATAAAACAAATTCGATGGTCTAGTTCAGGTGAACTTGGATATGACGGACTCAATGGGACCAGGAAAATTGGTCCGTCATATGCAAAATCCGTCGTGTACAAATGACAAATACTTGATATTTATCGGACTGGGACCAAACATATCGTCCGTCATATGCAAAAATCCGTCGTATACAAATGACAAATACTTGATATGCATCGGACTGGGACCAAACATATCGTCCGTCATATGCAAAAATCCGTCGTACAGTGGTCCGTCATATTCAAGTTCACCTGTATTTCTCTTGTTGTGAGTTACACGTAGGTGACAACATATTGGTCATTGTTAGTTTACTTTGCCTTCTTTCCTTCATACGTGAGAGGCAGATGAAAATTTCATTTTTTTTTCGACACTTTTTTCTGAAAACGTCAGAAAACCATTTCAATTTTTTCCAAAACTTTTTGAAAAATGTGTTAGAATTTTTTTAAAACATTTTTTCCAAAACCTTTTGGAATACGTCAGATTTTCTTTCGTCTGTCATGTATGGTCTTTCGTACCTTTATACAAAATGTAGCAAAACACTTATTGTCTCCTGCCTTAAATGTTAATAATGTAACTCATACTTTGGTGACCTTTGCCACTTTTGCTTGGTCCCTATTTCTCCGAGTTAAGCGAGGTTTTCTTATCTGTACCGTTTTTGCTGTTTTTATTATTTTGATACCGTCAGTCAACTGGCTGAACACCTGTTTTTACTGGCATAAGACATGCTATGGACAGTGGTGCAAATCACACCGTGAAAGAGTTGGTTTTTACTGTTTTTGTTGTTTTTCGTTGCAGGGTGAATATGAAGGAGTATGGACAGACCCATGAGCATGGAGGCACGCACATGGACGCTCCCCTGCACTTTATCAAGAACGGCCTTTCAGTTGATAAACTGGATACTGCGAGAATGGTGGGTTGTACACTTTTTTTTGAGCCATTCATGCCTGAAGATCTACCTGAGCAGTGTCGTCAGGACCTGCCATATTTTTAGAAATGACTTTCGAATAAAGCATAGATTTGACAAGCATTTGAAAGAGAGTTGTAGATAGAGTTTTGATAAACGACTCTTCTTTAACCCTTCCGATGCTGTGTCTACTTTCGTCCAAATCAAAAGGATGCAAAGAATTTTGAAAACCATCCAAACACTGTCATGTTAATAGCTCTCGCGGAGTATTCTCAAATGAGTACCCATTTGCCAGGGGTTCGGTCATTTTTGAAAGTTTTTTGGATCATTATGTATTGACAAATTAGCCACCAGCAGCATAAGGGTTATATGTTCTCCAAATATTGCTTTTGTTAGAGAGTACACCACCAAAATAGTCATAGGGTTTAGGCTGCAACAATGATAAATGAGTTAATGCTTACACTCAGCAGCCGCCAAAAAGCAGCCTGACAATTTTGATGAAATCTTTCAATTAAAAGCAAAGTTGGGGGTAATAATTGAAAGAGAACTGTTGATTAAAACACTGCCAAGAATTTAACTCTCATTGAAATATAATATAATATGTATAATCATTTTAATCATTTATGTATAATATGTATAATAACTGGAAAAATTTATTTCCAAAAGCACTTAAGTTTCAGAAGACAATTTCTACAGGTAATTTAAGGCATTTATGGGTAAATCTAAACCATTTATCCTCACACAGACCAAAAGCAGCTTAACAATTTTGAAGAAATCTTGCATGCAGAGGTTAAGTTTAGAAAATATCTGAAAAGATCGAATGTTGTTCAGAACATTACCAACCAAACTCCTTCAAGTAGTTTGTGGCTGTGTGTGTGGGGGGGGGGGGGGGGGGGGGGGGGGGGGGGGGAGCAGCTTCACCAGGGTCATAACAAGGATACATAACATATACACCATTTCCATGTTGTCTAGTTATCGCTGTAAAAACTCTGCAAATGAACAGTAAATACATTTATATCAAGCATGAATTTCAATTGTTAATACACACATATATAAGGCATATCATTGTAGTCAGCATAAGCATACAGTCAATTAAGTGCTATCAAATTAAAGACATTTTTTGAAGCTAGTATTCATTGTTTATAACATCATAATTATAGGCAATCAATTCAGTAACTTGTACATTAAGATAACTAACATAACCTGTGTAAACTATTAAGCTTAGAAGACCAAACACATGGAATGGAAACCAGCCGGTCAACCTGAACATGCTAGCCTCAACCAGTGTCAACTAATAGTCGCTAATAGGTGCTCTGGGCACCCCCAGCAGGTGGTGGAGATAAGGTTTCTCTGTAATGTAATCGATGCAAGAGCCCTGATTGGTCCTTGTTCCCACGTGACCTAGCCCTGCTGCCTTATCTGGTAGTCCTGGCATGAGGCCAGCATGTAACTATAGGGCATATAGTAATTGGTCTCTCGTTACATATCCATTCTTTTCTTAATCCAAGTATTAAGTAAGCAGACATGAAATATGCCTTAAGTTATGTACCCTAGATCTTAGTTTGAGCTGCCAAGAATATTTAGAATTAAACGATTTATTGAGAAAACAATTGGATAAATAACTAACTTGGTCTCCACAAAACTTCTTATTCCCTTTACCCGTAGCCCTGGGTTAAGTACGTCTAGCTTACTGAAGATCTGTATGCAAAGTGTTCACAAGTTGTAATCGGACAAAGGGTCATAAATTCTTAGCAGGGAAGGAACTGGGAGATACAGTATGTTTGCAAAATTTATCACTTATTGAACATCCAAGGTCGAGCTCTGGCCCCTAGTTAACCAGTTAGCTACCAAAGCTTCAGCAGCAGTTACATAGTTTGTTACCTTGTTATTTTGGTAAGTCATTCTTCATTTCTAAGCTATTTTCTAAACCCATTCACTATATTAAAATCTGTATCTACGTTACTTTTGACAAAAACTTTGGAAGTGAAAATGATTTCAGAAACTCCTTCAAGAAGAGATCGATTTGTATTCGAATTCATTCAGATATTTTTCCAATTATGCTTTTTTCTGATTATGCTTTTATTAACTGTATAACTGGTTAATTTGGCGTGGTTTTTAATTTGGCGTTTTTTGGCGATTGCCCATCAACGCCAAATTAAAAATCGCATAAAAATCTCTACGTAAAGATGGCGTTGTTCTGACTGCTCCAGACGCCAAAATAAATTCAGGGAAAATACTTTTTTGAAAAAAAAGCGCCAACTTAAGTACACGCCAAATTAACCAGTCATACAGTATGCTTTGATTTCATTAAATTATCTGAATACTTTTGGCCCGTGTGAGCATTCATGGGTTAAGCAATAATGGGCAGGGCTCAAAACAAACTGGAGCCGGGTGAGCAGGGCTCAAAACAAACTGGAGCAATGTGAGCAGGGTTCAAAACAAACTGGAGCCGTGTGAGCAGGGCTCAAAACAAACTGGAGCCGGGTGAGCAGGGCTCAAAACAAACTGGAGCCGGGAGAGCAGGGCTCCCTTGAATTCTCCTGCGGCTCCCTCAAATTTCTGCAGGTAGCCCTAAGACGCACTGATTTCTATACAAACACCTTTAACCTTTCCAATGGACAAGAATGCAAAGATTTTTTAAAACCATCAAAACCGTCATCTTGGTATTTATTGGATAACTCTCACTGAGTACCCAAGTGCTAAGGTTTCAGTCATCTTTTTTTTTTTTGGATAATTTTGTATTGGCCAAATTAGCCACCAGCAGAATAAGGGTTGTGGCTTTTGCAGATGCAATTTGGCTCCCCCGAAAAACAACAAAACAACTTAATTTCAACCCTGGTGGGTTACCTAAATTCAGTGAAATTACTCTTCAACTCATTCTCACTCACAAACATGCTGCAAATCTGTATATTTCTTGTAAGGAATTCTGATAATGACGTCTCCATTTCTATTTCAGTTGATGGCGCCCTGTGTGGTGGTGGATATCAGCAAAAAGGCAGCAGAGAAACTGGACGCCACCCTCGACGCGTCAGATCTCATTGAGTGGGAGAAACAAAATGGCCGCATTCCAGATGGCGCTGTCGTCCTCATGCATTCCGGATGGGGAAAATACTGGAGCGACCGAAACAAATTCCTTGGATTTGCAGGAGAGGGAGAAAACAAAACTGAGCACTTCCCCGGCTGGAGCGAAGAAGGGGCAAGATGGCTGACCACGAAGCGCCCAAAGGTT
Organism: Maea johnstoni; assembly: GCA_963942565.1. Classification (NCBI taxonomy): domain Eukaryota; kingdom Metazoa; phylum Annelida; class Polychaeta; order Spionida; family Magelonidae; genus Maea; species Maea johnstoni. The sequence goes on from OZ012697.1 coordinate 3,171,124, forward strand.
GTGGGTGTCGGCGTCGATAGTGCGTCTTTAGATACGCCCAGAAACAAAGCCCACATGGCGCATCAGGTGTTGCTAGGGGCTGGGCTGTGGGGGTTGGAAATGGTGGCTAATACGGATAAACTACCAGCAAAGGGTACAAAGCTTATTGTTCTCCCCATGAAGATAGGGGGTGGGACGGGGGGCCCCACAAGGGTGATGGCGGTATGGGACAATCAGGCCTCATCAGGGTGCCCTTTTCCTTCTGGGCTTAACATCATCCCATACCTTATGACTTCACTAGCCATGATGATTTGCGCTCTGGTTTATTAACCCATTAGCACTCATAGCGGCCAAAACAGACCTGACTATTTTGTTGATATTTTCCTCACAAAAGCGTTTTTATCAAAAATATTTGAAGGAGAAATGTTTATCAGAATATTACCAACAACTCTCCTTCAAATATTTTGTGAGAATTTGCTTTATTTCCACGTTATTTTCAAAAGTATGAAAGTAGCAGACGATACTTTCCTGGGGAACTCTGAGTGAAAATGGGTTAATATGAAAGCATAACCTTAGTATACCGTAAATTCTCGGTAATCTGTGACACTTTTATCAGTTATGATTTTCATGGGTTAAGGGTGGCTCATGTTTTCAGCAAGATTAACCCTTATGCAGCTGGCGGCTAACTTGGCAAATACAAAATTATGCTAAAAAACCTGAAAAAATTATTGAAACCATGGCACACGGCTGTTAAGCGAGACCTGCTGGTTGCGTATTTGATTATTGACATTGGTGGCTATAGTACAAGTCTACATCTGATCCTGTAATGTTGTTTTGATTTTAGCAAATCAAAACAACATTACAGGATCAATTCATGATTTGTAAATTTGCGCTAAGCAGCAATTTTGACTGCTGCGGTGCTGCTGCAAAGTAATTTTTCAGGCTACTTAAACTTGAGACCTTGCTCAGACTTGCAAGTAGATCTAAAAGTTGATGTTGACCCCTTTTTTATACTTATATAAGTTCATCAACAGCAACCCCTGACTACTGTTCAGATATTTAAAATATATGATGCTTTTTATTTTTTTACTTCTTCAAAAATAATATGGCAACAAGTTAGTCAATTATAAAATCATAAATAGTATAGTGGTATAAAACATAACACTGTCATCAAATACCTCAATATCTATACAAAGATTTTATTTTATTTCATACACTTGTATTTTATTCAAATGTCACAGAATATTTACAGAGTAGACACTACATATATGCAGTACAGGATTATGCTTGGGATAGTTTAGATTAATTTCACAATCCCTGATAATGTCATATTTAATATGTTATACAACAGTATTGAATCTAATGGAACCAAACAAATATAATTCATTGTTTGTGACATCTAGGGTTGTAATTGAAATAAAGGAAGATAGCTTGAAGGTTTGTACTGTTATGAATGCTTGCATCCTTTGGTATCATTATTCATGTTTAGTGTTTTGAGTTCCTGCCTCCATCTGAAAAACCAATAGTCACGTGGCGCCACCTTTGAATTAGTAAGATCGCTTTGGAAATAAAGGTGTATGGTATGCAGGTAGAGAGAGTTCTTTACGCATTGTCTAAATTTTACAAAAAAATACTTTAGCAACACATGTGGTGCCATCTATGATCCAATAAGATCATCAATGTAGTTTAGGCAGAGGCTTGCAGGATAGAAGTCCCTTATGCCAAGTATCGAGTTTATTTTATCCATAATGCAGTTCATCGCCAGTGGCGCCACCTATGATTCAGTAAGATCATCATTGAAGTAAAGGAATAAAGCTTGCTGGAAGTTATTGTCCTAGAAGCCAAGCAGTTTTTTATCCATAATGCAGTTCTCCACATGTGGCGCCACCTATAATTAAATAAGATCCTCTTTGAAGTAAATGTTGATGGCTTGCCGAAGGGTAGAGGTCCCTTATGATAAGTCTACACTTTGTCTGCGGTGCCGTTTATACAAAATAGCATTTCTCATATGTGGCGCCACCTATGATTCAGTAAAGATCGTCATTGAAGTAAAGGTCGATGGCTTGTAGGTAGGTATCGTCATTCATACTCAGAATGTACAATTCTTCATCCTCGTCTGCGATGTCGTTTATACAAAATAGCATTTCTCACATGTGGCGCCACCTATGATTCAATAAGATCGTCATTGAAGTAAAGGTCGATGGCTTGTAGGTAGGTATCGTCATTCATACTCAGAATGTAGAATTCTTCATCCTCAGTCTGCGATGCCGTTTATACAAAATAGCATTTCTCACATGGCGCCACCTATGATTCAGTAAGATCGTCATTGAAGTAAAGATGGATGGCTTGTAGGTAGGTATCGTCATTCATACTCAGAATGTAGAATTCTTCATCCTCGTCTGCGATGCCGTTTATACAAAATAGCATTTCTAACGTGGCACCACCTACGATTCAGTAAGATCGTCATTGAAGTAAAGATGGATGGCTTGTAGGTAGGTATCGTCGTTCATGTCTCAGAGTGTAGAATTCTTCATCCTCGTCCGCGATGCCGTTTTCCTCCAGAGTTTTCTGCATGTCGAGATTTCTGCCGTCGTATATTCCAGGTGTGCTCAGCAGAGATATGGAGAGATGCTTACTGAGAT
>OZ012697.1:3173944-3176444 GCA_963942565.1 Maea johnstoni
ACACTGCAACACTGCTAGAATACATTGGGATTGTAAACTAGACATGACAGCGATTAGCAGTGATAAGGTGTGTTATGTGTTCTACGTTAGGTTTGTGTTGCCTGCATAGCGAGTCGACCACTCCAGCTCGAGCTCGGCTCGTTTGACTTCAGTAATCGAATCACTCGAGTCCGTGAGCGGTGAGTACAGCTCTACTGAAGGGGGAACCCAAGTACCCAAGACAAATTACCATTTAACTCGAAATTTCAGTAAACCTGAAGTGCCTCAGTTAATATTGACCCCTAGGTACTGGACATTGTGCAGTGGTGAGACACGACAGACAGTAGACACGCAATACAATACATACAACCTCTCGGCTAGAGAGGCAGACCCTCTAGGCTATGGCACCGAGGAAGTATATTTACTTGAATTCACACTGCAAAGTCTTTCTTGCTGATTAGAAGTTTTCTTATTATCCAACTCTGCAGGTTTTACCGGAGAAGCCAGATCCGCCAACGGTAGAAGTACGTTTCCATTTGCAGGGGTTTCATTTCCGATGGATTTAGATTTTATTTGTTTAGGAAACCAAAACAAAGGTACTGCCGCAATAAGCTGAACTCCTCCTAAGATTATGAACCCGAGCCACCAGGCACCTATCCAACGTGGGTGTTCATAGGACAACTGTGTATCTGAAACAGACATGAATACATTTTAGATTCAATGTGTATGTGGATATAAAAAGCATAAAAACTTTATGAGGAAAGGAAGGAATAGTTTTTAGTCGCTTTCGACAGCTCAGGTCATATTGCGACGAGATACTAACCCGGAGCCAGGAAGAAATTCCCTTCCTTTTCACGAATAGTTCCAAGGGGTCTTTTGGTATCAGAAGAACCTTAGCCAGCACTCCCAAATCGTCGTACATGTATATAGCGACCAGACCAACCCGCTTGGAGATTCGAAGCCCCATCTTATGAGATTTCAAGTATTGAATGTCAAAACGCATTTTAAATGTATGTTTATTAACAAATTGTCATTTTTGCTGTAATAGTATCCCTATTTGTCATGGAAAACCTGCTCGTGTCACGTGGCATGAGTTCAAGGTATTTCCATACTGAGTTATCCCAGTATTTCATATGACAAGTTGATCGCACAGTCATATGATTACACAGTGTTCAAAACATAGTATAAAGCATCTATGCATTGTTCATTGAAATATGTATTTGCGAGTTGGGCATTAGTTTCCCAAACACTAAGGCAGTAGAGAACAAACAGATGTATACTTTGATAAGATAAATAATAGTATTGAGTTGTAATGCCATGTAATCATACTAACACTAAACTAGCCAGAGATCTAGTGACGACCTAGTGCTTACCTGATAGCGATACGGGTATCATTGCAAAAAGACCACTGACTAGTAAACCACTCAAAAACGAACATGTGTAGGCAGACACGACGAACCCTGGAGCGAGAATGTGTAATAAAGTAAAACTAATTTCATTACTGTAAATTACTTAAATATGGCGTGAACATTATATAGCGCAATTACGGTACTGCCCCGGATAGCGCGATCTAAGTATAGCTGTGAACGGAAACAGCAGCAGCAAGTTCAATTAAGAATTTAACAAAGACGGGGATTTTACAATAGCGCACATGGGAATAGCGCTATTATCGCTATCTTATTGTTCCCGCTATACTTAAGTGATTTACAGTATATGATATACAATTTAACAAGGATGGCACTTTTCACTATTTATTGATCGCCATGATTTTGTTTTCCTATATACTGCTATTATGTCTTATACCTTTCAGTGTTATAAAAGTTTTGATGATTCAGTTCCTTCTAAACCTGTTTTAATGTGGTCTTTTCTCCTGTTTTTTTCACTGAATTATAACTTTTTTGGTGATGAGTGTAATACATGTTAACATAATGCTATTTTCGAATTCAACCATGATCATCTTTTCTGCGAGCAAATTATAGCAAATGAAGCCAATTGAAATTATATACTAGTATTCCAGAACTTATTCACGTAGTTACTAAGTAATTTCATCTTCAAAAAAAGCATATGCTCTACACTGCTAATATGACTTTTACAAAATGAGCATATAATGCAGATTATTTAGGGGTCAATCTTATTTTTTAGTTTATTATTTGTTAAGAATTGTCTGTGAAGAGAACTAAGTTTGAATACATTTTAGATATGCCATATATATTTTAGGGAAGTGCCATTATTGTGTGATACAGAACAGATATTTAATTCCTGCACAAGTCGACCGGACGTCCGCCGTTGCCTGGTTTTGTACAAACACCCATGGATAACATGTCAAAACATAAGCCAAGCACGTCAATGACCCAAGTAGCTTACGAATCAAAGGTACGTTTAATTGTGAGGTATTATATGCACCCCTGCACATGCAACTGGGTGACGATCGGCCGTGCGGTTGCGTATTATGCCCGGGATGCCTACGGATCCATTGCAGGAATTAAACGTCATGAAATGTGTAAACACGTGCAAATCAACT
>OZ012697.1:3181444-3307375 GCA_963942565.1 Maea johnstoni
TGTCAGTCCTGAAGCACTATGGCAAGCCGAAGTGCCCTAAACTAAGTATTTATGGAATTCCATAAATTATGGAATTCCATTAATATATTTATCAATTACGGAATTCCATAAACTATATATGGAATTTCAAAAATGAATTATGGAATTCCATAAATGCTTACTTTAGGGCACTTCGGCTTAATTGCCATACAGCACAGCATCTTTAGTGCGATAAATGATTCACAAAATGTTCATTCGTTGGCACAGTAACATAAGCCTCACACGAATTATGGAAACCTAGATTGATCAATAGCTAACCTCACTGAAATAATGTAGTTCACAAGTTTAACTTTAATTATATGCATAAAATGAAACGGCCTTCATGACTAGTAGCATATGAGCACACATACTGATACCTGAAAAAATGTGTCGCCGGTCGTGTCAGTTTCAGGAAGTCCATTCGGACGAAATTTGTGTTGTGCGCAAGCAGTTTGCATCAGTGAGGAATGACCAACCTCAAAGATAGGTATAAGTGAGAATTTTGCAACATTTCAGGATACAACATACTGTACATGGTAGATGCACAGTGAGGAGAGAGAGAGTGGACTTACTCATGCAGGATAACTATAGCCAATAGGTAGACTCACTAGACAGTCAGTCCTGAGGTGGTTAAAACTATACTGACTGACACACCAGTTCAACATATTAAATCAACTCTAACTGCTAGACTGGTGCTACGAATACGAATACAAACTGTATTACTCTCTAACCGCCTTTTGCGGTACATAGAGGAAATACAATAATTTCATTAGAAAAATCAACATATATATACATCAACATTGTTGTCATAATTGTAAAAATATACATATATACACATATAGTATACACCCATCGAAGTTATGTGTGCCAACATTATACAATGATTTATCTGATTACTGTCATAATTAGTCATACAGACAGTTCAAATCAACATTATTTTCTTCACTCACAACATCTGGAAGAGATGTGTATTCCTTCATGCCAAAGTAAACAAATTTGGCAACCTTAATTAGCAATTTTCTATCATTTGTATTTAATAATTGACATATTTAAAGTGCTGCATATAGTTCTATAGTATTTTGGTACAATAGATATTCTAAGCTTCTCAATACCACCACATTCAAATAGGAAGTGAAATTCATCATCTAGAATTATCTTTTTGCACTTAGTGCACATGCGCTCTTGCCTTGGTATTGACAGATTTGACCTACAATTAACTGACAATTTTTGAGAACCAATTCTAAAATCAAGTAGTGAGTATTTAAGGTACTCTGGCAATATATCTATGTATTCTTCGTCCATGAAATTCTGCTAAACCATTTCTGCAGAAACTGATCTTGCAATATTTTTTAACACACTCACTGGACACCCCTGAGCCACTTTGAACATGAGATACAAACAATGTTGAGTCCACAGTTCTCTAGGGTACCTTTTACATACCCTAACCATGGTGAAGTATATTTCCCTATACAGTTGAGATGTTTCACCATGTTATATATAAGAAAGCAAATGTTATCTTTCTTCCCATTTATCGCTTTGTTCAAGTAATTAAGAAATCGCCCAAGTTCACCATAAATAAAAGAATCATGACAATATTTACTCTTTTTTGTTATTATCTTACAGAATCTGGTGTGTACATTTTCTAAAACATCCATGTTATCAAATCCCCAAGTTATAGCTCCATATAAGAGAATGGGTGCTACACACGAGTCAAATAGTTTTAACAACATGCTTACTGGTAGTCTACGCCCATTTTGTATCATCGAATACATGGCCCTAGTGGCTTTAACTGCTAATTTTGTTTTTGCTTTAGTGAATTTCCCATTCCAAGTACCGTATTACCCCGCATACATCCCGCACTCCATAGATAATATGCACCCCCTCCCCAAGTCCCTTTCCCATATGTAAAATACAATTCCCCGTTAATAACATGCAGGTGGAGTTGGGGAGTGTGGAGTGTCCGGTTAAGTACTTGACCCCTGTACCGTAACCGCGGTGCCTCTTGATAAGAGAATTAGAGGCTTACAGTGTTTATAGTTTAGAGTCACTGTACAAGTGATACCAATTACCAGTACGGGTAGTCTATTTTTAAACATGAGCTGGTACATATAGGGTATCAGAATAGCAATCATTATAACATTGTCATGGTGACAGGACAATAGACAATAGGAACCCACCAAAGATAGATGTTCGCTACCACGCACACCCCGCACCCATAGCATCAATGTAAAAAAGTTCTGTTTATGCACCCGTTGATAACACGCACCCCCTCCTTGACATAGGTGCTGTGGTGTATAAAAGTGTGTGGTGTACGCGGGGTAATACGGTAAATGACATCCCGAGGTATTTATATTCTTCCACTCTCTCTCTAAATTTTTATCTCCCATTTTAAATGTGGACACGTTCTTTCATCTGACTGAGTAAATACCATGACTTTTGTTTTGTCAGTATTTACTTCTAATTTGTTATGTTCACAGAAAGCATAGAGTGAGTCAAGAAGTTTCTGCATGTCTATTTCATTATCAGCCAACAATATTGTATCATCCACATACATGAGTACAAAGAGTTTTAAGAAGGTATCAAAATCTACATTTCTGCTATCTATGTCGAGTTTATCAATTAATTTTAAAGAAGTACCTCCATTGTGTTGTCTGAAAAAATCATCCATGTCATTTAAATACTGTATAACAGGTAATGTTAACGTGTTCTTAATGTTCCCGAATTTACCTAATGGGTTCGAGACGGGAAAAATAAAAACGTAATCTTAAATCACTTTTGTTGGTATGGTATTGCAGACGATGTGTCGGAGTCTGAACTACTAGAAGTGTGTTAATTTGTTACGTTATGCATACTAGTTTTTTGTCAATAAATGGATGTTTAAACCTTATGAACATGAATTTATTTATATATATATATATATATATATATATATATATATATATATATATATATATATATATATATATATAATTATGAAAAAGATATAAAAAACAATAGAGGAAGTACTCGGATCGAGTAGTAAAGGCGTACCTTAAAAGTACTCTCATCCAGATACCAGTATATGTTTGTAGTACTCACTGTCCGTCATGAACAGGTTATCAACCTGTCCACAAACCGGTCTGTGAATTAATACAGGTGAGTCTGTTGCACTGAGTGCTATTAATGTGCAGAACAATAGAGCCCGCCTTGTCAGCTCAATTGAGCTGGCATATGACTGGCTTCTTTGTTCTGCACCTACACATTCAGCACATGAACGGACGTCTGCAATAAAAGTTCAGGAGCCAAAACGTTTGGTAGCATTAACGCTAAATTTAGTATCAGTGCAGCCGTGTGCGGGACAGGAAAATAAAAAACGGGAAAAAGTTGAAATCATCATTTTTCGGGAAATAAAGGTCCCGGGAAATATACCGGTTATACAGTAAATAGCAAACAACACTGGAGAAAGGTTTTCACCTTGTCTTACACCTACATTTGAGTAGAAGAAACTAGACATTTTACCTTTGTGGGCTACACATGACTTTGTTGCTTTGTATAAGTTTGTTATTGCCTGAAATATTTTACCAGAGATGATATAAGAAAGTAGTTTTTTTTTTCATAAAGCAGTTCTATTGACTGTGTCAAATGCTTTTCGATTATCAACAAATGAACAAAACAATCTTCTACCTGAGCTCAAATACAGGTCAATGATACATTTCAGGGTAAACATATGATCATTTGTAGAATACTCACTACGAAACCCTGCCTGGTTTTCAAGCAGAAGCATGTTATCCTCTTAAAAAGTTTGTTAGTCTTGTATTCAATGTTGCTGTAAATGATTTACCCAAACAACTTAGGAGAGTAATTCCTCTGTAATTGGCTATCATTTTTACTACCCTCATTTTTGAAAATAGGCTTAATTATTCCGATAGTCCAGTTATCAGGTATGGGACCAGTATCAAGTATTATATTAAAAAGTTTTACATATGCTGACAGCATCATATCATTACTAGCTTTTAGCATCTCATGAACTATTTTGCCCACTAACTTTGCCATTTTTGAGGGATTTCATACCCTTTCTTAATTCTACAATAGTAAATGGGCTATTAAGATTGGAATTGTCAAGGTTAATATTGCCAAACCCTTCCTCTCTCAACAAAGGTGGTGACCTTTATCGGCGGAATATGGCAAAAAATGACGTCATGGTGAGATAGAATCCCTGTCTCGTATTACCAAGCCGTACCTTTGTGACTCTTGTTGAAGGGGAATGGAAAATAAATTATATTGCGGTTTATATTGTTAGAATCGCCATCATCCGTTCTACTTGTCTTTTAATTATATTTAAAATCTGTTGCGAATTGACAATTTTGCGAATTCCTAGTAATTTCCATGCAATTTATTTCCAGTCAAACGCTAATCATACTGTGTGGTTATTGCACAAGTATAAAGCTTGTATTAAGGGGTTTTCATGCCAGCATCATATTAAGAAAAATAAAAGTAATTAGTAAAGCTGCCGCTCGGCCTTTGCGCATCTTGGAAGAGCGAGTTATTCTTCTTTTTGGCGCATTACACAGGCGCTAGTTTCGGGGAATTTTGGGAAGTAGTAGCGTCATCTGCCTGCAACCTGGTGAATTAGACGCATGATTATGAAACTCACGCAACTATCCAACATTAATTTATAAATGCTCATGTGCGATAAATTCTCCGCGAGGTCATGATTATAGTAGCGGGAAAAGCTGCCACAGCGATGGTCTCTACTATATTCACGTAAAACTACATTACTGGTCAATATTAGTGCGGTTTAGATCGTTAGAAACGCCACAGTTCATTATACTGGGCTTTAAATCCCTTTTAAATCTGTTTCAAATTGAAAATTTTGCTACAGGTTGAAATCGAAATAGTTTGAATGCCATTAATGTTCGGTCAATCTCTGCTATCTTTTGTTCAGAACAAAAAAAGAGATGAAATCATCTGAAGCTTCGGTTCTCTTCAAGTAATAGGCCTCACTAAAAAGGGGTTGGAAATCTTTGTTAAGTTTAGAGGTAATCTAGTACTATGTAGCCTTAATTTGACAAAATCATACATTTTTGACCAGATATGAAGTTTTTTACTCTCCTCATCCCCAAACAAAACTAAAGAAATGTTAAAACTCAAAGCAATAAAACCAACGCAAATGGTCGTCACTTCTCTCTATCTACAACTGTGTATGTTGCTGTCACTTGATGGCCATGTATGTATGCATGTGTTAGGTAGGTGATTTAACCATTCCAATGCTTAGGCTACTTTCGTCCAAAGCACAAGGATGCATGATTTTTGAAAACCATCTAGACCCTGTGATGTTGGTATTCATTGGATAGCTCACTGATTACTCTCACATGAGTACCATGTGCCAGGGTTTCAGTCATTTTTCTGCTTTTTGCGTCATTTTGTATTGACAAAATTAGCCACTATATAGAAGCATAAGGGTTAAGGGCGCCAACTCTTCTCATTCCTCGATTTCAGTGACAGAGGTAGTGCTGTCAAAACAAACTTCTCTCACAGTGCAGAGACATTCTGCACGCACCCTATTTAATCACTGAAGCTTTTGGCTTTAAAATATCAGTCGTCTTCAAGTTGTATCTGACACACACGAGAAAGCGTAACAATTTCAAGTAATAGGCCTCACTAAAAAGGGGTTGGGAATCATTAGTAAGTTTGGAGGTAATCTAGTATTATGTAGCCTTAATTTGACAAAATCATACATTTTTGACCAGACATGAAGTCTTTTACTCTCCTCATCCTCAAACAAAACTAAAGAAATGTTAAAACTCAAAGCAATAAAACCAACACAAATGGTCGTCACCTCTCTCTGCCTACAACTGTGTATGTTGCTGTCACCTGATGGCCACGTATGTAAATAGGTGTGTATGCATGTATGTATGCATGTGTTAGGTAGGTGATTTAACCATTCCAATGCTAAGGCTACTTTCGTCCAAAGCACAAGGATGCAAGATTTTTGAAAACCATCTAGACCCTGTGATGTTGGTATTCATTGGATAGCTCACTGATTACTCTCACATGAGTACCCATGTGCCAGGGTTTCAGTCATTTTTCTGCTTTTTGCGTCATTTTGTATTGACAAAATTAGCCACTATATAGAAGCATAAGGGTTAAGGGCGCCAACACTTCTCATTCATCGATTTCAGTGACAGAGGTAGTGCTGTCAAAACGAATTTCTCTCACAGTGCAGAGACATTCTGCACGCACCCTATTTAATCACTGAAGCTTTTGGCTTTAAAATATCAGTGTGACTTTTCCAGTATGCTCAAGGATGTATTCACCGTGTTGCTTGTGATAAATTAGTGTTTAACCTTTATGCTGCTGGTGGCTTATTTGACCAATACAAAACTATGCAAAATAAACCTTAAAATGACTGAAACCCTGGCACATGGGTGCTCATCTGAAAGTACTCAGCAAGAGCTATCCAATGAATTCCAACATGACAGGGTTTAGATGGTTTTCAAAAATTGTTGCATTCTTGTGCTTCGGACGAAAGTAGCCTCAGCATTGGAAGGGTTAAGGATAGCTAATGGGTCTTTTATGGTATAGTCCGGGATGACAAAGTAATGATAATCAGTAATTGCATTGTATTGTATGTTTTATTGACTGTACTATATTCGGTACAAAATCATAGCAAATACAAAATTATATAATCCAACAAACACATAAATGCAAATTTAGACAAAAGTGGGATCATAAGGAACCAGAAAATTACACAAAAAATAAATCAGCCTCAAGACCGAGACATCGGTGTTATGTCTGAAAGGTCTTGAGTGCTTGAACCAGAACCATGTATGGAGTCTTTTTTTGGTATCCTATACACACTTAAGGTCAAGACTGGTTATACAAATGATAAATAGAATGGGAACAAAAGTAAAAGTAATGTATGTATGCATTTTATTGACTATAGCTACAGCTATAAAATTACAATACAACAAAATAATGCAATACGAGGTATACAAAAGAGAATACAAAAATAAATACAAAAAAAAATTGACTAAAAGGTGTTCCAGATGGTTTTTAACGTTACACTTCCTATCAAATCATTGTACTCTTAACCGGTTGCAGTTAAGTGTTGTTTAAGGTGATGGGTACCATTGCAAGCGAGTTAAAAGCCCCATCCCAAAACACACCTCACAGCAGCATAATCATATAACTAGGTGTATCTCCAGGTTCCTGGGTGTTATCAGGGAGAGAATATCATAGTCGGCCGTCTGTAGTCAACCCACATTCCAATTCATTTCAATATTTACAACTTTTCACTCAAATGACATAATCTCATTACTTACGCAGATGATGGTCACTACAGGTTCACAGTTACCTTAGGGATATCATTGACTATGCCCAATAATCTTTTACTGCTAAAGATTTTTACAGGCCATAACATTGAAAATTTTAGTGAGATCTCTCGTGTGTGGAGGCATGGGAAACCCATTGAAAGTAGTGGACATACCTCACTGATCACTTCTGAGCACTGGAAACAAAGGACAGCTGCACAAAGATACACCTCGACGACCTCAAGACAATGGCCTGTGGTCAGGATGCTATAAATCGGTGCTAGCTATGAGCGCGAGAGGTTACCAAGTGTAGCTGGTGTGGAGATTTCCAACTAAAATTTTAAACGTTATGGCCTGTAAAAATGTTCAGCAGTAAAAAATCAAAAAATTACTTTTTATTGGGCATAGTCAATGATATCCCTAAAGTAACTCTGAACCTACAGTAACCATCACCTGCGTAATTAATGAGGCCAATGGAATTCAGCGCCATCTATACATGGAGACCAAAGTCACTTCAGGCAGGTTCATGGTGAATGAATACGTATTTTAGCAAATGCAATAAAAAGGTTTCTAGTATTACTAAAGTACATGTTCAAAATAGTCAGCGCATGTGTGCCCTTCACATGCAAATAGGTTTTACTGCCATATTTGTGCAGAGACCACAATCACCTTTTGAAAGCTGGTTCATGATGCATAAGTATTAACACTTCCCATCAAGTAATTGTCCAATACTACTTTGATTGATGAGTTTTGTTCGAAATATTCAGACCATGTGTGTATTTCATATGCAAATGAGTTTTATTGCCATATTTGTACAGAGACCACAGTCACCTCAAGTATGTTTAAGGTGAGTTAACGGACCATAAGATGTGCATCACTTGTTAACACATACTCACGTCAATTACAGGTACGATCTGCAACTTAATTCATAACTTTTCTAATAGAGCAAATCTGGAAAAACATTTGAAGAGGAATTGTTCGACGAGAAATTGTTCCCAAATTTCATTGATATTTTTTGCTTAATTTCGCTTTAATATGAAGATATTGCAACTCAAGTCAGACCATATGTAAGCTGCTGAGGTATATCAGTTAACCTATTTATGCGCATGAGTTCCTCTCGAACATGTCGTCTGCATCTATGATACTTTTGGTAATAAATTTAGAATTAAGAATGATTTTACAAAATTCTTGAATGAGAGTTTTTGGTTATTTTCTGAATAGCATTTCTCCTTCAACTATTATCTCAAAATGTATTTCTGCCTGCAAGATTTCATCAAAGTTGTCAGACTGCTTTTGGCCGCTGTAAGCATTAATGGGTTAACCATTATGCTGCCGTTGGCTAATTTGGTCATTACAAAATGACGCAAAAACGCCGAAAAATGGCTGAAACCCTGGCACATGGGTACTCATCTGAGAGTACTCAGCAAGAGCAATGAATACCAACACGACAGAGTTTAAAAGGTTTTCATTTTTTTGCGTTCGTGTGCTTTTGGGCAAAAGTAGCCTCAACATTGAAAGGGTTAAGTGTAACATAACCTGATTTTCTATGGGCGTTTGCGCGTCACCTCTTATTCAGTCAAAGCTTACCCCAATCAAAGGACTAAACTACGTAAAGGCAACGTGATCAGTTGCAAGGCGATCTAGCATTCAATACTTTCTGATATACTCCACACATCGGAGTACTTCTATTATTAGGTGAGTATATGTATGCATATTTCTTTATTTGTGAAATTTAACATCACTAAATTACAGATTATCAAGATAAGTGATAGCATTCAATACTTTCTGATATACTTCACACATCGGAGTACTTCTACAATTAGGTGAGTATATGTATGTATGTTTCTTTATTAGTGAAATTCAACATCACTAAATTACAGTACAATACATCATATCAAGATAAATCAGAATACAGAAGATGCATACTGTATGATCAACAAAACTACAAATGAAGAAAAAGGACATAAGGTTACTCAGTAAAGAGAAAGAAGAAGAGGAGGAAACGTATTACACAGGGAAAGGTCTAACCAACTAAGTAGAAATGGCAACTTGAAAGGGGTATTAATCTGATGATTTACTTTTTATTTTCGGGGGATAAACTGTTTTTTCCAATTCTCAAAGTTTTTTTTCTAATTTCCAGATAAATTCTAAAAATATGTAATGCTTCCCATCCCCCGCCAGGATATCAAATGGTAGATGCCTAATATATCAAATGTATGTATATTTATTGACTATGCCATAGCCATAAAAGATTCGATACAGGATATTCATATATAGAGCAAAAGAACAGATAGAAGGGTCAGGTTACCCTGACAGACACAGTTCTAAAAAACAAACATCAAACATATTTACAAAGCGTTAATCAATTAATGACGTGTCAAAAACTAGCGCTAAGTCTTTATCCAAAAGGTGGGTCACATAGGGACGGGGGCGTGGGCATTCATAGTAAAGAACATTCCTATGGGTAACTAAATCACGTAAAGTAAGGTCAGTAACCTGGGTTCGCCATATAGAGCGTGTATGTGTTAGAAGCTTGGGTGCACAATATCAAAAACTGGTGTATTTCGCATATGGAAGTGTACAGTTCATTCACACTCGGTTCGTTCTTTTAAGGAAAAAAGTATTATACCACATAAACGTTTATCCTCTTATAAAGAAGGTTTTTATGTAGGGCCTGCCCTGATAGTCAAGTAGTCTAAAGCATTCCCACTGCCTGCTCGTCGTCTCTCACATCTGAGGATCTGCCCTGATGGCCGTGTGGTCTAAGACGTTAGCACTGAATGGTCGCTATCTCGATCACCACTGAGGGCCTGGCCTGATAGCTGAAAGGTATAATGCATTGCCTGATAGCTGTGTGGTATAAGGCGCTGCCACTGACTGTTTGTTGTCTCTCACCACTAAGGGCCTGCCCTGATAGCCGAGTGGCCTATGGCGTTGCCACTGACTGCTTGCTGTCTCTCACCAATTAGGTTCTGACCTGATGACCGAGTGGTCTAAAGCGTCACCACTGTCCTGATAGCCCTGTCCTGTCCTGATAGCCCAGGGGTCTAGGGTGTTGCCACTGACTGCTTGCTGTCTCTCACCAATAAGGTTCTGCCCTGATGACCGAGTGGTCTAAAGCGTCACCACTGTCCTTGATAGCCCTGTCCTGTCCTGATAGCCCAGGGGTCTAGGGTGTTGCCACTGACTGCTTGCTGTCTCTCACCAATAAGGTTCTGCCCTGATGACCGAGTGGTCTAAAGCGTCACCACTGTCCTGATAGCCCTGTCCTGGCCCAGTGGTCTAGGGTGTTGCCACTGACTGCTCGCTCGCTCTCACCACTAAGGGCCTGTTCTGATAGCCCAGTGGTCTAATGTATTGCCACCAACTGTTCGTTGTCTCTCAACCCTGAGCGCCTGTCCTGATGGTCGAGCGGTCTAAGGCGTTGTCACTGACTGATTGCTCTTACTCACCAATGCCGGGGTTCAAATCGTTCGTGGGGCATTTCCATTTTAGTATGAGTTTATTTTAGCCTATTGGACCTTAACCCTTGCGCTACTGGTTGCTAATTTGGCCATTACAAAATAATGCAAAAAAAACTTTTTTAAATGGCACATGGGTACTCATCTGAAAGTGATCAGAGCTATTCAATGAATACCAGCATGACAGGGTTTAGACGTTTCTCAAAAGTCGTTGCGTTTTTGTTTTTTGGACGAAAGTTGCCTCCGCATTGGAACGGTTAAAGATCTGTCCAATGATGTTTTTCATAGTAATGCAGTTTTGAATATGTAGGTAGGTATTCGTTTGTTGTCACAGTACGTGAGTTTACGGATGAGGTCCAGTAGCCATATACGTTAGAAAACCCTGTACAGAGGGCTGTCTGATGTCTCGAGTACTTCGATGCTTTTTCCAAAGCAGCTACCTGACGAAATCGGAATGGCTATTATAGCGTTGGCAAGCAAACTTTTAAGCGCAATGTATAGGAATAGTTCCTTTAATCTGTGTGAGCATGGCCTTTTAACCCATTCACACTAAAGAGTTCCTCTCGAAATATTGTCTGCTACTTTCATACTTTTGAAAATAACTTGGGAATGAAGCGAAATTTCACAAAATATTTGAAGGAGATTTTATGTTTGTCTTCTGATCAACATTTCTCATTCAAATATTTCCAAAAAAAATGCTTTTGTGAGGGAAATATTACCAAAATCGTCAGGCCTCTTTTGGCCGCTCTGAGTGTAAATGGGTTAAAAAAGTTCTTCAATACGAATGCCGCCTTGACACCGAGCGAGAATAAAGAACGAGGCTGGGGAACGAACGTGGGTAGAAAACCTAAACCGCTCTGTTTTGACACTACTCATAAAATGTGTGAATAAATCTTGTTTGTCGGTTTGTTTGTTTTCTTTTGTTGTTTACTTATCCAGAGTAAGTGTTATATGTTTACATATATTGCAATGTATGATTGTGAATGATTGCGAATATAGTCATAAAACATTCATAAGCCTACGCTGTGTGTGAACATCATATCGATATATTACTAAGGGCTGTTCCATTTAAAAATGGACCGGAAAACAATTCAGAATTCAAGGTAGGTGATCGTAAGAAAAATTGAGTTCAGAATTAGGGGGCAGGGAGGGAGGGAGGCCATTATTCACTAGCCCCCCCCCCCCCCCCCAAAAAAAAATAAAAAATAATAATAATAATAATAATAATAATAATAATACATGTAATAATAATAATAATAATAATAATAATAATAATAATAATAATAATAATGATAATAATAAATAAATAAATAGGTAAATAGATAAATAAAATGAATAAATAATAAATTGAACAGTCCTAATGCAACATAATATATTTAATTGTTTTTTGCGTGTTTACAGGATGGCGGAGACGTTCGTGAAAACCGCCCTCGTGTTGTTCTTACTGCGCATGCTCGGAGAATCTACAGCCAAGGTTCTGGATCTGAGCTACACATTTGACAGCAAAACAATATACGTCAAAAAATTCAAACCATTTAAACTGACTCAGATGTATAAGGGAGACCGCCCTGATGGCTTCTGGTGCGTCTATTACTATTTTGCTGGTAATTCTGTGAAAGATATACGAACTGAAGGATACGTGACAGGTAGAAAAGGTTAAACATGTTTTCCAAACATTTTTTCTGAAAACGTGCGTAAAAAATCACACGTTTTCCAAAAAGTATTGGAATTTTTTTTCGCAGATTTTCGGAAAAAAGTTTTGGAAAGATATGTGAATTTTTTCTGCCTGTCGTGTATGTTCTTTCGTATAAGATGTGTGGTGTGTGTGTTTGTTTACGAATTAAAGTATTTTTTAAGGAATTTATATTTTCGATTTTAGTAACATTTTGTGCAATATTACGATCGTGACTAGCCAATTGTAAGTGGTGAAGGATACCGGAGAGCCTGGCAAATACCAAGTTACTGGTAACTTTCTCACATGCTGCCACACGAGTTGCCACGGGGAACTAAAAATAGTAAAATACAACACCTAAGGATTTCAAAATGTGAGTTAAACATATATCATGAGGGTGCGCATAGTCCCCCGTTCCCATTAGACTTACGTAGTTATGGTCGCCTAGCTCCCCCGAGGGTTGCCGTGGGTTCAAGTTTCCGTTAGTTCCTTGTTTGCGAACGCTCCTCTAAATGTGCGGCGTTGTGAAGGGCCGTCTACGGTTACTTTGCAACTTGTAACCTTTTCGTGTGTAGCGAGAAGATGATTGGTTATCGGCGGGCACTCGAGTTTTCTCCACCACCTACAGCTGGCTAGGATCTACCCTAAATATGGCAGGAAAAGTGAAGATAAAACAAATTCGATGGTCTAGTATTGCTCTTGTTGTGAGCCGGGTTACCATTGAACTCATAAGGCCTGAAAAAAAGTTGTTTGTTTCCTGTAACCCTACATTAATAAGTTTTTATTCAAAGAAATCCCTACCCTAAAGTTTTTTTCGCCCTCCCAACTCCCAATCAACGAAAAACATGCATAAATCACCATTTTTGACCAAAAGAATAATGCAAAAAAAAATAAATTTTACCGACCTACCTACCCTATTTTTTTCCAGACCGTTACAGGAAACAAACAATATTTTTTTCTTGGCCTAAATATTACACTCAGGTGCCAACACTGATTGGTCATTGTTAGTTTACTTTCCCTTCTTTCCTTCATACGTGAGAGGCAGAAGAAAATTTCATTTTTTTTCGACACTTTTTTCTGAAATCGTCAGAAAACCTTTTCAATTTTTTTCCAAAACTTTTTGAAAAAGGTGTTTGATTTTTTTTTAAATATTTTTTCCAAAACCTTTCGGAATACGTCAAATTTTCTTTCGCCTGTCATGTATCGTCTTTCGTACCTTTATACAAAATGTAGCAAAACTCTTATTGTCACCATTAATTTTCCTGGCTGAAATGTTAATAACGTAACTCAGACTTTGGTGACCTTTGCCAGTTTTGCTTGGACCCTATTTCTCCGAGGTAAGCGACGTTTTCTTATCTCTACCGTTTTTGTTGTTTTTTCATTTTGATACCGTCAGTCAACTGGCTGAGCACCTGTTTTTACTGGCATAAGACATGTTATGGACAGTGGTGCAAATCACACCGTGAAAGAGTTGGTTTTTACTGTTTTTGTTGTTTTTCGTTGCAGGGTGAATATGAAGGAATATGGACAGACCCATGAGCATGGAGGCACGCACATGGACGCTCCCCTGCACTTTATCAAGAAAGGCCTTTCAGTTGATAAACTGGATACTACGAGAATGGTGGGTTGTACACTTATTTTTTGACCCATTCATGCCTAAAGAACTACTTGAGAAGACCTGTCCCCAGGACCTGCCATATTTTTAGAAATGACTTTCGAATGAAGCATAGATTTGACAAGCATTTGAAAGAAAGTTGTAGATAGAGTTCTGATAAACGACTCCTCTTTAACCCTTCCGATGCTGGGTCTACTTTCGTCCAAATCAAAAGGATGCAAAGAATTTTGAAAACCATAATCCAAACCCTGTCATGTTGGTATTCATTTAATGGCTCTCCCTGAGTATTCTCAAATGAGTACCCATTTTACAGGGGTTCGGTCATTTTTTAAAGTTTTTTGGATCATTATGTATTGACAAATTAGCCACCAGCAGCATAAGGGTTATATGTTCTCCAAATATTGCTTTTGTTAGAGAGTACATAACCAAAATAGTCATAGGGTTTCGGCAGCTACAATGATAAATGAGTTAATGCTTACAGCAGCCGCCAAAAAGCAGCCTGACAATTTTGATGAAATCTTTCAAGTAATTTGAACCATGCTTATGTTGTTTTGTTGTTAGAAGACATACGTATTCTTATTTGCTATTGCTTATTATTTTGTGACTTTGGAGAAATAAAAATCCTGTTGCACATGTGTGCAATTTGAAATTTTAAAAAAAACTGGAAAAAGTTATTTCCAAAAGCACTTAAGTTTCAGAAGACAATTTCTACAGGTAATTTAAGGCATTTATGGGTAACTCTAAACCATTTATCCTCACACAGACCAAAAGCAGCTTAACAGTTTTAAAGAAATCTTGCATGCAGAGGTTAAGTTTAGAAAATATCTGAAAAGATCGAATGTTGTTCAGAACATTACCAACCAAACTCCTTCAAGTACTGTTGGCGTTTTTTTCAAAAAAAGTATTTTCCCTGTATTTATTTTGGGGTCTGGAGCAGTCAGAACCACGCCATCTTTATGTAGACATATTTTTATGCGATCTTTAATTTGGCGTTGATGGGCATTCGTCAAAAAACGCCAAATTAAAAATCACGCCAAATTAACCAGTTATACAGGAGTTTGTGGCTGCGGGGGGTTTGTTGGGATATGGTCATGACAAGGATAACTTAGAACGCTTCACTTGACTTGAACTTTATTGATACACCAGTTCCATGTTGTCTAGTTATCTCTGTAAAAACTGCAAATGAACAGTATATACATTTATATCAAGCATGAATTTCAATTGTTAATACACACATATATAAGGCATATCATTGTAGTCAGCATAAGCATACAGTCAATTAAGTGCTATCAAATTAAAGGCATTCTTTGAAGCTAGTATTCATTGTTTATAACATCATAATTATAGGCAATCAATTCAGTAACTTGTACATTAAGATAACTAATATAACCTATGTAAACTATTATGTAAGCAGACATGAAATATACCTTAAGTTATGTACCCTAGATCTGAGTTTGAGCTTCCAAGAATATTTAGAATTAAACGACTTATTGAGAAAATAATTGGATAAATAACTAACCTCCTTGGTCTCCACAAACTCCTTAGTCCCTTTCCCCGCAGCCCTGCGTTAAGTACGTCTAGCTTACTCAAGATCTGTATGCAAAGTGTCACAGAGGGTCATAAATTCTTAGCAGGGAAGGAACTGGGAGATACAGTATGCTTGCAAAGTTCATCACTTGTTGAACATCCAAGGTCGATCTCAGGGCCCTAGTTAACCAGTTAGCTACCAAAGCTTCAGCAGCAGTTACATAGTTTGTTACCTTGTTATTTTGGTAAGTCATTCTTCATTTCTAAGCTATTGTCTAAACCCATTCACTATATCAAAATCTGTATCTCCGTTACTTTTGACAAAAAGAAACTCCTTCAAGAAGAGATCGATTTGTATTCTAATTCATTCAGATATTTTTCCAATTATGCTTTTTCCTGATTATGCTTTTATTTACTGTATAACTGGTTAATTTGGCGTTTTTTGGCGAATGCCCATCAACGCCAAATTAAAGATCGCATAAAAATGTCTACGTAAAGATGGCGTTGTTCTGACTGCTCCAGACGCCGAAATGAATACAGGGAAATTACTTTTTTGAAAAAAAGCGCCAACTTAAGTACACGCCATTAACCAGTCATACAGTATGCTTTGATTTCATTAAATTATCTGAATACTTTTGGCCCGTATGAGCATTCATCGGTTAAGCAATAATGGGCAGGGCTCAAAACAAACTGGAGCCGGGATAGCAGGGCTCAAAACAAACTGGAGCCGGGTGAGCAGGGCTCAAAACAAACTGGAGCCGGGAGAGCAGGGCTCAAAACAAACTGGAGCCAGGAGAGCAGGGCTCAAAACAAACTGGAGCCGGGAGAGCAGGGCTCAAAACAAACTGGAGCCGGGAGAGCAGGGCTCCCTTGAATTCTCCTGCGGCTCCCTCAAATTTCTGTAGGGAGCCCTAAGATGTACTGATTTCTATACAAACACCTTTAACCTTTCCAATGGACAAGAATGCAAAGATTTTTTAAAACCATCTAAACCCTGTCATCTTGGTATTTATTGGATAACTCACTGAGTACTCTCAGATGAGTACCCATGTGCTAAGGTTTCAGTCATCTTTTTTTTTTTGGATAATTTTGTATTGGCCAAATTAGCCACCAGCAGAATAAGGGTTGTGGCTTTTGCAGGTGCAATTTGGCTCCCCCCGAAAAACAACAAAACAACTTAATTTCAACCCTGGTGGGTTACCTAAATTCAGTGAAATTACTCTTCAACTCATTCCCACTCACAAACATGCTGCAAATCTGTATATTTCTTGTAAGGAATTCTGATGATGACGTCTCCATTTCTATTTCAGTTGATGGCGCCCTGTGTGGTGGTGGATATCAGCAAAAAGGCAGCAGCGAAACTGGACGCCACCCTCGACGCGTCAGATCTCATTGAGTGGGAGAAACAAAATGGCCGCATTCCAGATGGCGCTGTCGTCCTCATGCATTCCGGATGGGGAAAATACTGGAGCGACCGAAATAAATTCCTTGGATTTGCAGGAGAGGGAGAAAACAAAACTGAGC
This sequence comes from Maea johnstoni, assembly GCA_963942565.1. Lineage (NCBI taxonomy): Eukaryota > Metazoa > Annelida > Polychaeta > Spionida > Magelonidae > Maea > Maea johnstoni. The sequence goes on from OZ012697.1 coordinate 3,198,554, forward strand.
ACTTCCCCGGCTGGAGCGAAGAAGGGGCAAGATGGCTGACCACGAAGCGCCCAAAGGTTGTGGGTGTCGGCGTCGATAGTGCGTCTTTAGATACGCCCAGAAACAAAGCCCATAGGGCGCATCAGGTGTTGTTAGGGGCTGGGCTATGGGGGTTGGAAATGGTGGCTAATACGGATAAACTACCAGCAAAGGGTACAAAGCTTATTGTTCTCCCCATGAAGATAGGGGGTGGGACGGGGGGCCCCACAAGGGTGATGGCGGTATGGGACACTCAGGCCTCATCAGGGTGGCCTTTTACTTCTGGGTTTAACATCATCCCATACCTTATGACTTCACTAGCCATGATGATTTCCGCTCTGGTTTTTTAACCCATTAATGCTCACAGAGGCCAAAACAGGCCTGACGATTTTTGATATATTTTTCTAACAGGGCATTTTTTTGGAAAATATTTGAAGGAGAAATGTTAACCAGAAGTCAAACGACAACTCTCCTCCAAATATTTTAAGAACTTTAGCTTTATTCCCAAGTTATTTTCAAAAGTATGAAAGTAGCAGATGATACTTTCTAAGGAAACTCTGAGTGTGAATGGGTTAATATGAAAGCATAACCTTAGTATACCGTAAATTCTAGATAATTTGTGACTTTTTATCAGTTATGATTTTCATGGGTTAAGGGTGGCTCATGTTTTCAGCAAGATTAACCCTTATGCAGCTGGCGGCTAACTTGGCAAATACAAAATTATGCTAAAAAACCTGAAAAATGATTGAAACCATGGCACACGGCTGTTAAGCGAGACCTGCTGGTTGCGTATTTGATTATTGACATTGGTGGCTATAGTACAAGTCTGCATCTGATCCTGTAATGTTGTTTTGATTTTAGCAAATCAAAACAACATTACAGGATCAATTCATGATTTGTAAATTTGCGCTAAGCAGCAATTTTGAATGCTGCGGTGCTGCTGCAAAATATTTTTTTCAAGCTACTTAAACTTGAGGGCTTGCTCAGACTTGCAAGTAGATCTAAAAGTTGATGTTGACCCCTTTTTTATACCTATATAATTTCATCAACAGCAGCCTCTGACTACTGTTCACATATCAATGATCATTAATTTTGAACTTTAAAATATATTATGCTTTTTACTTTTTTACTTCTTTAAAAATAGTGTGGTAACAAGTTAGTCAATTATAAAATCATAAAAAGTATAGTGGTGTAAAACATAACAATGTCATCAAATACCTCAATATCTATACGAAGATTTTTATTTTATTTCATACACTTGTATTCTATTCAAATGTCACGGAATATTTACAGAGTAGACACTACATATATGCAGTACAGGATTATGCTTGGGATAGTTTAGATTCATTTCAAGGTAGACACAATCCCCGATAATGTCATATTTAATATAATGTTATCCAACAGTATTGAATCTAATGGAACCAAACAGATATAATTCATTGTACATGACATCTAGGGTTGTAATTGAAATAAAGGAAGATAGCTTGAAGGTTTGTACTGTTATCAATGCTTGCATCCTTTGGTATCATTATTCATGTTTAGTGTTTTGAGTTCCTGCCCCCATCTGAAAAACCAATAGTCACGTGGCGCCACCTTTGCATTAGTAAGAACACTTTGGAAATAAAGGTGTAAGGTATGCAGGTAGAGAGACTTCTTTACGCAATGTCTAAATTTTACAAAAAAAATACTTTAGCAACACATGTGGTGCCATCTATGATCCAATAAGATCATCAATGTAGTTTAGGCAGAGGCTTGCAGGATAGAAGTCCCTTATGCCAAGTATCGAGTTTATTTTATCCATAATGCAGTTCATAGCTAGTGGTGCCACCTATGATTCAGTAAGATCATCATTGAAGTAAAGGAATAAAGCTTGCTGGAAGTTATTGTCCTAGAAGCCAAGCAGTTTTTCATCCATAATGCAGTTCTCCACATGTGGCGCCACCTATAATTCAGTAAGATCAGCATTGAAGTAAAGACTGAGGCTTGCAAGATAGTAGAGTCTTTTATGCCATGTCTCAAGTGTTTATAAGTCAAGAGTTTTTCCTTATCTGTGATGCTGTTTATACAAAATAGCATGTCTCACATGTGGCGCCACCTACGATTCAGTAAGATCATCATCGAAGACGAGGTGGACGGCTTGCAAAAGGGTAGAGTCCCTTATGATAAGTCTACACTTTGTTTTTGTCTGCGGTGTCGTTTATACAAAATAGCATTTTTTCTCACGTGGCGCCACCTATGATTCAGTAAGATCGTCATTGAAGTAAAGGTTGATGGCTTGTAGGTAGGTATCGTCATTCATACTCAGAATGTAGAATTCTTCATCCTCGTCTGCGATGCCGTTTATACGAAATAGCATTTCTCACATGGCGCCACCTATGATTCAGTAAGATCGTCATTGAAGTAAAGGTCGATGGCTTGTAGGTAGGTATCGTCATTCATACTCAGAATGTAGAATTCTTCATCCTCGTCTGCGATGCCGTTTATACAAAATAGCATTTCTCACGTGGCCCCACCTATGATTCAGTAAGATCATCATTGAAGTAAAGATGGATGGCTTGTAGGTAGGTATCGTCGTTCATGCTCAGCGTGTAGAATTCTTCATCCTCGTCCGCAATGCCGTTTTCCTCGAGAGTTTTCTGCATGTCGAGATTTCTGCCGTCATATTTCCAGGTGTAGCTTGCAGCATGGGCATTGTATCTGAGATATCTCTGTAAGATCTCTTCCATAATCTCCTCTGAACACACCTGAAATATACAGAGATGTACATTACAAATATATATAAACATTCAGACAAAGATATCAGCTTAGCACTGCTGAATTGTCACAACAAAGACTAGTGACAGTGTCAAGGTCATTATAGCCACGATTTAGAAATTGGATGTGCAAAATTGGCAATTGTAAAATTTTGGGGCTTCCTATTTTTCAAGGGAAACCACAATATACTCAAATTACAATCACAAACATGTATTTACCCTATTGAAATAAAGCATAATGTCCTCGTACTTATTATGGGCATTGTAATGAGGCGGAAAACAATTATATGTTAAAAATTGACATTTTAAGAAATTCTAACCGAAGACAATTGACAGTGCCCCCACCTGGATTTCCAGCATAAGTGAAGAAAATTCAATAACGAACTATACTTGACATTTTAGAAAATTGCTCACAAAAAAATTGGGTGTCCTGAGGAGTGATTTTTGAGGGTTTCGGTGACCAAATGATGCACTGCTGGCTAAGACTATTAGGAGTGTGATCGGTATCCAAGGTTTGGAATCGGAATCGGTAAAAAAAAAATTCCAATTCTTTCCGATTCCGATTCCTACCAACGTATACAGGGGGAGGAATAATAGCATTTAGGCTTAAAAATGTATCAGATGCTTCAGTTTAACATTCCCATGCTATAATTTCATTTTTTTTAGATTAGATTATCTAGCTCACTGAGCTACTGACTGGCATTGTCTCGTTACTTTGTCATCTTATTGAATTGCAATAATATGACGAAGTAAGCGCCAATTAGTATCAACATTTTGCCGATTCCGGAATCGGAATTGGAATGATCGGTATGAGATTTCATTTCATCTTTTCCATGGGATTGGCGATTCCATCCATTTCCTTGGTATCGATTTCACTCCTAAAGACTATGCAATTGTGTATCTTACCTCCAAAGTTTGATCTTGTGACGTGAGAGTGTTGATGATTTTGACGAAGCGAGTTTTCTTGGAGAGAATGCCGATGAGGTAAGACTCGTCCTTCCACCAGGGTCTGCCGAAGTCGTTGGCCCACTGTGTGTGTGGATACGGGGGCGGGATGTGCACGAAGCGCCCGTGAGGGGTGTACGGTATCACGCAGCCAGTCAGTGGGTCAACATGGGTGCGGATCTGAAGGAAAGGAAAATTAAAATCATGATAAAGCAGGGCTCAAAATATGTTGTTTTTTTACCATGTAGCCAAATTGCATCTTTAAACGCTACTTAACCTATTGATGCACATCGCGGCCAAAACAGCCTAGCATTGTCGATGAAAAATTTCATGCAAAAGCAATGTTAGAAAAATATTCAAAGAAGAAATGTTATTCAGAACCTAACCAACAAACCCCCTTCATATATTTGGTAAAAGAATTCTCAATTCCGAAGTCATTGCCAAAAATATCAGATATCCAGAAAACAATTCCTAGATATAAGTAGATAAACTCCTCGGTATTAATAGGTTAAATGTGTTGTGTATAGAAACGAGTATATCTTTGGGCTCCAAATTTGAAGAAGCAGCAGGAGAATATAAAGGAGCCCTCGGCTCCCGGCTCCAGCAAATGCTGAGCCCTGTCAAAATAAGTGGTCATATTTATGTTGATAATAATCAATTATAATAGATCAAAAATTTGGACAATTAATCGAGCTGAAATTTTCCAATGAATCCCATCACCTATTTACCTCTTTTGTCTTCGGGTTGAACCAGTGTGATATATCCTTCCCACCTGAACTAATTATAGGCTTCAACAGAACATCTCCTGAAAGGGCAAAAATTAAAGTAGTAGATTAGTTTTTAATATCATTGGTGAGGGAATTGTGACACACACTATAAAAGTACAGATTATAAACCAGACATAAAGTGTGCTTGCTTAAAAATGTGTATGCATGTAGAAAATAAATAGTTTTCATAAAAATGGGCTCAGTGAATGACAGCAATTTATTGGAAAAGCAGGCCAGCCAGGCAACTATATATGCATCAAGATTTCTTTTTCGATTTTATATAACCCAAGTAAGAGGAATGGGCTGGAAACTGTAAGAGATGAACTCCAAAGTCAATTCTGTGATGATTCTGAGAAATACAAAATGATAATCAATCCCTTTGATACCATATAAGGAAGTGGAATAATATGGCAGCTGTGCAGAGTTGTTCTTATATAAAGTGTCATATTGGTGTTCAAAGTATATAGTGAATGTATTAAGCATGGTTTACACGGAAAGTATATACAAATTGGCTAAAGAAAGCAGGATTGAGCATACTCTCAAGATAGACAAAGCCTATAAACATTTTTCTAAATGAACTAGTTCAGCAGCTACTATGAATAACAAGTCAATACACACATACCTCCCCGAGGAATGAATATTTGAATATCATGATCTTTTTACTATTGGCCGATGTGCCAGGGCCAAAAAGGAACATGGGGCAGATGGCCTACAACATTGTTCCCACTGTTAGGATAAGGTTCAGTAAGATGCTGTGCATCTGCAAGGCCTAAAAAAAGTTGTTTGTTTCCTGTAACCCTACCCTAACAAGTTTTTGTTCAAAAAAATCCCTACCCTAAAGTTTTTTCCACCTTCCCAACTCCCAATCAACGTAAAACGTGCATAAAACACACATTTTGACCAAAAAAATAATGCAAAAGTTTTTTTACCCTACCTACCCTATTTCTTTACGGACCGTTACAGGAAACAAACAATATTTTTATCTTGGCCTAAGGCAGGTGCAATCCTGTATCAAGCCTGAGGCAGTGTATTTATAATGCCTGTGTTATACCGTGTTTAGATTTTCCCTTCTTTGAACTATAAATATATGGATATTGGAATGTCTTCAGCCCTCCCAAATTATCATTCTGACTCCCATGGCCAAGTCAAGATAGTGGAGATTTTAACAAGACAACTGACATCAGATCATGGGCATTTCAATGGAGACTGCAGTGGGTTGGGGGCAGAAATTCCCTGCATCTTTAAGTGTGTTATCATGGTAATCAAGGAGATGAGATCAAGGGGACGCATCCTTAATCAATTATTGATGCCTCTGTATCTAACAGTTCAAACTGCTTATAATTAGGTTTCATTTTCTTTGCCTCAAGAAATATAGACTTTGTAGGCTTGTATAATTATTTTATTTATTTGGTTAACATTTGGGCTAGAGCCATACTAGGAAAATACAGTTGAGGATTTCATACACCTAGCTGTCATTACATTGTCAAATGTCAAAAATACACAGATTTTTAAGAGCCCTTCATTTATCTCAAAATTCAATCTCACTCATCTTTAATTACAGTTTTGTGACTGTCAAAAATAACTCTGTGAGTGTGACTCACTGACTGACTGTCAAAAATAACTCACCTTTATACTTTTCACAAAGTGGTGTCAAATTGTAAACTTTCCCCAAAAAAGACACCCATAAATCCTCTGGTGTGTTGTGGACTGACACTTCATTAGGCGTGAAATACTTTGGCCGAACCATTATGTGAAATACAAAATTGTGTGTCAAAATATGAATCCTCTCACATCTCTCCAGTTCTCTGCCAAGTGTGGTTGCTAATGAAAACTATCGAGGGAAGTACCCGGATATTTATCCGGAAGTAATTACTGCACATGCGCAATAAAGCATTAAAAATGGCTGGACAGGTGCTTGCACACTTTTATGTTTACTGATGTTTAGTGCAATAATGATATTTTAGTTAATCTTGTTTCGTTCGTACGTTATGTGAAGTTATGGTGCTGTATCTGTATTTGCATTTAAGTGTTCTTTTAGTTTACTTGGTGTCTTTATCGCTGCGTGTATCTTGAAAGTGTGAAGACTGACTGGAGGTCTCAGTCAAATGCCCTGTCAACCTCCCTCATCTGACATGAACTTGTAGCAGTCCAGTGCCTCTTTCATTTTTTCCCTGCTTGTAGTTTTATCCGTCAGAAAATGCCTGATTTTTACTCACCTTTGTCTTTCTGTAAATATTTGAAATAGAAAATTTATGAGAACTCAACTAACAGCTCCAATTATGTTACAGTTTTGAATGCTATGCTATATTTATACAAATATAGTGTTTAGTCAGAATTTTTTTAAGAATCACAAATCCAGATGTGAACATTAAGTAAAGATGGGTGGGGATTGATACAATCACTAGTTTAAGGGAAAGGGGTCATTGACAGCTCCCTTTGGAGCTAAAGAAGTTTACCAAGGCTCCCCATGTACTATCACCTACACACCCCTAACCTTTAAAGGACTCGGGGGGATGAGTGCCACAAATAGCAATTTTATTCATGACAACCAGTGATGATTTGGAGCAGTTCTTTAGTGGATTAAATCTATAGCCAGGATCTACTTAATTCTGGCTCTAAGCCAGGATTTAGAAACTGGGTGCTCAATATTGGCAGTTGTAAATGTTTGGGGCGTCCTATTTTCAATGGAGACCACGATATACTCTGATTACAACTATAAACATATATCTGCTTCTTGTAATAAGGCATAATATCTTTATACAATCTCACAGGATTTATATTTGAGTGAAAAAAGTCAATCATAATAAGGCATAATGATATCCTTATACAATCTCATGGGATTTATTTTGGAGTGAAAAAAGTCAATTGAAATTTCAAAAATGACATTGTAAGAAATTAAGACTAGTATGACTGAAATACTATCCTCCCACTCTTCACTGAAGACTCCATATATTTCTCCTATTCACCAGTCATCAAGTCAATCCTTCATGACAGTCTTCTAATCCAGATAAACTCCAAATGAGGCCTAAAAAAAATGTTCGTTTCCTATTACCCTACCTACCCTAATTTTTGGCCCCTACCCTAATCTTTTTATTGGCCAAAATATATATATTTTTTTTAAAGCAAGGTAAAAGGTTGTAATTGCTTCATATTCCATGCATGGCATCCAAAAGAAATTGAAAAAAGAAAGAAGAAAACATCAAATATCAGCATATAATACTAGTTCAGTGGATTTAAATATATCTAGATACCCCACTACTTTAAATGTTGCTTTTTTGCTTTACATTTACATCTTATACAGCATGGAAAAGAGAAAAAAATATATGATAAAATAAAATAAATTCCCTACCTACCTACCCTATTTTTTTCTAGCATGTAATAGGAAACGAACATATTTTTTGTTTAGGCCTGAACAGGTGTTTTAATGCAGAAACATTACTTGCAGGACAAGTCACCTGAACAGTCTGAGGAAAGAAAAAAGTTAGAAGCCTGGCTCAATAAAAGCATGAGGATTAGAATGACAGATGGAAGGACATTAATAGGCAAGTATAATCAACAACTGCATTTAACTAAAGGCACATTGTAATGATAATTGATTTAAGCAAACTGCATGCTTAACCCTTCCAATGCTATGGCTACTTCTGTCCAAAACAAAAGAATGCAGAGATTTTTGCAAAGCATTTAAACCCTGTCATTTTTGGTATTCATTCACTGAGTCCTCTGAGATGAGTACCCATTTGCCAGGGTTTTAGTAATTTTTCAAGGGTTTTTTGCAACATTTCGTATTTGTCAAATTAGCCACCAGCAGCATAAGGCCTAAAAAAAAAAAGATGTTCGTTTCCTATTACCCTACCTACCCTAATTTTTTGCCCCTACCCTAATATTTTTATTGCCCAAAATATTATCTTTCTCAAAGAGAAAAGTAAAAATTCATCACTGCTTCATATTCCATTCACGGCAAACAAAACAAATTGGAAAACGAAAGAAGAAAGCAACAAATATCAGCATATAATACTAGTTCAGTGGATTTAAAAGATCTAAATACCCCACTACTTTAGTTATTGCTATTTTGCTTTACATTTACATCTAATGCAGCATGGAGGACAGAAAAAAAATATGATAAAATAAAATAAATTCCCTACCTACCTACCCTATTTTTTTCTAGCATGTAATAGGAAACGAACATATTTTTTGTTTAGGCTTAAGGGTTAAACTGGAAGTGATCAGAGGAAAATTGGGCTGCCAATGTAGCTTGATGTCTTATAGGCTTATAGGTCATTGTTATCAGTCTTATGACTCCCCTTGGGCATCCTATTGTCAAATGACGCAATAATTTACTAGCGATAGAAGGGGATGTAGATTAGAGTTAGATGTCTCTGGTGATAGCTAGTAATTGTCTACATATCTCTGATTGAACTTTCGAATAGTGATTAATTAAAAATCCTCCAAAAATCATATTTTATAGTATTATAAATAAGTTTATTATGTTTCTTAGTTTATTGTATTTTCTGCATACCTAGATAGTAGATAGTGTCTAAATATCTGCTATTTAACTATTTGAACCAACCAATTGTGATTATTTTGAAATCATTCCAAAGTTGGTTCTATTTCATAGTATACAATTAACATGTACTGTAATTTGATAATTGGTCAGGTACTGAAAATAATTCCACTTTTAGAGATCATCTCTGATCTGTTTTTTCTATATTGAAGTTTTATTTAGTATATTTTCTATATATCTTTTCAGGAGTATTTGTATGCACAGATAAGGACAGGAATGTTATTCTTGGTTCCTGCTCTGAATATCTCTCCAGTGCTGGTAGGTGCCCTTTGTTCTTGCTCTTAGTCAGTGATTATAGTCCCATCCCCCTATTTACGTTTCCTCTCCTGTACTTTTTCACCTTTCAAGTAATTTAGATTTTTATTTATTTATGAATTGTCATTTATGTACTTAATTAGCTAATTTTAGTATAATGCTGTTTAGCCTTTCAGGTAATTTCATTTTTAGTTTACCTATGAATTATCACATACTTAAGTGACCTAGACTAGACAGAGGTGCCTTAGCATAGAATAGAAGGGCTTTAGGGTAGAACTGCCACTACCTACTCCTACTACTACCAGTAATACTACTACTGCTACTTCTAATACTAGTACTACTACTACTACTACTACTACTGAGGGTGATAATAATAATAATAATAATAATAATAGTAATAATAATAATAAATAATAATGATAATAAGAATAGTAATTAGAGTTATCTTTATTTCATGAGCATAACACAATCAAATACATGATTTGATTTTCGCTTTGGCACTCATCTAGATACCTCTTCCTTGTCTATTTCAGATGGTGGTGATAAAGAAGACCCCAGGGTTTTAGGACTTGCTATGGTGGCTGGCCATCATATAGTGTCTATAGAGGTGGATGAAATAAACCATCCCACGTCTATGGTAGTGTGATACGAGATTTATCTGGACTCTACTTATGAGGTGTATCTATAGCTGTGGTGCTGCATATTAACCCATTCATGCAGCTAAAAAAAGCCCTGACTATTTTGGTGACAACTTTCTGATAAAAGAATCTTTTGGAAAACAATTGAAAGAGAATTGTTCATGAGAACTCAATTTGCAACTCTATTTCTAATATTTTTCCAATTCATGCTTTATTTGAATGTTATTTTCAAAAGCATATATGCAGACCACAATTCTCAAATGGAACTCAAGGTGTGAATGGGTTAACTTCAAAAATAGTTCTGGGAGGAATTCATCTCCGAGTGCTGTTCCTACCGACATGTGAATAGGCTTGAAGAAGATTCAAGAATTGAGGAGAATGACTTGCTTCAATGAAATACTACACAATAACATACCTTAGCCCTAGTCCTGCTGAACCAAAAAAACTGACTCACCAGCTGTGCTTAGCCCGGTAATATCTGGAGGCACTTGCTGACCTGCTAATGACCATCCCGCTGAGTTATTCTCTAGGACCCCCTCAAAGCCTGTAAATGACCCAAAGAAGCTCCATTTTAAAGATCCCCTTAGACCCTTATTTCGACATATGGCAAATAGTGGTCGGACGATTAAGCGAGAACTCGAGCATTCGGTGAGCTGAGGCCGACTCGACCCGTTCGAACAGCATTTGAAATAATCGATTATTTCAAATGTGAAATTTCTGAAGAAAGTTTGTGAAATTACGCGGCCAAAACAGTCAAAAACATTAGAACTTTTGTTTAAGTGACACGGAACAGCTCCGTGTCAACACTCTTGAGTAAACAAATCTATTGCGCCATATTTGGTGCACTGATTCACCAAGTGCCGTGGTACACCGCATGTGTGCCTGGCAGGTGCCGGCGCATGCCGCGGCACAATAATGTTTAAAATCGTTTCCCTTAAAATTACGGCAATGTGGCCGTAAAACTCGAACCGAATCGATTAATTGTTCGAAATATTTTTCGGTCAATCGATTCAACAAATCTCTTCGCATCCGAACCCTAATGGCAAACTGGGGCAACTCCTCAAAATTCAAGTTGTGTCCCTAAAACCCCCAATGGTCAATTTTGACCCCAGGTTCCAAAACAATGCAGTTGGTAGGTTAGGTTACATCCAAGAATTCAGCAGGACAAGGGTTAAGGATGACAACACAATAGCCATGAGACACTCTTCTAGGACCACTACCTGGTGTACCTTAAGTGTGAGATTACTTTGGCCTAAAAAAAAAGTTGTTTGTTTCCTGTAACCCTACCCTAAGTTTTTTCTGCCCTCTCAACTCCCAATCAACGTAAAACATGCATAAAACACACATTTTTGACCAAAGAAATCATCAAAAAAATATATATTTTACCGACCTACCTATCCTATTATAATTTTTTTCAGTCCGTTACAGGAAACAAACAATTTTTTTAGGCCTTTCATGGTCATATTGCTCTCCTGTCTCCTGTTTATATTAGTAATCACTTAGTTATTATTGTTTTCTGTTATTCTTTACACATTACTACTTTGCTAAGTGCTATTTTGTATTCAATGGATACAATCAATCAGATACATTACATTATAAGTTCCAATGCAAAAACCAACTCGCCAAAATCTGATGAGTTTTACTGTGCTGAAAGATATGGATGTCACAAGGTGATACCATACTTTGAGAGTCTGATACCCCTGCATATAATTTTTTACTTAGAATACTGAAAGATGTAGGTGTGAGTGCTGAGAAGAGTAGAATTTTTGATAAATTTCCTCTTACTTTCTTCAAGTGTATAAAAGAAAAATATTGTAAAGTGTATTTAAAGATGTTGAAATAAAAGAAAAGAAAGAATCTGACTGTTATTGTTTTGAATTTTAAATTTCAAGGACAATGCTTGACCAATCACCCTTATTGTTACTATTAGATGGGGACTAAGCCAGGACTTATCCAACCTATCTTTTGGACTGGCAGTTCCCTGAAAAATTCATTTTTGGATAGGCAAATATTTCTCTGAAGAATTTTCAATCAACTTTATTGCAGTTATAACCGAAGATTTTTTTGACTTCCATACACCAGTTTTTTGGCAAAATGTCACCCTGTTGTATTTGTGTAATATTTGCAGAGTCCAAGGAAACATTTCCAAAAATTAGCACTCATATGAGACAGCAAGCACATTAAATGATGTAAAGAAGCAAACTTTGTCTTGCTATGTCAACATATTGGCTTGGTATGATTATTTTTGTAAATTGGTCAACTGACTTGATCCCAACACTTCCATAAATCCTAAGTTTTGACCGCCTCATTGGTGCAGTGGCAACATTGCTGGGAGGCATGGGGTCCAAAATTCAATCCCAGGCCGGGGCGAGTAAGGGTTCGATTCGTCTATAAACTGGGGCAATCACCGAAAACCTTCATTTCTTACTCTTTATTGTCTGTCGCCCTATTAGTGGGAGAGATTACTTTGAAGAGTTTCATATTCATTTCATATCATCGTTAGTGCTATCTGTGTCGTCTGCATATACAAAAACCTCTCCTTAAATGCCTGAGCCACCCTTTAAAAGGAAGGGTGGCGAACCCTTAAAAAAAAGAAGTTTTGACCCCCTTTATTTTTCTTTAATCCTGGGCAAGACCATGCAGGTAGAGATGGCTTAATTGCAAAGTACACAGTGAGCATCTATTGTATTCTGTTGCTGTTAATTAGATCTCCTATTAACCCTTATGCTGGCATCAGTCATTTTTTGCATCATTTTGTACTGGCCAAATTAGCCACCACCAGCTGCTGTTAATGGCTAATTTGGCCAATAAAAAACGATGCAAAAAATGCTAATAAAAAATGACTGAAACCCTGGCATAGGGGTATTCGGATAGAGCTATCTAATGAATACCAACATGACAGGGTTTAGATGATTTTAAAAAATCTTTGCACCCTTGTGCTTTGGACGGAAGTAGCCTTAGCCTTAAAAGGGTCAAAAAGCAGTTTATGGTACCGACACTCCTGCTTTGTATCAATGGTAGATTGATTTGATTTTTCCATAAAACAAATAGAAATCGAATTACACAAATGTAATTTAAAGAACTGCGTTTGTTTAATTATTGCGTGCAGGTGTTGAATGACAACCTATTAAGTCAAGAGTGTTGTACAATACTAGAATTAGGATCGGCTTTCCAAATATTGGTGTGCATTTTAATAAATGCTGAGGTACACATTATCTAAACTGCCGCAATAATAAAACGGTACACAGTAAATGATGTAAATGACAAGCATAAAAGACAAAACATGTTTGAAAAGTTGAGTTTATTTCCAGGATCTTACAACATACTTTGAGACTGCTCAACTGAATCTACACCATTAACCCTTATGCTGCTGGTGGCTAATTTGACCAGCACAAAATGATGCAAAAATCCTCAAAAATTATTGAAATCTTGGCATATGTATACTCATCTGGTGAATGCTCTGCAAGAGCTATCCAATGAATACCATCATTGCAGGGTCTAGATGCTTTTCAAAGATCTCTGCTTCCTTGTACTTTGGATGAAAGTAGCCTTGGCATTGGAAGGGTTAACAGATACACCAGCCCTCTAATGTAACCAGTCTCGGTGTGAATGAAGAGAAATGCTGCACAGGGACAAACACATTTAGCCAGGCGCCAACAGAGATTCAATTTGCAGTGCGACAGGGGGACAAATTATCTTATTATAGCGAAGAAAATTTCTAATGTAAAATATTAGAACGCCTCCATAATCCCACTATTGAGGTAGTATCTAGTTTGACTCAACCAAATTCAGATAGTTACAAATGTTCAGCAAATCAAACTGACTATACACCTGTCATGATATATTAACTCACTGTTACAGATTTTCCTGAGGCCCTTCAGCCTAAATCTTACATTCAAGTTTACACCTCAATTTTTTAAGTATGTAGCTTAACCCTTTTGCTGTTGGTAGCTAAAATGGCCAGTATAAAACGATGCAAAAAACCCTGGCACATGTGTACTTATCTGCAAGTACTCAGGGAGAACTTTAAAATGAATACCAATATGACAAAGATGGTTTTCAAAAAATCTTTGCGTCATTGTGCTTTGAAACCAAAGTATCCTTAGCATCAAGAGGATTAAACTGACATCCTTGTTTTACTCACAACTCGTCACTGATCAAAGCACCTAAGAAACGTTCATCTCAGAGCCAAAGTGTCTCTATTAGCTATATGTATAATGGACCAATATAGCTATTAATTGCAGGGTTCGACTATCCCATATGCCCTTAGATTTTACTGTGGGACACTAGATTTTTCAGACTCAGGGCCCAATATTGTATTATAACAACCAGAATTCTTGTTTTTGACAACTAAGTTTTATCAAAAGACCTTTTCGGGCCCTTAGCCAGAAATCTAAGTGTCACACCCTAAATGTCAGAGTCAGAGTGTCTCTAAGCTATATGTATAATAGACCAATAAAGCTATTAATGTTGAATGATTTCCATGGTAACTGTCATTTTCCGTGCCTAGTATTTGTATGGATCTCTGATCAGGCTCTGTCGTGGCTTGCCGTGTCTTGTCCAATATAGCTATTAATGTTGAATGATTTCCATGGTAACTGTCATTTTCCGTGCCTAGTATGTGTATGGATCTCTGACGAGGCCCTGTCGTGGCCTGCCATGTCTTGACCACCATTTCTTGTGGCTGCGCTTCTGATTATACCGCTTGTACAGATAGAACATCCTTTTCTTGATATTGTTGTACTCCGTTGGCCGGTCCTCTAGCAGGTGTCCTCCTTCAAAACCAAGCCTCCGTATGAGTCTCTGCATCTCGTTGCCACGGAAACCCCTCAGCCACGGTGGACCCTTAATGAGCTCTTTAGGGTGGATGGTGCCGTCACCCAAAATATCTGAAATGAACAAAAAGTTAGCAGAACTTTTAAGATCAGTCAAAACGTTTTTTTATTGGTTATCTTTTCATTTCTTGTCCTACAGGGACTTAGCCAGGACCTGTCCAGCCTGCCTTTTGGACAGGTAGTTTTCTAAAATAAAAACACTGTTTATACAGGCAAAAACTTCTAAGAAGAATTTTGAATTTGACTCTTTTAAACTTATAACCAGATCTTTCCCAAAGAAGCATCTCCTAGAACATGGCTGAAGTGTAAACTGACTTTCTTGACACATGAGGCTATTGAATGTGGTTAATACGAACATTTGAAGAAGCTGAGTAGCTAAATCTGGACGGAACGAAATTTTGCAAATGCTGTTTTGGACAGGCATTTTTATAATCCTGGCTAAGACCCTGCTGTCATGCCAGGTTTAGTTACTTAGTTATTGGTGGAGGAGACTGGAGAAATCACCTACTATACCCAAGTCACTGGCAACTTAATCACATGCAAGGAGCTTACAAGTGCAGTTGTGAAACACAGCAAGCTGCTTGAGTGTGTCCATCTAAAGGTAGGTATGAAGAGTGCAAAACAAATAACAAGCAAATAACTTGTTGGAAACAGGCTGCACTTGCAACTACTAGAGCAAGGATTGGCACCAAATTTTCATGATACAAAATGATATTTCATTAATGATACGATACCTTAACAATATTTTTAACGATACTTCCTGCCTGTCAGTGACTTAAATTTGTTGAATTTAGAACAGTCAACTTCAGAAATTTTGCTACTAATGTTGAATGATTAGAATGATATACTGTAAAACCCTTTATAACCACGCCCCTTTTTATTCACGCAACTGCCGTCTGAATCTGATCGCGGCCATTTAATTACGCGCATCAACTGTATCACCGCTAGATGAGGCATTGTTATGCTATTTTGAACGTATATCAGCGCCAGTAATAAATGCGTTATCATCACCTAGCGCGAAATGCGTGAAATTAAAAGGAGCGCGATAATAATGGGTTTTACAGTAATAATAGCGTTCTTCAGACTTCAGGGACTGACACTGGCACTCCTCTGCTTACCATAGGGAGTAAAATGGAATCTGGGGATCATTGGTCAAAATCCAGTGTCAGTTTGTTCATGTACGATCTTATACAATTTGGGACCACTATAGTCATGAACCTTGAATCAAGCACAAAATTCTGACGGTCAATTGTCAACTTTTCGAGTAGGGGTCTTTTAGATTTGCGAGCCAGGCCGTCTTTAAACATATTTGGATTATCTCGCAGGTATATATACATGCATGGTTCTCTAGGTAATATTTCCACAAATGCATATATGCATGTCAGACACTAGAAAAGTTAGTTTCGCAATATGGCAAGATTTTGAATATATTTGGTTTGATCACATATATTCTAATATGACATAAAAGAATTGAGATTGATGCATATTTACAGATTGGCATATGAAAATTATAGTTTATCACCAGTATAGAAAAATCTTGTATCAACTTGCCCAAATGCAAGTCTCTTAGTTGTAGTTCACTAAGACTTAGTAAGTTTAGTGCATGTATCATTGTATGAGAAAGTGGACAGTTGCAGTGTGAACAACCTTACCTATGTAATCATTTTGACCAAAGAGAGCTTTTTGAGAGGACCAGTTGTCTGAGACTTTGTGCTCAGGCATTGGCAGGGGCTTCTCACATCCAGCTATTCTCGGCAATGGACCTGCAAAAAATGGGATAGAAAAGAAATCAAACAAATGCCAGAAAACAACAGAATATATTCATATCAAATATTCAATTTAATGTATATATTTACATTTTACAGTATATGTGAAGTTGATCAGTGCACCAATTCTCTGCCACTCATCTATTTAACTTCAATTCTTGGTAATTTGGGACACATTACAATAATTATGATGTCTATGGGTTGAGGGCGGCTTATTTTTTATTTCGGAAAATAATGATAAAGGAGAGTAAAGCCCAGACTTCCCACAAATTATCCATGGTCTTAGCCAGCAGGGCGTCTGGGTGCCTTTTTGGACACCCAAACCCTTAAAAAGAACCCCTCAGGACACCCAAATCTTTTAGTTATAATTTCTAAAAATCTCAATCTCAAGCTTGTAATTGAATTTTTTCATCTCCTTATAATTCCCATGACATTGTTTAATGATATCATTCCTTATTTTGAGGAATTTATACACGTTTATGGTTGAAATATGAGTATATTGTGATCCCCCTTAAAAATTTGGACGCCCAAAAATTTTACAACCACCAATATTAGGCACCCAGTTTCTAAATCCTGGCTAAGACACTGAGCCTGTGATTGAGTGACCTGAGAGATCTGGCCGGTGAGATTATGGCAATGCTATTGTCTCTTTTCTCACCTTTTTTATGATAACTAGTTTATTGTCACTTGATAGACTTATTAAAATGTTTTAAAGGGAAAATACAGTTAGGTTTTGTTATATACACAAGATTCACAGCTCAATCTGGTGATAGATCCAAGATGGCCCAGATTTCCCAATAATTCGTTCCACAGACTCCTCTCAGAAATGTTGTGACATTCAAGTTACAACGTGCAACGAAACCAGTTCCCCTGTTGCAAATTGCAAGTGAATTTGGCAAAAAAGGCAATGGGGCAAGCTGAACAAGACCCTGACTTGCCCAGCTCGACAAGTAGGTGTATTGGGCAAAGTCCAATCTCACCTTTGTTAAGAGGAGTGGTGGGTCAAAGGGAAGTGCTGACGGGGCAAGTCAACTTAAGAGGCAGCTTGCCCCGCTCAGAAAATAATGTTTTGCAACCTATGTTGCACCCTGAGTTAGTAAATATATTACCTCCAGTGTAGTATTTGGTTTCATATCCAAATCTCTGTGGCACATATGGTCTGTATGGGGACTGGTTGTAATGGCTATAATCTTCATACGCGTCATACGGAACTTTCTCTCTCTTCCCGTTGCCTTTCCCCTGCTGACTGGAGGATGCTCGCGTAACCGCTACGATTGCACTCGATCTTGGTGCGGTCAGCTGTTTTTTTGCCACGCCCACAACACTGTTTAAAGCCGCTGATGGTCTGACAATCAACTGCCCTGCTTGCCGCAAGGCTGTGAATAGTAAGGACATCGCTTCTACTCACTGTACATCCACACTGCCTAAAATAGAGAACAGAAAGATGTTAGCCTCATGATGTAAGGGAATGCCCATTTTACAACATCATGCAGAAAATGGGAAACGACTGGTTTTTGAGATATCTTTTTAGCATTAAAATTCATAAAAAAAAGAAAATGTCAAATTCTCATGAATCAAGCTAATGCCAGGGAGTTTTATCTTAATCTTAATCCATATATCTCTGGTAATGCCCATGCTGAGTATGAGCATCATTACAAAATTTGTAAAATAAATGTGTTCAAGAGAGCAGTGAAAATTCTAATGGGTGAAAAACTATATCAGAAAGTATGTTCAAGTTAGCTGCCTCTGGATATATTGCAGTCAGGCTTGATTTATCCTTTGAGACATTTCAGACTTAAATGAAATGAAACATTTTAGCAGTACTATCTAGATCTCAGTAACAGGGGCCTGTTTCAGTACTGTCACTGTATGAACTGGGGCCATTCATGGTTACAAGCCGGCCCTCGTTATGTTCACAGGCACAATGTAGCCACTACTTTACTGAATCTGAAGGGACACGGTGCTCATGCTACATAAATCATTGTAGTCAGAGCATCCTGTTGTTCTCAGACTAAGTTCTACCTTTTCGACCTCTACTTGAATGTGTACTCACACTGCAGCAGGAAGTTGCATGTGATTCCCAGATTCGACGGAGACGAATATTTTGTAGCCTCCCATTGGCCAATATAGAAGAATATTTGCATAATGACCCATTACATATTTTGGCTATGATTTTCCTAATTAGGATGAAAAAATCAAATATGTATTGGTTGTAAACATACGAAATGATGTTCTATGTTGATTAAAAAGTGTAAATGAGAAAATGGTCTTTCTTTACACGCATTTTGCAGAGAGTGAGAACCTAAGTATCATGAGCATTATGAACTCTGCATGAAAGCTTGAAATTGCGTTCGGTAGTTGCAACGTTTAGCGCGTTTGAAGCATCTGACTCCACATGCCCAGAACGGGATGCATCGATGCACGTACATAGAGGGCATGTACGTTTTTCAAACACTGATTTTTTTCTTCAAATCTTCAGAGACGTTTTCCCCTAATTTTCAGACATTGTCTTCTTGCAAATTTTCTAAGAATTTAATGATTTTTATTTTTCAGAGACCAGGGGAAAATATAAAATAGTATGTTTTGATGATGGTATTTTCTTATATTGTACTGCCTTATAAACACAGTCTCCAGAAGTGGATATTCTTTAGCTGTGATTACTGTTTCATTTTTTTTTCAGTATTCTAGTCATATTTGTCTTTAATTCATTTGGAGAATTACCTTTGTAATTACAATAATGCGATCGAGCACAGTCAGTGAACATGCAATAAATATACAATACAGGTGAACTTGGATATGACAGACTCAATGGGACCAGGAAAATTGGTCCGTCATATGCAAAATCCGTCGTATACATATGACGAATACTTGATATGCATCGGACTGGGACCAAGCATATCGTCCGTCATGTGCAAAAATCCGTCGTACAGTGGTCCGTCATATCCAAGTTCACCTGTACAATACAATACTCGTGCTGGTATTGATGATATTTTTCAACAAGTCAATATGCATTGGTTATATTTTGCTTATATACGTGTAGTTTAGCAAGGGGATTCCCAGAATTAATTTTTTTTTTTACAATAAATATAATGATTGATGTGATACTTTCATAAAAAGTGTAATGCTAATTACTTAGCATACTTAATCTAGTCATAACAAATTATCTCTAGTTTAAGTGATGTTACCATTTAAAGTTTGATTTTCGTCACTTTCTCTGCCGTATTGATGCTAAGTCTTAAAAAGTATGGAAGTATTTTGGGAACATATTGGGACAAAAGGCCCAGTGGACAGTGGCCATGAGTGGCCTGGCTCGAGGCATGTGAGAAAGTTGCACTGCTTTCAGGTAGGCGGTGATTTACCATTATTATTGCTTCAGCTATCTCCTTCAATCAGAATGCTTTATTTGTACCATGTGACCACGTGTTATATGCTCATAATGCCCGGGGCCCGTTCAGTTATGGTTATATTGCCCCAAACCCGCTAGTTAATGAGGTCACCGATAGAGGGCTGCAGCTAAGCAGACTTGCATGCCATATGGCATATGTTACATGTTCATAATGCTTCCTACTCAGTTTACATTGCCCAGGCCTGCTCAGTTATTACCGAAATAAAATGTTGTTTATTGAAATAAATGACCATTTAAAATCAAGTGGCCTGTTTCCTTTTAGGAGCAATAATAAATGCCTTATGGACTGTTCCTTCGGGCCTGTGACAAATCCTCATAACGCCCTGGGGAAGTCAATAAGGCTTTAATGTTACCCATTATTCTCCATCAATAGTGGGTAACATGCAAGGACATGAAATTTCTTGAACCAGAGGTTTGAAGTTACATATCTCTGCTTTCAACACTTTTTGTGCAATTGGCCCATGAAACAGAATGACGTTTATTAACGTATAGAGATCATAAATTATTATTTCTAGTTTCGAATCCCTATTTCTGAATATCTGTGAATGAAAAAGCAAATATATAAGTTTCGAATTTTAATTTTAAACCCCTCCGACCTCGCGCAAGCATCGTATTTGACACATAGACAAACGCTTTTACTGTTCTACCACGCTGAATACGACTCGTCTACTGCTGTCAACATGGCCTCCGTGGTGAGGTACATCACAAACATTCTCCGATGGCGATGGGTGAAGTTCCTACTCGTCGGGGTGGCCCTCGGCCTCGTGTACATGTACTACAGATCAGCACCCAATGCCACATTCACGGAAAATAATCACAAGTTCTACCACTCGGACAAGCTGGAGAAAAAGGCCGAGGAGATTCTAAATAATGAAGAGGGCATGCACCACCCTGCAGCGAAGATGGTTCGAATGCAGGCGAAGTCACTCGAGAAGGAAGCCGAAAAACTCCACGAAAAGAACGCTGTCAGCAAAGCAGAGGAGATAGACATCATAATAACATTCACCAATGCGGCCAATAATTGGAATTTACGCGAAAAGTTCGAGGGGACGGTCTCGACCATGTTGAACTTTTCCAGTATAAATCTTGCCGTCCACATCATAGGAGATGCGGCGAGTCAAAAGATCGCGGCGGAATTGATGCAGAAAGCTTCAGAAAAAGTTGGCGCCAAGGCGAAATACAGGGTGTGTAACTTAGGTGTTTTAAATACATTAAGGTCCCTTTTCGACCATATAAATAAAATTGAGCGTCAGCGGACATATTCATATACTGCTACTTATTAATTTGTTTCACAGGTTTGTACTTAAAGGGCTTGTCTTTAAGTTGTTACGCACCCCGACAGGTGCTTTAAATAAGGGGTTTAAGTGGGCGCGGTCCGCTGGATGACTCAAGGTGCGTTGAGAGGGATACAAATGGAATTGCCACTGCTCTTTCGGAATTTAATGGGAATATTGCACATAACCCACAAGTGTTCACAGGGCCCAAAAGCAGCCTGGCAATTCTAGTGATATCCTCCAGTTGAAAGGATAGTGGAGAAAATACCTCAAGGACAAATGTCAATCTAAACACTACCTGAGAGTAGTAGACAGGGAGTAGGCACTGGGCATGCATCATCAAATTTCGCTGCCTCTCACTATGAGTCATAGATAACCTGTGTACCCCAGGATTGGCTGCCTGCTGACCCCATCTCCTTGGCAACCTATCTGACCTAGATAGGATGACATCCCCCAGCCAGCCAGTCAGTCCGCCAACATCCTGCCAGCCTCTTTCTGAAAAAAATCATGTGACCAATACTTCCCCAGGCTAAACTGCGTAACCTGAGGCGCACATACCCTAGGTACTAGCATGCTGTGCCTATTGGGTTGCGGATCAAGGGGATGTATTCCTCTGCTCATAGCAATTAAATTATGTAGTGAGTTCTGTTCATTACACCTTCGGTCTTATGTGTAACTTGTGGTACTGCTTGAATTTGGGGTAACTTTTGGGGGCTACAAAGGATTATATTCACAGTCAGTTCCTTTCACCAACAAACTGGTAAACCCTATCAAATACCCCAACCTGTGGTTACCATTCCCTTTATCAGAGAAATACATAACCTTGATCCGCAACCTCGTAGGCACTGCATGCCAGCTCCGAGGGCATCTGCGCCTCGGGTTACGCGGTGTTGTCTGGGGAAGTATTGGTCGCGTGATTTTTTTCAGAAAGAGGCTGAGAGTAGTAGACAGGGAGTTGGCAATCCAGAGCCTTATCTCTTTTCGCTGCCTCTATCTAGGTCAGATAGGTTGCCAAGGAGATGGGGTCAGCAGGCAGCCAGGCTGGGGTACACAGATTATCTATGACTCAATCTGGGAGGCAGCGAAATTTGATGATGCATGCACAGTGCCCACTCCCTGTCTACTACTCTCAGCCTATATGTAGTGTAGCCCAAATTTGATCAAAACAACCTCATGACTAGATACCTCTGTTATTGAGAAGTACCATAAATGCATTACACTACTAGTATTGCTATGTGGCATATATGTCTGGTACATTCCTGTTGTTGCATGTTGTTAGAAGAGTTGCTAGGCAACAGATGAAAACACATTGATTTTTCTCAGGGCCTGTAAGCCTCCCTCCTACAGATCCATAATAAAGCACTGAGTTGGGAGAGATAGACTATCTTTTTCAGTTATGCACACACAGTAGGGTATGCCTTAGCCAGGCTGTAGCAAAGTATTGACTATTTAACCCATTCAAGCCTATATAGTAGCCTGCCTCCCAGGCCATATTTAAATGTCCTCCCTTGTGGATAAATGGCACTGCGGTATACTAGGATGTCAGTTGGAAATATGTGATACAGACTAGAGCTCAAGTGTGTCCCCCTTGAGGATTTATTCAGAACTAAACCTTGAGTGAAATCAACTCGGGCCAGATCAGTGAAAGAGCCTCATATCACATACTTGTAGCAAGTCTAGCCTATAGCAGCCAAGATCGCCTGACACTTTTGGTGATCTCTCTCTCATAGAAGCAATATTTGGGAAATTTTTGAAGGATAATTTCTCATCAGAACACTATCTGAAACTCTTTGGTATGACAGGTCCAGCCGACACTGGTCAAGTAGATCTCCAGACATGAATGGGTTAAAGCAGCTAAATCTGGACGGGCGGAAAGTTTTGGAATTGCTGTTTTTTACAGGTATTTTTAAATCCCTGTTTAAGACCCTTGGACCGGTGGGGTAACATGCCTAGCATAGGTCCAGAGGTCCAGGTTGCTTTAGACTATCCGGCAATGGGATACCGGAAATTCTCGGAAATCTCGGCCGCCCTAGGAATCTCGGCCACTATAATTGATTTATAAGATAATTACTGGGGAATCTCACCCACCCTCGATCCATCCAAGGACGCATTTCACCAAATGTCGGCCACCAAGTATATTTTATTGATATAGAATAAAAATTTAGATTTGCAAAGTTTGCGATTGATTTTAGATTATAAACGATCGTTCCTAGTGCACCTATCCGCCAAAACACAATCGTCGGAAGTATGTAGCGTATCTCTGCGTGGAGAGTGAAATATAGCGTGGGCAGCGCACTTTTGAAATTAAGACTTGTCATCAAGTATAATCCAATGCGTAATCTGTGTGTGGTAGCAATAATCTATCAAGCAATGCTGATCTAACAGTCACACATTTGATGAAGAGAACATGGATACGTCACCACAGACCAGTTATCATATGGCCTATAGTGAAGCACCTGGACACACCTAATCTCGCCAAATCTAGTCTGTGTTACGCCACTAGGAGACAAAGACCAATGAGGGCTCCCATACTAGTATTTGCTAACATAGAGGAGGTTGCTCATGCACATGCACAGAACGCACCTCTTGAGTGGCTGTAGTCAAAAACTGGGCTTGGAGTCGTGTCCAGGTTCTGAACGAGATCTGCTGGTTGCGTATGCGGTGATCGACATTCATGGTTGCACTAACATATAATTTATTTTGTCTTGATTTTTTAGATGGTGAATCTTGATGTTGAAGAACTGGCCACGAAGATGCGTGAGATCGTCAAACCGATGCAGGATCATTTCAGCTATAAACCGGGGGCCTACTACAACGCGCCCCTATTCTTTCTCTCAATCGCCATGCACAGAGTCATGCCCGAGAAAATGCATCGCGTTATCATGATGGATTGCGATCTCAAATTCGCCTCCGATATTCGCGAACTCCATCAGCTCTTCAACGACTTCAAACCCGACAGTGTCATGGGTTTGGCGCACGAAATGCAACCAGTATACCGCCATACTTTTTGGTCGTACCGGCAGAAAAACCCCGGTACCCGGGTTGGAGAACCCCCACCGACAGGGTTAACGGGGTTTAACAGCGGGGTAGTGCTGTTGAACCTAGACCGTATGAGAAAGTCTGTGGAATACAACAATATGATTGACGGTAAAAAAGTGAAAGAACTTACAGAAAAATACGGGTTTAAAGGTCACCTTGGAGATCAGGATTTTTTTACGCTGATTTCGATGGAGAGGGAGGGATTATTTTACGTGCTGCCATGTTCGTGGAATCGGCAGTTATGTATCTGGTGGAAAGACAAGGGCTATCAGGATGTCTTTGACTTGTATCATAAGTGTGAAGGAAAGATTAACATCTGGCACGGCAATTGCAATACTCCATTTCCAGTATGACCTTTTCAACGAAGGATTTAGGCCTAAAAAAATAAATTGTTTGTTTCCTGTAATGGCCCGAAAAAAATAGGGTAGGTAGGTCGGTAAAAAGATATTTTTTTGCATTATTTTTTTGGTCAAAAATGTGTGTTTTATGCATGTTTTACGCTGATTGGGAGTTGGGAGGGCAATAATAACTTTAGGGTAGGGATTTTTTTGAATAAAAACTTGTTAGGGTAGGGTCACAGGAAACAAACAACTTTTTTTATGCCTTATTAGAACAGAAGTAGGGATTTCAGGTATTGTAAGGGATTAGGATTATTCTTTTTTTTTTTTCTGCAATCTTTTCCCTTGCACTTTATTTCAGTAAAACTTTTAGTGAGTTCTTTTTTCGAACAAAAGTAGGAATCTGAGGATAACAGACGCTGGGAATACCTTTATTTCCTATTTTTGCAATCCTTCTAGCAGTTTATTTCCAATGTGAACTTTTAGAGAGGTTTTTTCTTGAACAGAAGTAGGAATCTGAGGATTATAAGGGCTGTGAAAACCTTTCTTTTGTTATTTCTGCATTCCTTATTCTAGCGGTTTATTTTCACTTCTTCGGATTTGAGATCTGACGTAAGTTTATGCTTAATGACATTCCTTTAAACCCTTTCACTGCTGTGGCTATTTTGACCAAAACAAAATGATGTGAAAATGCTGCAATATCACCAAAACCCTTGCTCCTTGTACTCATCTGCCTAAGGATAAGTACCAATGTCATATCATATCATATCGTTTAAGATTTGAAATATAAATAAAGTTGACTTAATTGCAAATTCCTGAAACTAACAGTGCAAAATTAGGTCCAGAGAGGCAGACATTAGGCCTAAAAAAAAGTTGTTTGTTTCCTGTAACCTTACCCTAACAAGTTATTATCCAAAAGAATCCCTACCCTAAAGTTTTTTCAGCCCTCCCAACTCCCAATCAACATAAAACATGCATAAAATGCACATTTTTGACCAAAAAAATAATGAAAAAAAATAGTTCTTGCCGACCTACCTACCCTATTTTTTTCGGACCGTTACAGGAAACAAACAATTTCTTTTTTTAGGCCTTATTGTTAGAATATTATAAAGATATTGTAGCGTTAAGGAAATATCAGTATTTCAATTTTCATCGTACCATGAACATTTTAAAGGTGGCAATCCCTCCCTACATCTGATAGCTCTCAGCAAGAGCTTCAAAATGAATATCAGCACAAGGCAGTTCAGATATTTTTCAAATATTTTTGCTATTTTGTGCTTCGGACAAAAATAGTCACAGCAATAGAGGGTTTAGAATATTTACTTAAATTTGTCCCCAGAAACTCAGGCTGTATGAGAGTTAGCCCAAGGAAGCATTTTAGTATTTATGACAAGCCTTCTGAAGTTCGACTGAAATTTAAAAATATATACTTTGAGTGGGGGTGGGGGGAGGGGGCTGCTTCATTCATAAAACTCTAATTTGATTAACCTTGTTGTTTTAGTTGATAGCTATTTCTTTTATCATCTAACCACACCATTCTATAATGACATGATAATTTAGCAAGTAGCCATCATACTAAGGCCAAAAAAAAAAGTGTTTGGTTCCTATTACGTCCTAAAAAATATAGGTAGGGTAGGTAGGGATTTTTTTTTTATTCTTTAACTTGCATGATTCCCTGGAGTTGGATGGCTTTGATAAAGGTTTGCCTTGTTGTAATTGTCTTTATATGCATTAATTGTAGGCCCCTGCTTCTGTTCATCCAGAAATTTATAATTTAATGGTTGGAGAATTGGTATTTAGGACGGCGAGGCAATTTTTTGGGTAGGAACAATTTATTTTTCAGTAGGATTGGCAAAAAAACTCTAGGGTAGGGGACAAAAACTAGGTAGGGTAGGGTAATAGGAACCAAACATTTTTTTTAGGCCTATTAACAAAGTGACTATCTAATGGTTTAACATGGTTGACCAGCCAGGAGTAAGCTATGTTTTTGGATAAAATCTTACAGGATTACTAAAGATTTTTTTCTTTCATTATCCACTATTTTGCAAGCAAGCATTCTATTGTTTAAGCTCCAGAGTATTATTATATTTTGCTTAATCTCATCATTGCAAAAATCCAGCAAGGTGTCTGGATGTCATTCGGAATCCCAAACCCTCAAAAATCACCACTGAGGAATTTCCTTAACCCTTCCAATGCTGAGACTACTTTCGTCCAAAGCACACAGATGCAAAGATCTTTGAAAATCATCGTAACCCTGACATGTTGGTATTTATTGGAAAGCTCTCACTGAGTACTCTCAGATGAGTACCCATTTGCCAGGCTTTCAGTCATTTTTCAGGTTTTTGCATCATTTTGTATTGGCCAAATTAGCCACCAGCAGCATAAGGGTTAAATGACTTTTTCAAAGCGCAAAGTTGATTCTTTTACATCAATACACTTTCCATGCCATTGTATAGAGATACCATACCCTTTTTCAAGAAGTAAATACATATTTATGGTTAAAATAGGAGTATATTGTGGTTTACCTTGAGAAATAGGACGCCCCCAAAGTTTACAATTGCCAATTTTGGGCACCCAGTTTCTAAATCCTGGCCAAGACCCTGCCCACACATATTTTTACCTTCCCTACAATTCTTCAATAATAGTGTGTTGATTAACGGTGGATTGTTTTATTATGACTGGTCATCTCTTGACAAATATGTTCCTGTCTCATTCTCAACACTTTTTGACAGGAATTAAAAAGATTATGGATAGAAATATGAACTTGCCATGCAAGAAAGCCATGCATACACTTGAGATTGATGGGTGAAGGAAATCAAATGCCTCTCCATGAATGAACTTCATGGTTTCAGAAACTACCCTGCTGCCATTCAGTTACGGATAGTATATTTACAAATGAGTGCTGACTTCATAGATGTGGTTACTTTGTTATTTCATTTTTCACATATATATGCTTCAAGTGGGTTCCCCAACACAGAAACTGACTTAGTTTAAAAGCTACCTGGAAATATGCGGTATTGAAATCAATCGTTAACTAAGGTCACAATTTCCCCAGCATTTGCAGCAGAATATCCATGGGACAAATGGCTCAACTCACCATCCCAAGAAGGCATTTGATGTGATCATTTGTGTTATCTATGAGGCTTCAGTGAACTTTGCCTAACCTTGTATCATCAAGTACCGTATTCCTCCATTTAACCGCACAGACCCCAAATAAGCGCACCTCCACTTTTTTTCTGAAAAATTTGGAAGGGGCAAGCCAGCAGACTTTACTTTCTGGCCTTCTGAACCTGAGAAGGCTGTGGGGTGCGGCTATATAAAAGATTGCCAATACCCTTTCTAGCGATTTATTCCTAGCCTGATACCTGCATGTGTGCTTAAATGGAGGAATATGGTAGTCATTTGTGTTATCCATAAAGCTTTATTTAACCCATTAATGCTCACAGCATGATTT
The DNA here is from genome assembly GCA_963942565.1 of Maea johnstoni. Lineage (NCBI taxonomy): Eukaryota > Metazoa > Annelida > Polychaeta > Spionida > Magelonidae > Maea > Maea johnstoni. The sequence continues at coordinate 3,226,603 of OZ012697.1, forward strand.
TGGCGATATCTCCTTAGGCAAAAGGATAATTTGAAAAATATTTGAATGAGAAATGTTCATCAGAACGTTACCAACATCTCCCCCTCAATTATTTTGTGAAATTATTCTCGATTTTGAAATTATCGTCAAAATAGTCATAGATCCAGACGAACTTTTCTTGAGGAACTCTTGAGCATAAATGGGTTAACATTGCTTAACCATGTATCATCTTGTATTTACTTGTTCTCATGACCCAATTATCAGGAACTGTATATACCTATTGGCAAAACAGTGCAACCATTTCCACATTTACTCAATTGTATTGTATGTTTATTGACAGTGCAACCATTTCCACATTTACTCAATTGTATTGTATGTTTATTGACAGTGCAACCATTTCCACATTTACTCAATTGTATCGTATGCGTATTGACTGCGTCCAGACGCAAAATCATCTATATGCTTATCATGTGTTGATCCATTCACACTTAATGCTGCCAAAACAGGCTTGATGATTTTGATGATATTTTTCTAACAAAAGCATTTTTTGGAAAATATTTGTAGGAGAAATGTTAATCAAAAGCCAAACAGTAACTCTCCTACAAATATATTGTGAATTTATGCTTAATTCCTAAGTAATTTTCAAGAATATAAGAGTATCAGACGATCCTTTCTAGTGGAACTCTGAGTTTGAATTGGTTAATCAATATTGAATGGTAAAGAAAGGAGGAAATGATAACTTGTATACTGTTCAAATTTTACTTCCCTTAACCCTTTCATGCTTGAAAGTTCCTCTAGATATTGTTGTTTGGATCTATTATACTTTTGACGATAACTTTGAAATTAAGAAATATCTTACAAAATATTTGAAGGAGAGTTGTTAGTAGTGATCTGAATAACATTTCTCCTTCAAATATTTGTTGGTAATGACGAGATGAACAATTTCCTTAAAATATTTTTCAAATTTAACTTTTATTTGAACTATCAGGCTGCATTTGGCCACTTCGAGCATTAATGGGTTAAGATCAAGCACCTACCTTTTTGAAGTTGAGTTTTGCTTTTTTCATGAAGTTAAGAGATATTTTCTTCTATTTTCTCATTTGAAGCAATATATTTGCTTTTCCAGTGTTGTGGAATGTTAGAAGTGATTATTTTTAGAGGTTGTTGTACAAACAACAACCTATATTCAGTTCGCTTTTGTTGTCTTGCATTCCCGGGGGGGGTCCTGGGAGCTGGTTGATGCATTTTCCCTATGTTGTCTTACATGGCATTTTTGGAAAATTCTAGGCGAATGATCTGGAGAGTGGGGTGTGGTGGGGTCGTTTTGTTTAATGTTTCTGTTAGAGTTGGGTGTGTAGTTTATAGAGTTTGTTTCATTGTTTCTGTGGGTTGCCTAGTTTTTTTTTGGTGGATTTTTACGTGTTTATACATTACGTTTTCTTCACTCCAATACGATTCTGTAGCGCGTCTGGTCTGGTGGGGCGGCCGTTGGATGCGCATGCGTGGGTGGATGCGCATGCGTGGGTTTTCTGCATATTTAATGCGATCGGCTAATCACGTGACAGCACCACGTGGTTTGTCTCTGGTGAATTATCCAATGAGCGGTCTCACTGCCTCACCGTCACACCACGTGGTACTCTTTCCCGCGGTTTATTAACCAATGAGCGGCTATTTGTATTTCTTTTTGTACTATTTTACTTACGTGTTCATTCACGTATTTCTTACATTGGCTAGGTTACCCTCCGCCATTTTGAATATCGGTTTTGCCGAAATTTGCACCCCGATTTCAAAGCTTTCGTTTGTGGCCATCTCTAACTCTAAAATTCTGAAACCAAAAGAATTAACAAGCCAAGTATCTATATTATTAAGATTAATTCTTTTGGTTTCGGAAAATCGAAAATATTTTGAGATATTTGTCAACACGCATCGATGGTGGCGTGAACATGGCGATGGGTCGGGTTTGACGAAATTTGCACCCCGATTTCAAAGCTTTCGTTTGTGGCCATCTCTAACTCTAAAATTCTGAAACCAAAAGAATTAACAAGCCAAGTATCTATATTATTAAGATTAATTCTTTTGGTTTCGGAAAATCGAAAATATTTTGAGATATTTGTCAACACGCATCGATGGTGGCGTGTTGACCACGGCGATTAGTACATTCTCAATGGTACCTCGCCGATTCCTGTCAATTTCATCAAGCTATCTCCCCCCGATCACAATATGACTACCTACCTGGATAGATGAGATCTCAATCATTTTTTTAATTCAACTTCAGGTTGGAAGCGAAAAAATAGCTTTTCGCTACAACCGGAAGTTGATTTTTTTGATATAGCGAGATTAGGGCATTGATATGCATTGTGTGCATTTCACACAAAAAACATACTTTTCTGCGATCGGCTAATCACGTGACAGCACCACGTGGTTTGTCTCTGGTGAATTATCCAATGAGCGGTCTCACTGCCTCACCGTCACACCACGTGGTACTCTTTCCCGCGGTTTATTAACCAATGAGCGGCTATTTGTATTTCTCTTTGTACTATTTTACTTACGTGTTCATTCACGTATTTTTTACATTGGCTCTAAGGTTACCCTCCGCCATTTTGAATATCGGTTTTGCCGAAATTTGCACCCCGATTTCAAAGCTTTCGTTTGTGGCCATCTCTAACTCTAAAATTCTGAAACCAAAAGAATTAACAAGCCAAGTATCTATATTATTAAGATTAATTCTTTTGGTTTCGGAAAATCGAAAATATTTTGAGATATTTGTCAACACGCATCGATGGTGGCGTGAACATGGCGATGGGTCGGGTTTGACGAAATTTGCACCCCGATTTCAAAGCTTTCGTTTGTGGCCATCTCTAACTCTAAAATTCTGAAACCAAAAGAATTAACAAGCCAAGTATCTATATTATTAAGATTAATTCTTTTGGTTTCGGAAAATCGAAAATATTTTGAGATATTTGTCAACACGCATCGATGGTGGCGTGTTGACCACGGCGATTAGTACATTCTCAATGGTACCTCGCCGATTCCTGTCAATTTCATCAAGCTATCTCCCCCCGATCACAATATGACTACCTACCTGGATAGATGAGATCCTCATCTATCTGATTCAATCATTTTTTTAATTCAACTTCAGGTTGGAAGCGAAAAAATAGCTTTTCGCTACAACCGGAAGTTGATTTTTTTGATATAGCGAGATTAGGGCATTGATATGCATTGTGTGCATTTCACACAAAAAACATACTTTTTTCAATAAATTGTCACGTCGCCGTTTCTGGGTCAAAATTTACAAATGGCCCATCAAAGTGTTCGCAACAAATAGGGCTTTTACCCTATTATCATAACTTGTTGCTTATATTTGTAATTTTTGAAAAAAAATGGCGACTTCGGAAAAAAACGGCAAAAACGGCTTTTTGGAATGTTGATTTAGGAACCCTGGCGAAATTCTAAATTTACTTATTAATTTCGCCACTAAAACCGGAAAAAAAGTTTCAACTTCAAGAAAACAGACTCTAAATAATCCATCCTGCCCATTTGTGGATTTTCTTTGATCCCCACAATCGTAAGAAAACAACTTTGAAAAAAACGGAAGTAGTATATATTTTTATCGCGATTTCAGCAGTCAGTATATATACCCTTCTCACCATGAGTGTAGTATGCAGTCCTGAAGTTAGCAGACCTTTAATCCTGCCATCCCTTCCGTTCTCACTGTTGTTGTATTTTAGATAAAGATATGATTTTAATTGTTTTGGGTGACAGGAAAAGTGTGTACTGTTATAATTTATTGGTCACAAACTTATAAGCCCAAAGAGCATGTAATGCGAATGCATGGGATGGCAGGGTTAATGGTCTGCATACTTCAGGATTGCATTTTCACTCATGGTGAGAAGGGTGTCAAGGGACATAACTGCAGGCAGCACTCATAGAAACTGGCTTCGACATCATACTGCATCTACACCAAAGAGCATCATAGGAACTTGATTCACCTGACAACCCAAAATAGTAAGCATACATTAAATTGAAATAAATACAAAAGTATCAATACAAAACTATCACTCAATATACAATTTTATAAAAACACATCCACAAAATATAGAAACCATGCAAATCTTCACTGTCCCTCAAACAAAACAATTACTGTTTAAAGAAGATATTGTGTCGGTGTGATAATATAAGATTGCATTTGGTGAGATATGTTTTGTGTTGATATTTTTGTGTTGCTTTGATGGTATGTATGACTCTAAATAATCCATCCTGCCCATTTGTGGATTTTTTTTGTTCCCCACAATCGTAAAAAAACAACTTTGAAAAAAACGGAAGTAGTAAATATTTTTATCGCGATTTCAGCAGTCAGTATATATACCCTTCTCACCATGAGTGTAGTATGCAGTCCTGAAGTTAGCAGACCTTTAACCCTGCCATCCCTTCCGTTCTCACTGTTGTTGTATTTTAGATAAAGATATGATTTTAATTGTTTTGGGTGACAGGAAAAGTGTGTACTGTCATAGAAACTGGCTTCGACATCATACTGCATCTACACCAAAGAGCATCATAGGAACTTGATTTACCTGACAACCCAAAATAGTAAGCATACATTAAATTGAAATAAATACAAAAGTATCAATACAAAACTATCACTCAATATACAATTTTATAAAAACACATACACAAAATATAGAAACCATGTAAATCTTCACTGTCCCTCAAACAAAACAATTACTGTTTAAAGAAGATATTGTGTCGGTGTGATAATATAAGATTGCATTTGGTGAGATATGTTTTGTGTTGATATTTTTGTGTTGCTTTGATGGTATGTATGATTATTTTTTCAGGTTGCATGGTGTAGGTGAAGTAGCAGACCTGAAGTATGCAGGCTTCTACCCTTTGATGCCGATGCCGGTCCCATACCCCTTCAACCCAGTGCTCGGGCCCAAGCAGCATCTCCCTGCATTTGTATCGCCCAAGATGCAAAACAAACGAAAATACTGATCAAAATAAAGGGAAAATTACAAAGTTTGTGTTTCTGATGTATTTTTTAACACTATTAGGTATGATAGAAAGATAAAGAAGTTCAAAGAATGGGAATTTTTTTTGAAATTGTTCTAGACTGATATTTAATGTACATTCACAAACTGGCTCTTATAGTTGTATTTCTTGGCACTATTAGGTGTGATAAAAAGATAAAGAAATTCAAAAATAGGGAAGTTTTTTTAAGTGCGGATTTAGATAGAAATCTTATGAAAAGTTTGGAAGATATGTGTTTCAGATGTATTTTTTGGCACTATTAGGTGTGATAAAAAGATAAAGAAGTTCAAATAAAAGGAAATTGTTTTAAATTGCTCCAAACTGATATTAATGTCTATTCACAAACTTGGTTTTTGATTAAAAAGTCTGTAAGTATCATCAGCAGCATTACAAGTGTGTATCAGTCTATTTTAGGTTTAAGTACAAAGTTATTGCATGCATATTGGGTTTCTGGTAGTGCTGGACCTGCTTTAGTGGCGGAAGATCATGGCCAGGGGCATATGTCCCTTAAGGGGCCATATGGTTGATATTTGTGCATGTTTGCATTCAGGCAGTGTTTGGCCATTTTCATGTAAAGGTAAGTCACGGACTAAAGTTCTTCAGGCAGCAGCATATTAGTTGTGGCAAGCATGCTGCTGGTGGGGTTTTGTTGGCTGTCATTTGCAGTGCTGGTTGTAGGCTTTTCCCATTCATGTTTGGTGATCTACTGGATTAGTGGTGGTGAGTTTGCCATAGTTTCTTGGATAGCTAGGAGTGGGTTATAGTTTTCGAAAATATTTGAGGGAGGGTTTTAGATAGAATTCTTTTGAAAAAATTGAGGGATATGTGTTTCAGTTGTATTTTTTGGCACTATTAGGTATGATAAAAAGATAAAGAATTTCAGTGGAAGGGAAATGTTTTAACTGTCCAGGTTTGGGGGTTTTGGAGCATTTTTCCAGGGAAAAAATTGAATAGTTTGTGTTTCTGATGTATTTATTGGCACTATTAGGTATGATAAAAAGATAAAGAAGTTCAAGAAAGTTGAATTTTTTTTAAAATGTTCTAAGCTGATATTTAATGTCCATTCACAAGCTTGGCTCTTCTAGTTCATCATCAGGTAGCAAAATCACATAATCCAGGAACATATGCCCCTTAAGGGACCATAAGGTTGATCCTTGTGCATGTTTGCACTCAGGCAGTGTTTGGTCATTTTCATGTAAAGGTAAGTCACGGACTAATGTTCTTCAGGCAGCAGCAGGTAAGTTGTGGCAAGCATGCTATTGGTGGGGTTTTGTTGACTCTCATTTGCAGTGCAGGATGTGGGCTTTTCCCATTCATGTTTGGTGATCTACTGGATGAGTGATGGTGGGTTTGTCATAGTTTCTTGGATAGCTAGAAGTGGGTTATAATTTTGGGAAATATTTGGGGGAGGGTTTTAGATAGAATTCTTATGAAAAAATTGTAGGATATGTGTTTCAGATGTATTTTTTGGCACTATTAGGTATGATAGAAAGATAAAGAATTTAAGGAAAAAGGAAAATGTTTTAAAATGCTCCAAACATATATTTAATGTCCTTTCACAAAGTTGGCTCGTATATTTTTTCATCTGGTTGCAATATCACATGAACCAGGGGCATATGCCCCTAAAGGGTACATAAGGTTGATCCCTGTTCATGTTTGCTTTTAGGCAGTGTTTGGCCATCTTCATGTAAATGTTTTGTGTTACTTTGATGATATGTCAGATGTCAAATTTTTAACCCCGCCCCCCATCGCTCTCTTTTTCTGAAGTATGTGTGTTAAAATGTTCATGTTTATATTTGGCGGATAGGCTTAGTGATTAGTTTAGTTTGTCAAAAGTTGCATTTTATTTATGCGTGCTGAATTTTAGGTTATGATGAAATTTTTTATTCGCTGTTTAACTGTTGGTCTTTTTTAATATTTGAGAGCCGGCACTTATTTTAATGCATGGGCTTTGTTGTATATACTTAGCTTATGTGTTAACATTTTGTGTTGTGGGGGAGAGTCACAAGCCTCTGTTAAGGGGGAGTGGATTTTTGGCTGTTGGCAACATGTTTGATTTTGATGTGGTGTTATTTGCAGGCAGCCAGTCAGTTTGTTACATGCATCAGTGATTGACTTTAACATTTTCATACAGGAGCAGATTTGGCTCCCAGGATTTTAAGTTTAGGGGCTATTAAATTCCTGTGCGGCCACCACGACGGTATGGTTTTGCCAGGGGTGCATTGTCCAGGTTTGGGGATCTTGGGGCATGCTCCCAGGGAAAAGTTTGAAAGGTTTGTGTTTCAGCTGTATTTTTTGGCACTATTAGGTATGATGAAAAGATAAAGAATTTCAAAAAAAGGAAAAGTTTTTAAAATGCTTTAAGCTGATATTTAATGTCCGTTCACAAACTTGGCTCCTATAATTCATCATCTGGTAGCAAAATCACATGGTTCAGGGGCATATGCCCTTTAAGGGACCATAAGGTTGATCCCTGTGCATGTTTGCATTCTGGCAGTGTTTGGCCATTTTCATGTAAGGGTAAGTCACGGACTAAAGTTCTTCAGGCAGCATTAAGTAAGTTGTGGCAAGCATGCTATTGGTGGGGTTTTGTTGACTGTCATTTGCAGTGCAGGATGTGGGCTTTTCCCGTTCATGTTTGGTGATCTACTGGATAGGTGATGGTGGGTGGTGAGTTTGTCAAAGTTTCTGGATAGCTAGAAGTGGGTTATAGTTTTGGAAAATATTTGAGGGAGGGTTTTAGATAGAAATCTTATGAAAAATTTGAAAGATATGTGTTTCAGATGTATTTTTTGGCACTATTAGGTATGATAAAAAGATAAAGAATTTCATAAAAAAGGAAAATGTTTTATAGTGCTCCAAACTGATATTAATGTCTATTCACAAACTTGGTTTTTGATTAAAAAGTCTGTAAGTATCATCAGCAGCATTACAAGTGTGTATCAGTCTGTAACCACTAACGAAAAAACACAAAAATCAGAAAAATTTCAAAATAGCAAAATATTAAAAAAACAAAAAATTGCAAATGATTAACTACAAAAAGACATACAAGGAATCAACCTCTTGACGCCACTGGCGTCTATCTTGTTCTATCTTTTTACTGTTGTTTTATTTTGTATGAAGATGTTGACGATGGATTGTGATATACAACAGATGGTTACATCTAGGGATGGATACCTAATAGAACAAAACGGTATGCAGGGCTCAACATTAAGAAAAAACTTCATAAGCCTAGCAGGGCTAGTAACCATAGCTTTTACTAGCCCTGAAATACTTTTGCTAGCCCTGAAAATTGATGACATGAACACGCAATACTTCTTTAGTTGCTGATATTCAAATTCTGTCTAGCCCCTTAGGGCTACTCCCATGTAGAATTTACTAGCACTGATTTTCAATAACTAGCCCGGGGCTATGGGGCTAGCCTTAATGTTGAGCCCTGGTATGGTACAGATATTGGTACCAATGAAAAGGTACAGTATTTCAATGGAACTGTTAACAGTACTTCATTGCATTACTAACTTATATTTTATATTGTGAATATAAAATGTTTAGGATTCTGGACAATCGCTTATAAATGGTAACACAGTGGTTAGTATTATTTAGATACCTTTAAGGAATGAAACAGAACAATACAGTACTTTTGAAACGATACCGGTACCAGTACCTCTTAACAGTATCCAACTCTACTTACATCTCTAAAGCAATATTAAATGTGTACATTTATTGTTTTCAATGAATTTTTCAATAAAATCCTAACAAATGACTCCAGATATTTGCTGTTGTTTCACTACTAGAGAGTACTTTCTATTTGAGAAAATATGAAAGGGGGTTAGACTTAGTAATTTGGGTAAGTTTTCCCTCATGGTTTTTGGGTGTACAGTTACAGTTTATAAATCCTGAAGCACAGACAAGACCTAGACCTCTCAATTTTTAGTGGCATAGCCAACATGTCACACTTGGTTCAAAGACTTGACACAAGGTGGGACTACCTTGTAAGCCTTCATACTGAAAAGTAGGCCTCGATAAATGACATAGAAAATGGAGTTTATGTGTCCAATGAAATCTGTGTCAAAATAATTAATACAAGATTTATATGAAAGGCTCAAATAGCCACACTGTATAGACAAGAATTTGCTGAATCTAACAGTGCAACTTGGATTGGCCTGTCATATTTTAAAGCCTTTCGCATGCATGGTCTTATCCAATTGACCGTTTGGGAGACATTTGAACACCCAAACCTGCAACATCAGACACCCTAACTTTTTCTGTGGATTTTCCTATAAATCTGATTTCAGGGAAATAATTGAATATTTTTACAGCCATGTAATATTGATGGCACTGCATAAGGATAATAAAGCTTTTCACAATTTTTTTAACAGGTTTCCGTTAGTTTTCTAAAATATTACGGCCTCCTTCGAGAAATTAGGACACCCCAACATTTTACAATTGCCAATTTTGATTACCCAGTTTCTTAATCCTGTTGAAGACCCTACTCTCCAGCTCTAATATTAAATTTTAGATTTTGCCTATCTGGTATAGGTGAGGTATTATTCTTAACAGTTAGGTATAGTTAGATATGATCTGAATTTATGATTGATTCCCAAGTTATTTTTTGAAAGTATCAAATGTACAGACAACCATCTTTAGGCATGAATGGATTAATGCATAATACAGTTATCTATGACTAGTTTGTATATAACTGGGAGTAAGTGAAAGACAAAACATTGGGACAGTAACGGCCTACAATGCAGGCCTTGACATTAACTTAAAAAGTTACTTGCCCCGTAGGAACAGTAGGACCACAGATCTACTGGTCCTGCAAGTTTTCCTGGTCCTACAAATTTTTCTCATAACATTATCAGGTATTTGATGGCAAAAGCCATTTTTTGGAATCTTTTACTGGCCTGGGGCCAGCGGTTCACTATTAGTGTCAAGCCCTGCAATGGTTAGAATATCATACAGTTAACCCTTTCAATGCAAAGTCTACTTTCGTCCTAAGCACAAGGATGCAAAGATTTTTGAAAACCATCTAAAATCAGTCATATTGGTATTCATTAGATAGCTCTCGCTGAGTACTCTCAGTTGAGTAGCCATGTGCCAGGGCTCCAGTCATTTTTCAGGGTTTTTGCATCATTTTGTATTGGCGAAATTAGCTACCAGAAGCATAAGGGTTAACTAGCTGGTGTCAATATAATGGGAAGATAGGAAAAACACAAAACATGGGAATAATATTGGAAGATAGGAAAAACATAAAACGTGGGAATAATATTGGAAGATAGGAAAAACATAAAACGTGGGAATAATATTGGAAGATAGGAAAAACATAAAACATGGGAATGATATTGGAAGATAGGAAAAACATAAAACGTGGGAATGATATTGGAAGATAGGAAAAACAAAATGTGGGAATACTATTGGAAGATAGGAAAAACATAAAACGTGGGAATAATATTGGAAGATAGGAAAAACATAAAACGTGGGAATAATATTGGAAGATAGGAAAAACATAAAACGTGGGAATAATATTGGAAGATAGGAAAAACATAAAACGTGGGAATAATATTGGAAGATAGGAAAAACATAAAACGTGGGAATAATATTGGAAGATAGGAAAAACATAAAACGTGGGAATAATATTGGAAGATAGGAAAAACATAAAACGTGGGAATAATATTGGAAGATAGGAAAAACAAAACGTGGGAAAAATGTTGGAAGATAGGAAAAACATAAAACGTGGGAATAATATTGGAAGATAGGAAAAACAAAACGTGGGCATAATATTGGAAGATAGGAAAAACATAAAACGTGGGAATGATATTGGAAGATAGGAAAAACATAAAACGTGGGAATGATATTGGAAGATAGGAAAAACAAAACGTGGGCATAATATTGGAAGATAGGAAAAACATAAAACGTGGGAATGATATTGGAAGATAGGAAAAACAAAACGTGGGAATAATATTGGAAGATAGGAAAAACATAAAACATGGGAATAATATTGGAAGATAGGAAAAACAAAACGTGGGCATAATATTGGAAGATAGGAAAAACATAAAACGTGGGAATGATATTGGAAGATAGGAAAAACATAAAACGTGGGAATAATATTGGAAGATAGGAAAAACATAAAACGTGGGAATAATATTGGAAGATAGGAAAAACATAAAACGTGGGAATAATATTGGAAGATAGGAAAAACATAAAACGTGGGAATAATATTGGAAGATAGGAAAAACATAAAACGTGGGAATAATATTGGAAGATAGGAAAAACATAAAACGTGGGAATAATATTGGAATGCTGCTTTATTCAGAAACAACCACTTACAATACAATTTCTCTCTTAGATAGAAATAATGATATTTAAGTGACAATATTGCAGTCACTCCTCAGTTAACTTTTTAGAGACTTTCCAAAGAGCAGCTGTAAATTAACTCTGAAAGGACTATGAGTAACATCAGGAAGTCAATTCCAACTAAGGAAATTTTTAAAATGAATTTGATGTGTGATTGAACTTTGTCAACTATTTTGCTCAAGAAGAGGGTAGTTGTTTCGCTTTTACTTGAGCTGGCCTATTTGAAGATAAGAGCTGAAAAGGGTGCTGGTAGAACAATAATTGTACAATTCATAAATAAGTTCAAGTACAAAATTCCTTATAGCTCGCTTTCTGGTGAGAATGACAGATAGAGCAAATTATTGAAATCACTGATTCTTCTCAGTTTTTTATGATAATTTATGGAGTCTCTTTTGTTTGAAAACTCATACAAATGTGATTGTGTAGGGATTGATGACACGTATCATTTTATTAGGGCTTGAAATAAAGTTTTTTTTTCAAGGTAGCCCAATTGCATTTTCAAAAGGTACTTAAAGGTGTTGTGTCTAGAAATCAGTACACCTTAGGGCACCCTGCCAAAATTTAAGGGAGCCACATGAGATTTTGAGGAAACCTTGGGCTCCCATCTCCAGCTAATTTCAAGCCCTGAATTTATCTATTTCTTCTATCAACTCTTCATCCCTCGTAGAATTTTGGGATTTGGTCTCCCGAGATGGTCTGTCGCTCTACGCCCTTTTCTGTGATGACAGCCAGTCTGATGATGCCTCCGCTGGAACCGTCCCGGAACATGGCCAGCGCGAGAGCTGAAACAGGCAAGAGAGCGAGAGAATCAGTACACAGAATACATGTATTACTAGTCTTAGCCAGCAGGAAGTCAGGGTATCATATGGACAACTAAACCCTCAATACTCACCTCTCAGGACAGCCCCCAAAAATTGAAAGTAATTTTAAGAAATGTCATCATCATGTTCGAACATTTAACTGAATCTTAGATTTCACCCCAATATAAATCACATGACATTGTATGAGGATATAAATCATATAATGCCTTATTTCAATAAGTAAATATATGTATGTAGTTGTAATCTGATTAACGTGTGGTCTCCCTTGAAAATCATACATTCCTATTCCTGCTTCAGTATGACAAGACATTCACAAACCAACTTACTTTCCGAGCAGAATTTCAGACATTCCTCCTTGGTCATGTTTGGTTTATATGTCGCGTCTACATGGCCGTAGACATAGGTGCTTCCTGATCCCCCTATTGAGAACGGCTGCCTCACAATCATACCTCCCAGAGGCACAGAGTAGACCTGAAGAAAAATACATATGATAGGTTACATTAATCTCTTACTAAATCAGCGGAATGGGGACCCAGAAACACTTTTTTGGCTAAAGCTCCGGGTTGGTTGCATAAAATATCTTGAGGAATTCGGTGAGGTTGCCTGAAAGACCAAGATTTTCCTTATTTAATATTCACCTTAAGGTAAACCTAAGCTTAATTTTGAATAGACAATCTTTTAAGATTGTAACATTTTCACCTAAGGTACCCATAGGACTCCTAGGCATGGATATTTCATGCTACCTCTGTACTAGGTAATGTATTTTCTTAACTGCATACTAAGTGCTTAAGGTATAGCAAAAGCAAAAGGGTAAGTAATGCAAAAAAGTTAAATCAAATAAATACAATTATTGCTGGGGTCAAGTCCGTAACCGAGATAGAATAAGAAAACAAGAAGGGAACAATACAAAGTACAGTTATTGTTAAGAAAGGGGGGAGGGTGAAATCTAAAGTCAGGCACCAACATAATTTTCGGAACTAACTTCCCATGCCGGGCAAGTACTTAATGATTTTCACTTGCTCGACATCATTTTTGACTTGCCTGAAATAAATTGTAACATACGCTAGAAAGTAGAAAGGCATGTACTGTTTATGATGGATTTAAGAATTTGAAAACCATTTTCTTTTCAGTTTTGTTGCATTGTTTGTATATTTCTGGGTATTTGGGCCAGTATTCAGAAAATCAGCTTGCCCATTCAGACAAGTGAAAACTAAAATGTACTTGCCCGAAAGCCCTTTTTTCAAAAGTTCACTTGCCAGGGCAAGCACTTATGTCGGTGCCTGAAAGTAAAGATTACTATGTTAAAGAAGTAAGGAAAAGTAACTGACCTGCCCTCCTTTCTTTTTGTCCCAGCCTGCAACGATGATCCCGGCAGAAAGGCTGTCTCTGTAGTTATAGCACATCTCCTTAAACACATGGGCAACAGTGCCAACCTCCGGCTCATGGCCCAACTCCATTCTGGAACAAGAAAAACAAATATCTGTACTGAATCAGAGATATAAACAACCTAGTAAGATAAGCAACTCTTGCAAAAAGCACCTACACCAGTCAGACATATGGGCAACAGTGCCAACCTCAGGCTCATGGCCCAACTCCATTCTGGAACAAGAAAAACAAATATCTGTACTGAATCAGAGATATACACCACCTAGTAAGATAAGCAACTCTTGCAAAAAGCACCTACACCAGTCAGACATATGGGCAACAGTGCCAACCTCAGGCTTATGGCCCAACACCATTCTGGAACAAGAAAAACAAATATCTGTACTGAATCAGAGATATACACCACCTAGGAAGATAAGCAACTCTTGCAAAAAGCACCTACACCAGTCAGACATATGGGCAACAGTGCCAACCTCAGGCTTATGGCCCAACTCCATTCTGGAACAAGAAAAACAAATATCTGTACTGAATCAGAGATATACACCACCTAGTAAGATAAGCAACTCTTGCAAAAAGCACCTACACCAGTCAGACATGTGGGCAACAGTGCCAACCTCAGGCTTATGGCCCAACTCCATTCTGGAACAAGAAAAACAAATATCTACAGGTACTGAATCAGAGATATACACCACCTAGTAAGATAATCAACTCTTGCAAAAAGCACCTATTCCAGTCAGACATATGGGCAACAGTGCCAACCTCAGGCTTATGGCCCAACTCCATTCTGGAACAAGAAAAACAAATATCTACAGGTACTGAATCAGAGATATACACCACCTAGTAAGTAGGACTGTCATTGACATCCATTTTTTTTCGATTCGATCATTGACATTTTATTTTTTGATTCCGATTATTTTGATACAATTTTGAAGAACTGCACTAATAGAATATTTTCACTTGTTCCACACTATTTCTGTGGCTAGGATCCTAAGATTCTCACAATGCAAAGACAATGAAGGTTTTCTCAACACTTTTTGATTGAATACTTGAGTTTCTTTTCAAAATTCTTATTAACGTTGGCTAAAAATGGCGTAAAAGACTGAAAAAATGTGTTTCGATTAATTGACATAACAATTGACATAATATTTTTTTCGATTAATTGGAAAAATTATTTCGATCGATCGATACTTGTCATATCAATGACAGTCCTACTAGTAAGATAAGCAACTCTTGCAAAAAGCACCTACACCAGTCAGACATATGGGCAACAGTGCCAACCTCCATTCTGGAACAAGATATTGAACACCTATTGTGAACACTAATGGTCCTATTTGTATATTTTAATCTATGAAAAGACCTCTGATACGTGAACACCTAATGCAATTGCTTTTGACCTGGTCACAAGGTGTTCACAACCCAGAGGTTTCACTGTATTTCGGTATTGAATCAAAACATATATATGTGTGCACAGTTTTCTACGCTATAAATGCTACCAAAAACATTTACGCATGTGTGTCCATCATTGGAAGGATAAAATCTATTAACCAGTTGAATTTCTGAACGATTAATCGAGCTGAGAAATATGGAGATTCTTAACTCTACTAACTTGCGGAAGCTCATTTGATAATTGATAGCTGACGACTTCTGCAACAGCTGGTGTGTCTGCGGCAGTTGAAATTCTGAATAACTGATCGAGTTCAGAAATATAGATATTCCTAACACTACTTACTTGTGGAAGTTCATTTGATAGCTGACGATATCTGCGACAGCCTGTGTGTCTGCAGCGGAGCCGGATCTGCAGCAGTAGATGTTCTCCGTCACCTTAGTGAGCTTGTCTGTCACCCGATTGGCCACATACGCTCTGAGAAGGAAGAAACAGTAAATCATTCAGTAAACAGTGTTGTTTAACCCATGCTAAGGAGCTTAGGAGTTTATTGCTAAGGAGTTCCTCAGGTCGGTCATCTGGATCTATCATATTTCGGGAATGTTTAGGGAATTCAAAATTGTTTTACAAAATATGTTAAGGAGAGTTTTTAAAAATAAATTAAATATTATGAATAACATTTCTCCTTAATACATTTTCGCAACTTTGCTTTTAACAAAAAGATTTCACCAGAATTGTCAGGCTGCTTTTGGCCGCTATGAGCATAAATAGGTTAAACATGTTTGACCAAGTATTATGATGAGTGTAACTGAAAGTTTCACCAGGGGGCAGATCAAGGAATTCTGTGTAGGGGGCTCATTCTCTATGAGGAGGTTTGTTTTAACAAAGAATTATAGGGATTGGCACCTTTTTCAGGATACAATATTGATATTTCCTTAATGATTTGATACCTTAACAATATCTTTAAATGATACTGCCTGCCTCCCAGGGACCTTATTATGTTAAATTTAGCACTGTCAGCTTTGGAAAAAAACACTTAAAATAACAAGCTGCTTTGAGCCGAAAGACACAGGTAGCAGTAAGGTCAATTTTTAATCTTAAACGATACGATACTGAACTTTTTCTAGACAATACTTTTCTCATTTGATATTGGTATTTGGTATCATAGTGAGTGCTGCTGCATAACCCGAGTGTCAAAGTACTTTTACCATATTGATTTTGAGGCAAAAATATAGGAAAGTGACATTTTTTTGTCAAATTTTCACGTGAGGTATAATAATATACATTGCATCTTACTTATCATTTCACTTTATATTATTAGTTACTACATAACTATTTCAAAAGCATTTGAGATTAGCGATGGATACCTCTAAGAATGAAACGGTACGGTACCAGTATTGGTACTGGTCAATGAAATGGTATGTATAGCATTTTAACAGTACTTTAATGCTCTATGAACTTTTGTTGTGAAAAGACATATTTAGGATCCTGGACAATCCTTAATAAATGATAACTTCACAGTAGTGAACTACAACAACTTGTCATTAAGCGTACCTTTAAGGAACAAAATGTTATGAAACAGTACCTTTTGAAACGATACCAGTATCGGTACCTCTGAATGGAATCCTACCCTAAATGAGATTTCTCATGGCTACCTAGTACCTACCCTGTGGTAGTCCTGGAATCTGCACCAATCACAACACCATCCTTAAACTCCACTGCCATGATAGAGGTCTGGAAAAAACAAAATGCAGGTAAGTACACAAAATGAAATATTTTCAATATATGCGTAATGGTTATTGCTATAAAGCATATTGTGAAAAATGATTTGATATTATCCCACAATTCTCCTCCTCTGTGATCATTATTATCGATTTACCGAGTACTGGTCCACATCAATGATCAGATGCATCAGAATTGTAAAAACGTCCACACAATTCTGACTACTGAGATACACTATGATTATGAAAGAGCAATGACCTGTCAGTCAGGGTCTTTGCCAGGATTCAGAAACTGGGTGCCCAAAAATAGGCAATTATAATATTTTCAGGCTGCCCATTTTTCAAGGGAGGTAACAATAAACTTATGTTCATTTATCAAAATACGGCATAATTTCCTCATAACATGTCATGGGGATTGTGTTGAGTTGGAAAAATTCAACTATTTGTTTGAAATTGACAATTTAAGAAATTACTCACTATTGGTGGTCGGACGATTAAGCGAAAACTCAAGCATTTGGTTGAAGTGAGGCCGACTCGACCTGTTTGAACAGCATTTGAAATAATTGATTATTTCAAATGTGAAATTTATGAATAAATTTTGCAAAATTACGTGGCCAATACATAAAAAAAAATTACTAGAACTTTCGTATACACACACTGGCTCTGTGTCACTCTCAAGCGTATTAAACAAATCTATTGTGCCATATTTGGTGCACCAATTCATCAATTGCTGCGGTACACCGGCGCATGCCGCGGCATTGGTGGAGATTTATAGCCAAGATGAGGGTGTTTGTTGCTAAAGCTGAGGCCGCCAAGGCCGAAGCTATGCAACAAACACAGAAATAGCTTCTATACTGAACATGTGTTTTCCAAGCCCAAGTATTTAATAAATCTATTGCGCCATATTTGGTGCACCGATTCAACAATTTCCGTGGTACACCACATGTGTGTCTGGCATGTGCCGGCGCATGCCGTGGCACAATAATGTTTAAAATCGTTTGCCTCAAAATTAGGGCAATGTGGCCGTAAAGCTCGAACCGAATTGATTAATTGTACGAAATATTTTTCGATCAATCGATACAAAAAATCTCTTCGCATCCGAACCCTACTCACTATAGGGATTAAGATCTACCGCTGAGCATTGGTGCAGATTCATAGCCGAGATGAGGGTGTTTGTTGCTAAAGCTGAGGCCGCCAAGGCCAAAGCTTTGCAACAAACACAGAAATAGCTTCTATACTGAACATAGTGTTTTCCAAGCCCAGGTATTTTCATACCTACGCGCTATAAAACTAATTAAGTTGTCCTTAGGGGTCATTTTTAGGGGGTTGGGTGTCCAAATGACGCCCAGACGACCTGCTGGCTAAAACTGTCACTATATGCTGTCAGTGCCAGAGGAAAACAGCAAACAATAATGAATTAGCAGGGCTTCTGAATCTGACTTCTATTTGGACCATTGGTTTTCAATTGAAGACGTTTGGACAATATATCCCATCCTTTTACAATAACCAAGTGTAACAGAAATATCAAAGTTAAACCCATAAAGCGAAAATATGAGATGAATTTATGCTTGATATGGTATTGTTTCATCTTATGGGCGATATTAGGAGCTGCGAAACCGGTGCTGAGCCTGAGGAATGACTTGCAGGTTGAAAATGGATAAACAAACCATGATTCTGTTTCTAAGAACGAATCTTTTCGAGTAATGCAATATTCATTAGAATAACATGCATCTCAACAACTTACTCCAGTGGCGTGTTCTGATGAAAGCCAATCAGGAATGGCATTATTTTCCATAATTGTAGGACCGTGCATCATGGTAGCGGCAGCCATTGTGAAGATGATGTGATATTTTTAGAATCGTGCACGGCTAAACATTCCGAGGAATGTCGGAACTAATCATCCGGGGGACGCTTGCGCGCAATGAGTACACGTACATCGCTGCACTATAAATTGTGTGAAGGTTGTATTAGAAAGCACACTATTTGAATGGACACTCTATGTTTTCCAGATATTTTTTTTCCTTTTTGCTCTCATTTATTTTTTATCAATTGGCTAGCTGCTGAGCACATATATAACCTATCTTCTACTTTTC
Organism: Maea johnstoni; assembly: GCA_963942565.1. Lineage (NCBI taxonomy): Eukaryota > Metazoa > Annelida > Polychaeta > Spionida > Magelonidae > Maea > Maea johnstoni. The sequence goes on from OZ012697.1 coordinate 3,245,366, forward strand.
GACCTCAATTTTGATATTTAACAGAATCGTTCAGAGATTTGTGCAATTCTGGAACCTACAAAAATTGTTTTAAGGGCAATTCTAGTACATACCAGGCAGAATTGTTGGAATATTTCTGGTAAAACGGATGTACATGTACATGTACATGAATAAATGAAACGTGGAAGAAGCGGTGAGCTTTTTCTCAATCTATAAAAATATGAACCACTGACAATTCTGCACTTGTAACTTATCTCTAGACTTTGTGATCCATTTCCAAAGAGAATTTATAAATGATAAAACAAAATGACATTCAAGAATAAAATATCTTTAATTCCTGAAGCGGATTTGTGTAGATTTCAGATCGAATGTTGCAAATACCAGAGGTATATATTTAACTGTAATTCTGTATCTGCCTGTTAAAAGCAGACAATACCTTCAAGCAGGATGCTATTCAGGGCAATTCCTGTCTGACACCAAATAGCTTACTGTCTTTTCAAAACCTGAGGAAACAAAAGGCAGGAAGGAATTGCGATGCACCAGGTGTTTAAGCCATGTGTCCAGGGTACCCCTTGTACACCCAGTTAAGACTTAAACATTAAACACATTGATTAAAGTGTAACTCCACCTTCAAAATTAAAAAAAAGATATGTTTTAGAGCTCAGTGTCACCTTTCTCAAGACACCTTGATTACAATTGTCCTCCGCAAATTGACCGAGATATTTAAGTTTGTATCTTGCAAAATACAGCAAATTCACTGCCTAAACTTATCTGATTATTTTCCATATAACTTAATACTTTTCATACTGATTTCTATGATCATTAACTAGGAATATACCTCTCTGGTTAAGCCATATTTATATCAACACCCTGCCCTATACCACCGATGTAAATAAACTGTGCCTGATTAGTCCACACACTGCTAATACAGAACATGATGATAAGTAGAGCATTGTACATGCTCATTTGTGTGCATATGGACACTGGGGTACTGATAAGATCTAGAACTCATTTGCATAAAAATAGTGCATGACTGCTGAGGTGGCCGCATGGCCCATTCACTACTCCCTAGAAATAGATCTCCCTACGAAGGTAAATTAGAAAGGTAATGCTCGAATAAACATTATATGTCTTTGCTACTGCTATCTCATTTTATGAGCACCGGTCTCTGCCAAATTTTACATGTAACACTTCTCCAAAGAAAAGTTTTACCAGTATTGTAAATTCAAAAAATACTGGAACATTTCAGAATTGCCCAATACGGGTATGTTCTAGAATTGGCTCACATGATGTACGATTAAGGGACGTACCAGAATTGAAGTCAAAAAGTACAAGAAAACCGCGAAGGCTAACCTTCTTAACATTGCATCTAAAACATTTAAATGCAAATAAATGTCTCCCAGTCGCAGAATGTAGAATGTAGAGTTTGAATTAAGACAGTTGAGAAGAACTTATATATGTGCTACAAAGCAGCTTTTCAATATATATTTTAAAGCGATTTTGGTGAATGAAAATCTTTTACAGACTGATAAGTGCATGGTTAGCCACTTAGCATATCAATTGGAATTGATATAGCTGTTTGGCTATGTACAGCAGGGGCGGGTTCACCCCTGAATTTGACAGGTGCCAAAACTGAAAATGGCAGGACAAAGACTGGCACCGGGCACCGTAGGTGCTCGGCACAAGCGGCCGGGGCCTGGGGGCCGCTCAAGGCCCCCAGAAGCCCAAGGGGTTTCGATGCTCTGAGAAGCATTCTCAGCCATTCCTGGCACTTAAAATCATAAATTCTAATGACTTACTTTTCAAGAAATTTCATTTTATCTCTAGCATTTTTTTATCAATCATCACTCACTAATGATCTTTGCAATGGATTTCAAATAAAAGTGTCGGAAAAAGGAAGCTCCCCTTTATAAATAAACCTGCGGTTCTGATGCATTTGCTGCATAGCATTACAGTTAATGGTTACTAGGTAAGAAATAACCTAAATCATCCCTTAACTAATGAATTTGGAATTACGTTTTCGTCACTTTTTCTGCAATATTGCTGCTAAGTCATGACTAGCCAGTGGTAAGTCGTGGTGGAAACCATAGTACTTAGCGAAAGCTTAATGCTAACCCTAGTCACTTTTTATAAGATTCACCTGGTGAGATAATTGGGATCAGGTAGAGAATATCATCGCCACCTGTCATTATTCAATCCATATTCTGTTTTATTTCAAATTTTACAACTTTTCCTTCAAATGACATATTCTCTTTAATTACGCAGGTGATGGTTACGGTAGGTTCAGAGTTACTCTAGGGATATCATTTACTATGCCCAATAAAAAATTTTTTTATTATTTTTTACTGCTGAAGATTTTTACAGGCCATAACATTGAAATTTTAGTGAGAAATTTTGACGCCAAGTACATCAAGTTCGAGCAGATAGAAAGCTTCTCAACTATTAATAGCATGCCCGCATACTTCATTGTTTGATTGTGACGCGCGACCATTGAGGAGTGTCTGTGTACAACTGTCTTTTGTTCCCAGCCCACATTGGATCAACGAGGCCTGTCCTTGCTAAACCACCACCGGGTTATAGGCACCATACACAATATATCTCACTAAGATTTTCAAATGTAATGGCCCGTAAAAGTCTTTAGCAGTAAAGAATAAACAAAAATACTTCTTATTGGGCATAGTCAATGACATCCCTAAGGTATCTGTGAACCTGTAGTGACCATCACCTGCGTAAGTAATGAGATAATGTCATTTGAGTGAAAAGTTGTAAATATCGAAATAAAATGGAATATGGGTTGAATAATGACGTTTGGCTATATATTCTCTACCTGACAACACTCAGGAACCTGGAGATACACCTTGTTCTATGATTAAGCTACAATGAGGTGTGTTTTTTGGACGGGCCTTTCATCAAGCTTGCAATGGTACCCATCACCTTAAATATACTCAGCGCTCCTAGCGCGAGTAAAATCGTGGAGACGGCTAATTACCTGCCAGACTTCCCGGTTGGCGCGAATGAGCATGCCTTGTTTACAAGTGGGCGGGGAATGATAGTAAACTCCAGGGAGTATACTATCTCTCCCAGCACCTATCTCTCCTTATCAATTCCCCGTGGAGAGCTGGCGTGACCTACTGTGTCAAACGGCCTGCCACAATGTGGTCCCGGCTGCAGGAAGCACACGGTCACTGGTAAGTTGACCGTCTTACTCTTCCTATTTTTTTCCTAAATCCATCGTCCGAGACGGATTTGACCGGTGCCAAACATCCAGTTTTTGAAATGAGCGGTGACTTGTCACCGGAACCACCCGTGTGGATCCGCGCCTGTACAGCTCTCCGACTCATATCCCTTACTTCATCATTTTTCTGACGGTCAATCCAAATTGTGATAGCTAAGATGTGTACTGTACGCTTTCAAAACAGACGCCCCATAAGTCAATGCATGGCTGATGGTCGATTACCTAGTCATGCCTACTAGCACTTGTACAAATCCAAAATGGCAAAAATACCCCACTTTAGAATATCTTTCTAAAATAATAAAACACTTAACCATAGTTATCTGACAGCCTGCGGCAAATTTACAAGTATGACATATACATGTACCTAATTGAATGATACCAGTCAGGCCGTGTAACTCGCTGAAACAAACGGAAATTCGTTGTTCAAAAATTAGTGCAGTGAAGCCACTATTTCCATAAGGCATCGACTATTTGATATTCAGGGGAGGGCAATGCACATTTTTCATAGACATATTTTTCCCCCAAATTTTCAGTGACAGATTTCATTTCAATTTTTTTTTCAGATTATCTATATTTCAAGTCATCAGAAACAGATTAAAAAATCATAGGTGAAATAATATTAAATATTAAGTTTTTGAAAATAGTATTTTTTTATACTTGACCCCCCACCCCCACCCCACCAGGATATCAAATGGTCGATGCCTAATAGTATGGCTCCATTTCCTCAGTTCAGGCCATAACAGGGACATTAGTAAAATGATCAAGTCTAGGACTGAATGAGTATAGTAAAAGAAGAATTTAGTGAAATGAATACACGATAAATGTTTTAAAAGAGTTAATAACTAAAACACAAACTTGGATCAGAAAGTGTGATAATAAAGTGAAAATGACTTACCCGACTGGATCAATGAAGTATTGTAAGGGGTTGACTTACAATGGTGATATCAACGCACGTCTTATCAGGATTTTCCACTTAGGTGAATTCCTTTGAAAGTATTTCGACGTACAATATTACTGTACGTGATGCGCCATCTTTTGGGAAGGTACATAAACAAAAACAAAACCAAAAGAGAAAGACTTACTGACCATAACGAGTAACTGTCAACTAAGGCGACTTATTCAGTGCATTGCTTATACAACAATGTATTTAATTCTTCATAAATGACTGATGCCCATCAGAACAGAGAATAATTTGAGCATTTGACAACTGCTTTGATTTTCTTCCTCTTATACAGGAGAGTTCCACTAGGGAGTGCTATTTTTATCAGTGACAGGTGCGACTGTTTACATTTTTAGGGGGATGCCGAACGACAATATTTGTCAGATTTCATGGTTGACACTGTTCGAAGGACGGACCAGGTAAGAACCTGAGTGCTTGGGAAAGTTGCGGGGCTGTGGGTTGTGCGTTTAGCAGTCGATCCGAGACAAGATCTGTTCATTTTAAATTAGTAGCGCATGACATGTGTAATACATTGATCCGGGATTGCCCCCATTCATTCACTGTGGAATGTCGGAGAGTTGATCTACTGAATACTCCACGTCATCTGGCCTGCATCCCCTCATCCAGGCTGGCAGGACATCCGCATCGACCCAAAAACTGTGAGGAAGTTTTCATCAAATGTTTTGACAAATGCTCTGCTGCAGACACAACAGGATTTTCCTTAAGAGCTTCTTTTGATTAAGTGCTACATGTACAACTATCATTGGTTTAACAGGTAAGTTGCATATCGAGTTTACCAGGATAAACATACTCTTTAGTACAAAGAGAAGTTTTTTATGATAGCCGGGTGTTTGGTAGTTCGAGCAACTCTAACAGTGGCATCGGCCGATGTTTACTATATGCTATGTCTATTGGCCTACACCACCGTTAGACTTCCCAGCATTTAAAAAAGTGAACTTGCGCCAAGAAAACTGGGCGCTCATATTTATAACCTGAAACACCCACCAAAACCAGTCACGTTCGTATCCTACCTTATTTCTTTGTATAATGACATCTTTATTTGATAAAAATCCGTTGCCTGGTGCCTGTATGGCACACTTTTAAAGTTGAGGCGATCAGGCTTGTGGAGTTCACGTCTCCGATGGCGGATGCTTAATATGCACGCATGCGCACATGAGAAGGGAATCCCCAGCTAAAAACTAAGCGAGCAGTGGATGTGTGAGGATGAGCTGCCCAACGTGAAAAATGAAATGCACAAAAGTGGAGAAATATAGTAAAGGGTGGAAAATCTTAAATATATGTTGTGCCAAACCTGAAATATGTTTTATTTTTCACGTTGGGCAGCTCATCCTCACACATCCACTGCTCGCTTAGTTTTTAGCTGGGGATTCCCTTCTCATGTGCGCATGCGTGCATATTAAGCATCCGCCATCGGAGACGTGAACTCCACAAGCCTGATCGCCTCAACTTTAAAAGTGTGCCATACAGGCACCAGGCAACGGATTTTTATCAAATAAAGATGTCATTATACAAAGAAATAAGGTATGATACGAACGTGACTGGTTTTGGTGGGTGTTTCAGGTTATAAATATGAGCGCCCAGTTTTCTTGGCGCAAGTTCACTTTTTTAAATGCTGGGAACTCTAACGGTGGTGTAGGCCAATAGACATAGCATATAGTAAACATCGGCCGGTGCCACTGTTAGAGTTGCTCGAACTAGGTGTTTGGCTGCTTGCTGTCACCCCTGCCAGAGGTATACTGGGTTTTGATTATGCTTGAGGTATGTGAGAAAGTTGCCAGTGACTTGGTTGTTTTGAGTTGGCGGGTCATTTCACCCTGAAGTCTATTCAAAGAGCCTCCTTCTGCTGGGCCATGATTGGAATGCAAAGGAAGAGAGATAGTTTATGCCACTTTCAACAGCTTAATTAGGTCATATTGCAGTGAGATACAAACCCAAACCAGGAAGAAAATCCCTTCTCATCATGAGCGGTTCCAAGGTTTCTTTTTCTTTGGCTGCAAAGAAACATTTGACAATCTTTCACAACGCTGCACATTTGTATAGCGACCAGGCACACTCTGCCAATGAGGATCCATTGGAGAGTCAAACCTGCGTCCAGCCTCTTGGGTGCCAGGTGTCCTAACCACTAGGCCACATGGAATCCCTCCAGTGGATTGCAGGCAATTGCGTTTGCTCTCAGGTACTTTGAAACTTGAGGGACTTGAACCCATTTGCGCCTGGAGATCTATTGACTTATTCGTCTGGACCTGTTATACTTTCAAAAATAATTTTGGAATGGAGCATACATTTGCATTTCCAAGTATTACTTTTAAGAAGGTAGAAGGTAAAGGTATTCGGTTTATAGTCTTGTATCCACCGAGATGTTCACACGACCTTCCTCCCCTAGCAGGCCTGTACACACAGAAACCATTTCAATCCCGTGAGGGATATTCCAGAGCAGTTGGCAGCATATAGCGCACAAGCTCTAAGCACTGCCTTATTGATGCTAGGTACCCATTTTGCAGCTGGGTAGACTTAGGCAATATGGAATAAACTGCCTTGCCCAAGGACAGACCAAAGTGCCCCGGCAGGGAATTGAACCAGCGACTTACTGATTATTAGTCTGACACTTAACATACTGAACTACTTTGTCCCCATCTAGAGAGATATCACCAAAATAGACAGACATGAATAGGTTACAGGGTGCAACATAGGTCCCAAAACATTACTTGCCGAGTAGGGCAAGCTGACCATAAAGTTTACTTGCCCTGCCGGCACTTCCACTTGCTCCGCCACTCTATTAAACAAAGGTGAGTTACAATACATTGCAGGGAATCTGCCAGAAACATTACTTGCTGTGTGGGGCAAGTTAGGGTCTTATTCTGCTTACGCCGTTTTTCGCAAAGTTTGTTCCACTTATCTGGAAAAACTGTATCACTTTAAGCATTTGTTTTGGTCACTCAATAATCCAATTTCGTTTCGAATATGGCCACTATAGTCCTTGGTCAGAGAGGCCGTTTAAGAATGTACCTGTAAAAAATTAGGCATACACTTATTACATATACTAAAAATATATGGCAACAAAGTTGCAATATGTATCACAATTGTAAGCAAGTTTTGCCTACAAATGTTTTGCAACTTGTTACATTGTCAAGAACTTTTGCTACTTGATGTTTGTTTTAAATGAATTGTAACAGATTGTAAAAAATGTACTAATACCTTAATTGAAATATTGTGCTCAATGAGATAAACAAGATTCTTCCATATATTCTATGTAGAACCTTCAACAAAAGGGCATGGGGCTCATTTTCAGGGCCTGTCCCGATGGCCAAGTGGTCTAGGGCATTGCTGCTGACTGCTTGCTCTCTCTCACTGTCACTGCCTGAGTTTACATCCTGGCTAGGGTATGTGAGCAAGTTACCAGTGACTTGGGATTAGGTTGTGGTTTTCCCTGGGTACTCTGTTTTTCTCAACCAATTATAACCGGTTAGTTGTGACTTATATTAATGCATGCAGTTTTATATATGCAGAATCCAGAGAAGCGCAAAGTATGCATTGATACGCAAAGTATGTATTAATCAGATTACCGCAATATTAACACGTTACAGTATATAAAATTTTGATGTTCATTTGTTTGTGGGAACTAATCAAGCCGGAGGGACAACCCATATATATAACATGCAGTACTTGCTGTATTGAATTAGTTTTGTGTGGTTTATAACACCTGGGCTTGGGCTCAATTGATGTGGAAAGTTCAATCTATAAATGTTGGCTAGTCGACTGAGTAGACACACATGTGTTCAATAATGTCAATAAGCAATAGTATATGTGCAGTAGCTGACACAGGAAGCAAATAACGACATACTTGAACTTTGCATTATTTTCTGCCATAGTATTAAAGGCTAAATTGTGACTTAGCAGTTGTTGAATGTTTGATTTAGAAAATTTGAGTACCTGGCTGTGGAAAATGTTACCGACAAACCCCAATTAGAAACTTCTTTACACTCCTCAAGCTGGATTTAAACATCAAGGACCAGTGGGGAGAGGTAGCAATGGTTCCTTGGTAGGGATGGGGACCGGGGACCGGTTCATATGTGATACCGGCCTGAGCATTGCGGTTAACCAGTCAATAACTGGACCTCCCTCTACACGGTTCGGTTTTCTATGCATGCACAGGGTTCCTGGAGGCGTAATAAAACTGTCAGCACCTACCTCCTCGCTGGCCTCACAATGTCTGCCAAGCGCGACAATCAAACAGCCATTTCAAAATCTCTCAAGTCTGGTACCCTGCCCACTTTCACTATGCTCAGAAGCCTTCTGAGCGTAGAGAAAGTGGCCAGGGAGCTAGTATATGGGAACTTTCCAGAACTTTCCAGTTCAGGCAAGTTCAGCCACGCATTCCATTGCGTAGTTTCGTATCCAAGAAATGTCATTAATAAACCGTTTAGGAAACCGTGATAAAACCGAACCGTAGAAGCAAAGCCGAGAACCGAACCGAACCGTAGAATTCTCAACGATCCCCATCCCTATTCCTTGGCTATAAGGTAGAATTAATCAAATAAATGATTTAAACTTATTTAGATACAGTCAAACTTGCCATAACAACCACTTGCCTTGAACAACCGTTTCAAATCCCCCCAAGGCTATTCCCTGTATATTTTACCTTGCTTAAGCGACCACTTGCTTAACGCGACCAACGACCATAAAATCTTATCCCTTTTAGAGTGAATGGTCCTTCATTCAACGACCACTTGAATGCCTTGACGCTTTGTATATTGGAAAGGGCACAATAAAATAATGAAATAATCGGTAAAAATTTGAAAGTATCATTTCTGAGAGTCGGCAATTAATCATATAGTTCAACTTTTATTTTTCTGAATTGTTTATTCTTGAAATAATAAAAATGAAGAAATTTCAACAAACGCAGCTAAACATAACAACCTCAATAATTCCAGGTCATTGTTGGAAATTCTCTGTTTTTTCATAACCTAGCTCAGACCCTCAACCCCTTCTTGAGAGACCACCTCTTTAAAAGACCACTTTTGACATTTTCCTTGAGCGGTTGCTTAATAGAAGTTTGACTGTATATGATTTTACCACAAGTCACACATTTTGAATTTGTCAGAAAACAAACTATACATTATTACCTGGTATTCTACAGTGTTCTGCTTCTGCTGATGCACAACAGACCTAGATTTTATCTAATTTATATATCAATATTATCCAGAATGAATGTCTTTCATTTTACCATTTTCCTGCTAGATATTTGCTGAACTTGATTTTCCAAATATTAGTGCAGTTGGGGCAGTTTGTGACCTTCACACACATGATAAGTTCCACATATGTACTAGCAATTAGCATTTGATTGTGAAGAATGACTTGAAGGCACAAAACAATTTTGAGGAATAAAGCTATCAGGATGTCCGAAAATAACCAATTTAGGCCTAGGGTATGTCAGGCCTAAAAAAAAAGTTGTTTGTTTCCTGTAACCCTACCCTAACAAGTTTTTATTCAAAAAAATCCCTACCCTAAAGTTTTTTCACTCCTCCTGACTCCCAATCAACGTAACACATGGGCAAAACACACATTTTTGACCAAAAAAATAATGCAAAATTTTTTTATTTTACCAACCTACCTACCCTATTTTTACAGGAAACCGTTACAGGAAACAAACAATATTTTTTTCTTGGCCTCAGAGATATATGGTCAACACAGAGGTATTTTGATTACAGATCATTTTAATATGCTCACTGTTATAGTCAGCTACCATGCTTCAGATATTTTGCAAGTTTGTTCTGATAAATGACAAACCATGCAAGAGGGTAGCTTTATCGGCACTGGATATATGTGTATGTGATATCAATCGTGACATTTTCCTGGTTTTGCTAACAAAGGCATTCATGACCCACTTTAATGTAGCTAACACTGAACAAATGAAGAAGCCGTCACACACTCTTGTTTAACCCTTATGCTGCTGTTAGCTAATTTTTCCAATACAAAATGATGCAAAAACACAAAAAATTTACTGAAACCCAGGTATATGGGTACTCATCTGAGAGTACTCAGTGAGAGCTATCTAATGAATACCAATATGACAGGGTTTAGATGGTTTACAAAAATCTTGGCATGCTCATGTTTTTGACGAATGTAGCCTTAGCATTGGAAGGGTTAATGTTCCTAGTGGAAGTACACCCCTTTATGTAATGAACTTTACCAAGTCAGTTATTTAGAAATTTTGGTGTCAAGATCTGTAGACAGATAATTCAGTCTTGATCAAACTATAGCAAAAATATGTTTTGAGACCACCATTTTTGCTTCAAAGATGTAGTCTTTGGAAAATTATTTAGACATGTTCAATAAAAAAATTATGTGATTACTTAGTAAGATTTCAAAAATTAAATTTGGGTAAACCTGTGGTGTAGACATACTCAGAATTGCTTTATAGGGAATGCTGTATATTCTCAAATGATGGGTCTTTCCCAGTCATAGCACATCGCCTCACATTTCACATATTTCAGAGTTGTTAAATACTTTCATGACAGCTGTCCCATAATTTGAGCCAGTGTCAACAGCTCTCTGGAGTTACCTTGCATTTTTGATAAAGTGTAATGAATTTATTTAAGGCTTACATCTCGACCCCGCAAGGGGTACACCTATGGAGTGTGCAATAGCAGTTGGCACCTCCCGGGGAACCCTACGCTGGCGTGGCACCCTGTTCGCCTTATAAAATAATGGGTATGTGTGGATCTGTCTATGGATACCATGCATCTAAAAGATCCCTTGGTCCTCTTAGGATTTGAAGGCTCTGCTCTTTCTCTTCTGCTATTTCTTCTTTCACATGCTTTGCCATTGTTCTTCAACAATGGCAAAGGACCACTTTACAAAAAAAACAAAACTTTATGGCACTGAATGGCCTACTGTGCCGATGTGCCTTTAAGCCTTCATTCATTTATTTCCACAAAAAAAACTCCTCAAACAAGCTGAAGAATATGCTATGCTTTATGTTGCAGGTGGCGCCACCTAGGTTAGGTGAACATGGAGAAGGCTGTGTTTATGACCTCGCTCAGGGTCCTGCTGTTGTCTGTCTTTCTATACCATTCCATCACGTTGACTTTCAAGGCTATAATCTACCTCATACTCTTCATAGGTAAGTACATATACCAAGGCTATAATCTACATGATACTCTTCATAGGTAAGTACATATACCAAGGCTATAATCTACCTCATACTCTTTAAAGGTAAGAACATACACCAAGGCTATAATCCACCATGTATTCTTCATAGGTAAGTGCGTACATCAAGGCTTTTATCATATAGCCAGAAAAAAACATTGTTTAAACCAAAGCATTGCCAACTTTCTCACTTGCCCTACCTGGATTTCACTTGGCCATTGCCTTAAGAGATGCAACAGTACTGCATTTTGGTTAATCAACTTTTAGGGATAGTTTAACTGATTTTGGACCAGGAATTTGGAATTTTGATTATCGTCACTTTTTCTGCCACATTGCAGCTTAGTCGTAACTAGCCAGTTGTAAGTGATGAAGGAAACCAGAGTACCCAGCAAAAACTACTGCCTAAACCCAAGTCACTGGTAACTTTATAACATGTCCCAGCCATGATTCCCACATGGGCAATGGTGAGAGATGGGACTAGGTCTATTGCTAGGATATGTTGAAGGTGGTCTTTGAAGGCTAACTGTTTTATAGAAAAATGACCTCTTATTTCTTTCAGGCCTTTTTAGCCTTGTAGGCCCCATACCTTTATGGGGTTGGTCACATTCAGAATTGCATACTTTTGAGGCTTGGAACCATGTCAGGTTATTTGCAATATATGTTTTATTTTTTTTGTTTCTTATGTATTTTTGTGTTTATATTTGCAAGTTTTATTTGTTTTGGATGATTTTCTATGTAATGAGCATCAAGACTTATCATGTTTGAATTTTTTTTCTTTCAGCTTCTGTGCTGTACAACCCTACTGATGTAAATGGCAACAATAATACAGATGAGCAGAACAACAATCCTCTTAAAGGCAAGAAAAATATCACAGAGGAAGAAGTACCCCCCGAAGTACTGCACAAAGTCGAGCATCAAATCTGCCAGTTTGTCACCTACAATGCTGAAAATACGAAATCTCTGCTCAATTTCCAGACGATAAAGGAGAACACTCAGTGCATATTCGCAAAAAGGTCGCGTTTATGGGGGTCGCCGGAGTGGAAAGAGGATCTGTGTCTCGAGGAAAACGTTCTTCGTAGCATTCCAACATTTTTGAAATTCCTAAGTCTCTGTCCTGTGATGGGATTGGACGGTTTTGTGTACGAGCTTCCTAGAAACCCATACGGGAGAGACGTCGATACGTTTGCGGAGGTCGTGAGGCGGGTACTCACGGTTTTATCGGATAACGATCCCGCAGGTCTGCACTGTATGGACCGCTCTTATATCGGCAAAAAGGGCTGGGTGTTTGAATTCAATAAAGTGACGATGTTCGTCACAACGTTTGCGCCTTTCTATCCAGTCACGAGTCCGCGTTTCGCTTTCGGTGCCAAGAACACTTATATTTTATTCCAGCCAGAAGTATCCTTTGCACAGTATGACCTCGGCCGGGATACGCCACATACGAACTGGGATAAACCAAAAACGGTGCGCGATCAAATCAGAGTGAATTTTCGTGACGCTGGGAGACCTTATAAAATCAGGGAATCTATCTACTACCCCGTGGCACACGATATCGTTAAGCCGCTGAATGAGTTCGAGGGAGCTGTCGTGGAATTCTGGATGGACGAACCAACTTTTCCTAGTAGTAGTGACTCGGAGGACTTTGAAGGATGAAATTTCATTCATTTATTTATTGTTATATTTTCTTTTCAATTAAGTATTGATTGAACTGTTATATATTCTAACAAGGTATATTTCTCTATGAGGTACTGTTATGATTGTAATGATGTAATGAAGGAAAGAAAGCTTAACCCTTCTAATGCTGAGGTTTCTTTCATCCAAATTACAAGGACGCAAATATTTTCGAAAACCATTGAAACCCTGTCATGTTGGTATTCATTGGAAAGCTCTCACCGAGTACTTTCATATGAGTACCCATTTGCCAGGGTTTCGGTCATTTTTCAGTTTTTTTTGCATCATTTTGTATTGTCCAAATAAGCCACCAGCAGCATAAGGGTTAATCCTTGAGAGTCCAAATTATAAGTTTGTTCAGTCCTAAATTTGGGATTATAGATTATGGACCACTATCCAGGACCAGGATGTTCATATTTGACAAGCTCTTAGAATTTTGGTCCCGCTTTGTTATGTGACATCCTAAAATGAACCTTGAATGGGGCATGACATTCTGACAGCTAATTGCCCAATTTTCAAGCTATGTACAGGGTCTTTTAGATTGGCGAGCCAAGTTCTTCTTTAAATGAATTTGATTATCTCCCACGCATATATGTGCACATGGTTCTCTAAGTTAAGTTACTACAAACGTATATATACATGTGCAGCATGTGAAGGGTTAAGTGTAAAACTCTGCATGCATATACGAGATATGATCAAATACATTTTAAAGGAGAACCTGATTCGCCGATCTAATCCCTACATCGTTCAAATATTAGGCAGAATGTTGTGTGCTTGCTTCAGGGTTCATTTTGATATGTCACATGACCTTGGTGGACCAAAATTTAATAAGATCCTCAAACATGCACAACATCATGGTCTTAGCCAGCAGGGAGTCTGGGCGCCTTTTTGGACACCCAAACCCTTAAAAAGAACCCTTCAGGACACCCAATCTTTTTAGAGTGGAATTTCTAAAAATCTCAATCTCAAGCTTATAGTTAAATATTGTCATCTCCTAATAATTCACATGACATTGTTTAATGATATCATGCCTTATTTTGATGAATTTATACATGTTTATGGTGGAAATATGAGTATATCGTGATCCCCTTTAAAAATTTAGACGCCCAAAAGTTTTACAACTGCCAATTTTAGGCACCCAGTTTCTAAATCCTGGCTAAGGCACTGCACAACATAGTACTGGATGTTGGCCAATAGTCTCATTACAATTTGACATCAGACATTTGCGGTCAAATTACAATTTGGAACACACAAAATCATGGTACAAAACTTAGCAACTAAACTACATTCCATGTTTGAAAAAACCCTGGATTGCCAGTTTTTCAGAATAAAAAGCAGGGTTTTGGATAGTCTGTTATGGCAAAAAGAACACTGACATGATTAAGGTGGTAACTGTTCAGGGGTCCTTTTCTTGTATATTCAAATATGTGATAGGAAAATAGTTTTGTTATTGAACTGTTTTTCTGAAACCATAAATCCGCCAACTCCTGCTTTATTTGTGTTCAGGATTTTTTGGTGAATTTTGCAGGTGTCATTTTATTATATTTGGGCCTAAAAAGTTTATTTCCTGCACTTTTTGGTGTATTTTGCAGGTGCCATTTTGTTATATTTGAGTCAACCAAGGTTCCATTGTTTGTCACCATTTTTGTCTAAATGCCATTTTTGCATTTCAATTTTTGTTGTCACCTGTCATGTTTGCACACATTGTTATTTGGCCCATTCACTGAGGTCATGAACTCATTCATACCAAAGACCTACTTAACCCATTAATGCTCACAGCCGCCAAAAACAGCCTGACAATTTTGATGAAATCTTTCAAGTAAAAGCATAGTTAGGAAAACATTTGAAGGAGAAATGTTGTTTAGAACACTACCAAGAACTCTCCTTGAAATATTTTGTGAAATGAATTCCAATTCCAAAGTTATTGTCAAAAGAACAAAAGATCCAGACGAAAACTTCTAGAGGAACTCCTAAGCATTAATGGGTTAATGAATGTTGTCTGGAAAATAACTTATGAATAAAGCATAAATTCACAAATAACTTTGGAGGAGATTTGTGGCCAGAGTTCTGATGAACAATTTTCCTTGAAATATTTTCTAAACATTGCTTTTATCAGAGAGATGTAACCAAAATTGTCAGGCGGTTTTGGCTGCTACAGCCATGAATGGGTTAATGACGCTTACTGAATATCTTGTGTATTATCATTGTTTTCTTAGAAATGTTATACCATGTACTTTCTTGTATTCTTAAAATTGGGATCTTTCAAAATATTTTCCAATTGTACACATTATAGATAGTTATTTTTTTCTGGGTTATTTTGTTATTTTAAGTCCCTACTTCAATATTAGCTGGAGTCTAATATTGGCTAAACTTCATTAGCTGGGCTACGTAGCTAATTCCAATATCAACAAGTTTAAAACTAAGTGAGTAATCTTTGCAATGTATTAACCCTGTCATGTCTGCAGTGCCCAAAAGGTTTCCATGATAATTTATATTATTTTCTTAAAATATTTGTAGAAATGCTGTTCAAAATCAACCCTACAACTCACCTTCAAATATCTTGTGAATTTATCCTCAATTTCCAAATTAATTTCAAAATGGACACTTGTCAATGAGATAACAGGCATTAAAGGGTTAAATAGATGTCTTAGTGAAATGCAAGTTTTGCTAAGTAGTAGAAAGGATTGTCCTGTCTTCAAATCTTCGAGATTTGTTGTTTTTGAATGTTAGTTTCTTAAGAATTAAGGACATTAATAGAAAACATTTTTTCATTGTTTTGTTTCATTTACATTAGAATGTAAATAAATATTTATTGTTGAATTCTTTTACAGTGATGGTACCATTAAGAAGCATTATATAGGGAATTCTTCCCTAAACAATTCCAAATGCTGATATTCTTGCTTAGTATTGTCATTTTTCTGTAGTTTTGCTTAAAACCAATGAGGAAGATTTTCCTCTCTGAAAACAAATGTGTGCATACTTATTAAATCCTGGAGTCACTCCTGTGTGGAGGCGATTTGTACCACAGAGAATTTCTGCTAAGTTGGCAGATAGATAAGGCACCTCAAGTATGACTTGTTACATTGCGGAAATATATATAATATATATATATATATATATATATATATATATATATATATATATATATATATATATATATATATATATATAAATATATATATATATATATATATATATATATATATATATATATATATATATATATATATATATATATATATATATATATACAGGATGTATATTTGTATAATAGCTTGGTGTTCATGCAGGGTATGGTGACTTTCTTATTGTAAACTTTATACTTTTGATACAGATTTTTATTCTCATTGTTATTGTACATACATACTCTGCTCACACCACTTTGAGGGTCACTTTACTTTACAGACCCTGTCAGCAATAAAATATACCTCTTTATAAAAATATACTAATGTTGTGGTTATAATAAATTGGTCCGTTAAATTTGTATACTCAATTTCCTTTGTACAACCTGAGCTGAACAGCTAACCTAAAAATATATACATGAATATCTATCCTAATTCATTCTGAGAAAATGTTTTATATCCCAGTGAGAATTAAAGAGAGCAATTGCTTAAAAAGTCTTCATCATCTTCGCTCACGTAGTAAATTTCCTCGTTAACTCTATTTCGGTTCTTTTCCAATCTGCTCACAAACTCTAGCGTATCAGGTGAGATCCTTCCACCTTTTTCCATTATAAAGTAGTAGAAATGAAACATGCTGCCGAATGTTCTTGATTCCAGCGACCACTCGTATTCTTCTCGGGCAAATACTGGCAGCCTGAAGTGGGGCTGAGCGAAGGTAATCGAAATGAAACGTCCACCATTGGCTAGAATTCTCGAAACCTGAAAGGTTAAAGAAAAATTTGGTCAAAATTAGTTGGAATGCCACATATGTATATATGCGGGTATAGGAATGCATGGAAGTTGGTCAAATTCACTTCAAGAAGGGACAGACCTGCTAATCTTAAGAGACAATTCAAGGCTCACTTTGGTTTGTCACATATATGGTATAATACCACTAAATGATAACTGTCTCTCATCACTGCCTGGGTTTGATTCCCAGCAGGGGCATGTGAGAAAGTTGCCAGTCACTTGGGGTTAGGCAGTAGTTTTCGCAGATTACTTCAGTTTCCTACATTATTTCCGACTGGCTAGTCACAAAGATGCCTGAATATGGCAGAAAAAGTGAAGACAATTAAAATTCCAAATTCCAAACTTTACCTGCACAGCTTTACTTCTACTTCTGGAGGAACAAACTGGCAGTTTCATGCCTCGAAAGGACAAATTCTGGTACTATCCTTTCTGAGGGACCTGCAGGGATTCCCAATGTTTTCTAGTAGTAGAAGTAGTAGTAGTAGTGGTAATGGTAGTAGTAGTAGTAGTGGTAGTAGTAGTAGTTGTGGTAGTAGTAGTAGTAGTAGCGGCAGTAGTAGTAGTAGTAGTACTTAGTAGTATAGTAGTAGTAGTAGTAGTAGTAGTAGTAGTAGTAGTAGTAGTAGTAGTAGCAGTAGTAGTAGTAGTAGTAGCAGTAGCAGTAGCAGTATTAGTAGAAGCAGTAGTAGTAGTAGTAGTAGTAGTAGTAGTAGTAGTAGTAGTAGTAGTAGTAGCAGCAGCAGCAGCAGTAGTAGTAGTAAAAGTTCATAACTAACAGACCAGAAAAAAGGTGGCAGGGCATGCAGAATCTATGAGCAGAGGGTCCTTTGGACTGGCAAGATATAAATCGTACCTGAGATAAAATTGATCATAATGACAATTGAGTTGTCGTAAGTAACAGGACCTATACGTAAGTGGGGTTTGAATATATGTGTAGGACAGAAAAACAAGGAAGGGACAGACCTGAGCCTCGATAGGTTATATGTACAGGACAGGAGGACAGGGGAGGGTACGGACCTGATGCAGGATGCATGACAAAAGTACGGGGGGAGAGGGAACAGAAAGTGAGACAAGGCCCCGGGGGTGACGAGTGGCCTGGGTGGTAGGGGAGATCTCCGTAGGTCCTCCCTTGGGAGTTGACCCCGTGGGAAAAATGCAGTTGCGGATCTCAAACAAACAAAGTGGCAGGCAATCGCAAAATAAAAAATCTAAAGTAAACCTCTGTACCTGAGATAAAATTGTGTCCATGAGTTCCTGAGATTCATCCGACATCCTCCATGGATCCTTCTCCCCTACGAGCAGCGCATCGATAGTCCCCTTCTCCAATATAACATCAAAGTCCCCACTGCTATACGTCATAGACATCACATCCATGACATCCCACTTCATGTGAGGGTATTTTTCTTCCATGTTCCGGATCACCACCGGAGAATAGTCCATATTTGTAATGTTTGTGTAGCCATCCTTATACATGTCATCACTGAGAGAGCTGTTTCCGCAACCTGCAAGCATAGATACAAGTATTATTAGTTATCCTCCTTGTAAAAAAGGGATACGGCCTGGTATCTTAAGGCTGTGATGCTGGTGACACACTCAAAATAAGACGACTCCTAGTTTAGCACTCCTGTACCCTTTCTAACAATAGTTATCTAATCCCTGAGGTCTTGGTGTTTCAAATATAAGTTTTCTTTAACTTACCTGCTTGAGCTGACCTCAATGTAAATACAGTTTTAATTTTACAGTGTTTTACCTCAAATGAGGTTTTCTTGATCAATAAAGGTTCATTTGATTTATAAATACCATACATGTCTGCGTAATGTACTAAGCTAGGGCAACTGAAAGGCAAATTTGGAGTTCCTGCAAGAGAATACCTTACAGCACGCGATTTTGGTGGAAATTTTACTTGAGAAAGTAGGTCAACATGTCTAACCATTGTGTCAACATGTCTGACCATAGTGACCTCATCACAGCCTTAAAAAGAAAAATTTTAATTTAAAAAAAAAAAAAATTATTTCATATATATATATTTTTTTGATAAAACATTTAGAATGGGGATAAAACACTTATTGGGATACTAACATTGACAATTAATGAAAGCAATGCTAGGATCCCAATAAAGTCCAGTACACCACAGCTATTGACCAATCAGCTGCTAGTATCAGAGTGGAGCTGATGATAAAGTATAGTAATAATAATAATAATAATTGATATTTGATATAGCGCCCTTTCCACCTATAATGTTCAAAAGCGCTTTAGAGTCATTGGACAGTTGTCATGGTCCATATAGTCAATTAAACTCCTTTCGAAATAGCAATGTATCATAAGTAGGGATAAATACTGGTACTCTATACCATACCAAATATTGATTTTGAATGGAAATATGTATCACATTGAAAAAGTATCATATCTTATATTTTTCCCCACCCTGCAAGCATAGCTGATACAGTATATCTGTAGTAGGGATAGCTGAGAGTAGTAGGCAGGGAGTGGGCACTGTGCATGCATCATCAAATTTTGCTACCTCCCACTGCTGGCTGCCTGCTGACCTCATCTCCTTGGTAACCGATCTGACCTAGATAGAGGCAGCGAAAAGAGATAAGGCTCTGGATTGCCAACTCCCTGTCTATTACTCTCAGCCTCTTTCTGAAAAAAATCATGTGACCAATACTTCCCCAGGCGACACCGCGTAACCCGAGGCGCAGATGGCTTAGGTGCTAGCATGCCGTGCCTATGTGGTTGCGGATCAAGGTTATGTATTTCTCTGGGGATAGGTACCCGTACTCTATATGATACCAAATACCGATATTGAATTGAAATATATATCATATTGAAAAAGTATCATATTTTATCGCCAAAGGAAATATCAATATCATATATTGTATCCTGAAATTTTAAAAGTTGCCAAACTGATTATAAGGGATGAGAAATTTAGTAGAAGTGGTGTTGGTAGTAATAGCACTATAGTAGTAGTAGTAGAAGTAGTAGTATTAGTGTAGACATAGTAGTAGTAGTAGTAGTAGTAGTAGTAGTAGTAGTAGTAGTAGTAGTAGTAGTAGTAGTAGTAGTAGTAGTAGTAATAGTGTAGACATAGTAGTAGTAGTAGTAGTAGTAGTAGTAGTAGTAGTAGTAGTAGTAGTAGTAGTAGTAGTAGTAGTACATGTACTAAGTAGTAGTGGTAGTAGTGGTGGTGGTAGTCTGTAGAAATATGTTGTTGTTATTGCTGTTTTATAGTAGTACAATGTAGTACATGTACATACTACATGTAGTAGTACATGTAGTAGTACATGTAGTAGTAGTAGTAGTAGTAGTAGTAGTAGCAGCAGCAGCAGCAGCAGTAGTAGTAGTAGTAGTAGTAGTAGTAGTAGTAGCAGTAGCAGTGCATGTAGAAGAAGTCTGTTTCACTCCTGTCCACAACTTAGATCGAGCCACTCTATCGTCAGGTATGCCTTTGTTTACATTATGAGGTTGACTGGCCATACCCACGATAGAGAAAGCCCCATACAAAACTTTTCCACTGCGCCCAAAAAACTGGGCGCTCACATTTCTAGCCCAGTCTGGCCACCCAAACCAACTGAATTCGTTTCCTACCTTGGTAATTTACGTTGTGACGCCTTTACAGCACTCAAATCCGTCCAGAGTGCGAGAAATGAGAGCTTTTTGGCTGGAAGCGATAAATTTCACCGTGTCCGTTCCGCCATTGAATTTGAGGCATGACTAGTCGAGCAGCACTATCCATCATTTCCTGTATCAAACCTATCACCTTTTCACACGTGTGCTGCTCGACTAGTCATGCCTCAAATTCAATGGCGGAACGGACACGGTGAAATTTATCGCTTCCAGCCAAAAAGCTCTCATTTCTCGCACTCTGGACGGATTTAAGTGCTGTAAAGGCGTCACAACGTAAATTACCAAGGTAGGAAACGAATTCAGTTGGTTTGGGTGGCCAGACTGGGCTAGAAATGTGAGCGCCCAGTTTTTTGGGCGCAGTGGAAAAGTTTTGTATTAGGAGAGCGGCCAAGTGCGAAAAAGGGCTCTATTTAAGATTTATTTTGGGCGGGTCTCACACACACCTCCAACATACATCATTTGAAAGCTTATACTCTCTAGTTTAATATTCTGCCTGTTGGAGTTGTCAAAAGTGGTGCAGATTCTGAGAAAATACGTTTATGTAACATAATGTCTGGAAAAAAGCTGAAAGGTATGAAATTACGATATTTTTTTTGAAGGGGCTAAAGAGGATAGTATGTTCACTCAACTTTGTGTACTACAACAAGCCTCATGCCCACAATTCAAATAAAACATTTGAAGCCATACTACTAAATTTTTCTGGTGAAAATTCGAATTTTATTACAAATTTAGGGTATGATTCACCTTTTTCTCAAATGCCATCACATAAATCAACTTTTCAGATAGTACAATACCAGACTTAGCTACATAGCACACATATATATAATCCTACATCTTTTTTCAATCATTTAGGAACCAAACTGAGTTACAAGGCTGATTTATTCAAACGTTTTGGCAATTCCTATGCCTATAAAACTGAAAAAGATGATAATAGAAAAATGTGCAAAATGATATTTAATCTTTCAAATATTCCAAAAAGTATCTGAATGACATCCAAACTGAAGCATACCCTGTACAGATATCTTATATTGGATATTGGCTGTCAGATTTTTAGATTTGGTTGCCCAGTTACCCAGGACCACTAAATTATTTGTGAAAATAGTCAACAATTTAGCAAAATTCACAAAACGCTCACAAAAAAAAAAGTCAAATAAAATTTAATCATACAGGCAACCTTACATAAGTCAGACACTTATAAGTCAGATTTTCTACTAAGTCAGATGGCTTTGCTGGTCCCATCCCTATCATTGCAGTTTTATAATCTTCACATAACTCTAATTTTGCCTATCTTGGACAGAAAATCCTGGTCCCAATTCATCCGACTTATGCAAGGTTACCTGTATTATGAGATTCACAATATGTTTTTCAGGAAGATTTTTTTCTTTTCTCTGATACCAAATGTAAAATGTCCACCTTGAAGAAGACTAAGAACACTCACTGGATGATCAAACTTGTGTGCAAGTGTTCACACTCAAAGTCTCACAGCATCAACCACAAACAGAATTATTCTGAATCACTGTCTGATGTATCTTGTGTTGAAATCGGATTTTGACAAACATCATCACCGTGACAGGAACACAATTCCACACAGGCCAAGCGGTTCTTTCTACAAGAGCATGTGTCAGTACCACAAAGATTCCTCTTGCTGCAAGTACAAAGCAAATCTTGCATCACCTCCGAGGCCGACAATCCTTCATAGTACACTGGGACAAGCTTCTCCCCCTCTCTTTTCCATCCATATTCCAGTGGGGATCCCAGGTCAGGCTTAGCAATGTGGTACGAAATCTCTTCACAGGGTGGCAGCTTTGCCAACACACATTCTCGCTTGGCTGCAAGCTTTGCACGTAACACATTCATGTTTGAATGTGCTTCGTTTTCCTTGCCCTTAGGATCATACAAACTAGCAATGAACTTGCGAGCTCAAACAATTGAAGTGTTCTCATCATCACCACCTATGAAAACCAGCTCAGCAAAGGAGTCTACCCTTTTTTCTGAGATTGTTTTACACACAGAATTTTTTCCTATACCGAAAAAAAACAGATGTTGAATCACACCCTGTGAGAGCGTGAATAGCAGGCAATACTTTCAGAAACAGTGGTGATTGTGAGTGACATATGTCATGTACTGGGATAAACCTCCGAAGGTCAGTGGTTCTGGTTACTGTTCCAGTCTCAATCCAGAATTCTTTCACTCTGTCCATTTGCGGATAGTAGTAATGGCTAGCACCAGAACATCTGTGTCAGGCATTTTGATGATGACTCGGCCTGTCATGTCATTTCTCTCGAATACTTTGTTGGCATGGACGGCATGTAGAATCATCCTGGTATCAGCTTCCTTATGTGTGCTGTAAAAATCTACTGCTTCTTGTACACCAGCCAGTCCTATGCTCTTTGCCTCCTCACCATTTTCAAATCCTCCAGCAAGGAAAAGTTTTCTACCAGGGTGAGTATAGATAACAGTTCAGGAGCATTCGTCTCCATATACTTGCAGAGAAAAGCAACGAGTGCCTGTTTGTTTGATGGAACATTTATAATTTTTTTCTATGGTGGAACTGGTCGACCACCCATTACATGGTATTTCCTGCTCCCTTCACCAGCATCTGCACTCCGCTCTCTTTCACCCACTTTGACAGAATTTTCATTATCGTATCTGTCAAATATAGGGTTGCATACCGTTAACACGAAATGGTACGGTACCGGTACCGGTACTGGCGAAACGGTACCAGTGGTATCGGTATCGGTATCGTTAACAGTGAAACGGTACCTCTGATCTCCGAGACCTGATCAGCCTTTTTACGACATTCATGTCGCTAACAAGTGTGGTTCCATTCCTCAATTCCATGACAACAATCAATAGTAGAATTGGGGAACAGAACCAACGATTGAGACAGACATTGACAAAGTTAACCGAACCAAATGATTGCCACAACGCACTGCGAACGTGCATTGGATGTTACACTGTATCGTGTTTCCCGCCGAATGCTATTCCAGACAGCGTGTCTATAACTGTTTCATCAGGAATCAGCACACAATGCGTCATCGCCGCATATAATTGGCAGTAACAAATTTTTAATCTGTTGAAACGAAGCGGTATTCAAAAACGAAACGGTGCCATTTAGTACCGGTACTCAACGAAACGGGTAAATACCGGTTCTTTTCGAAATGAGGATCGGTTCCTATTGGTACCCGAGTACCGATATGCAACCCTAGTCAAATACATCACATACTGTATCTGCCTTGTCAAACTCAACCAGCAAGTTGCGCTGATATGCACTGGCTAGGCTATCAAACGTACTGAAACTGTCTCCTGGCATCATGTGAATGTCGGCCATTGCATCCCTGATATATACACTGGATGTCTTGTCATGTTGTGGAAGCTCAGTCACCTTTGATACATCTGCTTCAAGTTTATGTCCAAGCTCTGATTTGGTGGTCCTTCTCATTGAGCCGTCATCGTGAAACAGGGCTGATGGAACTGGTCCCACAGGATGACCAAGAACAGATTCAAGGCTGATATCATCCCTACAGCCAGCAATGTTGAGAGCTCCGCGGAAGATTACTTCTGGACTGATGCCTCCAGTCTTACTTCCCTGTTTGCACAGAAATTTGGCTTTCTTTGTCATATCGGAGAAGGTAAGTACGCCAGATCTACTGATGGGTCTATAAAAGCTGCTTGTCTGCTGTGTTGAGAAGGAGGATTTGACAAATCTCTCCATTTGGTGTAATCCAGTATCTTTGGCTCCCAGTAGTGATTCTTGGACTTCAGGAGAGGCGTGTATACCAGTGGAGATGTTGATCAGTACCTCAGGATGTGCCTCTGTGTCAAATGGGTCTGATACCAGGATGATTCTACATGCCGTCCATGCCAACAACGTATTCGAGAGAAATGACATGACAGGCCGAGTCATCATCAAAATGCCTGACACAGATGTTCTGGTGCTAGCCATTCAGTACTATCCGCAAATGGACAGAGTGAAAGAATTCTGGATTGAGACTGGAACAGTAACCAGAACCACTGACCTTCGGAGGTTTATCCCAGTACATGACATATGTCACTCACAATCACCGCTGTTTCTGAAAGTATTGCCTGCTATTCACGCTCTCACAGGGTGTGATTCAACATCTGTTTTTTTCGGTATAGGAAAAAATTCTGTGTGTAAAACAATCTCAGAAAAGGGGTAGACTCCTTTGCTGAGCTGGTTTTCATAGGTGGTGATGATGAGAACACTTCAATTGTTTGAGCTCGCAAGTTCATTGCTAGTTTGTATGATCCTAAGGGCAAGGAAAACGAAGCACATTCAAACATGAATGTGTTACGTGCAAAGCTTGCAGCCAAGCGAGAATGTGTGTTGGCAAAGCTGCCACCCTGTGAAGAGAGTCTGAAACAGCATGTCAGAAGGGCTGCCTGGCAAACAAGGATTTGGATTTCCTCCCACATTGCTAAGCCTGACCTGGGATCCCCACTGGAATATGGATGGAAAAGAGAGGGGGAGAAGCTTGTCCCAGTGTACTATGAAGGATTGTCAGCCTCCGAGGTGATGCAAGATTTGCTTTGTACTTGCAGCAAGAGGAATCTTTGTGGTACTGACTCATGCTCTTGTAGAAAGAACCGCTTGGCCTGTGTGGAATTGTGTTCCTGTCACGGTGATGATGTTTATCAAAATCCGATTTTAACACAATATACATCAGACAGTGATTCAGAATAATTCTATTTGTGGTTGATGCTGTGAGACTTTGAGTGTGAACACTTGCACACAAGTTTGATCATCCAGTGAGTGTTCTTAGTCTTCTTCAAGGTGGACATTTTACATTTGGTATCAGAGAAAGGAATAAAATCTTCCTGAAAAACATATTGTGAATCTCATAATATAGGTAACCTTGCATAAGTCGGATGAATTGGGACCAGGATTTTCTGTCCAAGATAGGCAAAATTAGAGTTATGTGAAGATTATAAAACTGCAATGATAGGGATGGGACCAGCAAAGCCATCTGACTTAGTAGAAAATCTGACTTATAAGTGTCTGACTTATGTAAGGTTGCCTGTATGATTAAATTTTATTTGACTTTTTTTTGTGAGCGTTTTGTGAATTTTGCTAAATTGTTGACTATTTTCACAAATTATTTAGTGGTCCTGGGTAATTGGGCAACCAAATCTAAAAATCTGACAACCAATATCCAATATAAGATATCTGTACAGGGTATGCTTCAGTTTGGATGTCATTCAGATACTTTTTGGAATATTTGAAAGATTAAATATCATTTTGCACATTTTTCTATTATCATCTTTTTCAGTTTTATAGGCATAGGAATTGCCAAAACGTTTGAATAAATCAGCCTTGTAACTCAGTTTGGTTCCTAAATGATTGAAAAAAGATGTAGGATTATATATATGTGTGCTATGTAGCTAAGTCTGGTATTGTACTATCTGAAAAGTTGATTTATGTGATGGCATTTGAGAAAAAGGTGAATCATACCCTAAATTTGTAATAAAATTCGAATTTTCACCAGAAAAATTTAGTAGTATGGCTTCAAATGTTTTATTTGAATTGTGGGCATGAGGCTTGTTGTAGTACACAAAGTTGAGTGAACATACTATCCTCTTTAGCCCCTTCAAAAAAAATATCGTAATTTCATACCTTTCAGCTTTTTTCCAGACATTATGTTACATAAACGTATTTTCTCAGAATCTGCACCACTTTTGACAACTCCAACAGGCAGAATATTAAACTAGAGAGTATAAGCTTTCAAATGATGTATGTTGGAGGTGTGTGTGAGACCCGCCCAAAATAAATCCCAAATCTGGCCCCTGGCCGCTCCCCTATATGGGGCTTTCTCTATCGTGGGTATGGCCAGTCAACCTCATAATGTAAACAAAGGCATACCTGACGATAGAGTGGCTCGATCTATCCACAACTCAGCTGTTGAACTGATGATCTTATTTCGAGATCAGAGATGATCTGAACTCTTTACTAACGAGAGAGGTACATGTACTACTCCATGACAGGATATGGTCACAGAGAACTTTTTAAAGTCACTTGTTACAACTTTCAACCCTCAAGAGCATGCTAAAACTCCTATATTAAGCTGCACGCCAGAGTATCGTATACTTCCTAAACTAAATATACCACTTTCTTGTAGCCATTTCCATGAAAACCGCCTTTATACTCAATTTTCTGCTGCAAGTGGAAATCTGTATGGCTGTCACATTTAGCGTCAACACTCCATCCTACACTGGTACTAGGTGGCTGCATTTGACCCATATAGATAAGGGATGCACGCCAGTGCCGGCCAGGTGGGTAGCGTTCTCTAGGGAGTGTGTATGACAGGAAGCATTGCTGTATCACAGTGTGGCCACACCCCCAACCGTCCGGGCCACCACGGTACCGTGGTGGCCAGTACGGTTGGTACTGTGGCCATATCCTGTAGATGTACACCACTGGCACTACACGTACAGTCAAGGTACATGTACATGTCACATGTGAAAACAAAAGCTGGATAGAGAGGGGGTAAAGTAGAACGAAAGTTGATTGTCTGAGTAGAATTTCAATTGTGGGTGAGAGAAAAATGAGTAGAAGGAATAGTAGGGAAGGGGGGAGAAGAATTTTTGGTTGAGTGTGAGAAGTGTAAGCAGTGGATTAGTGGGGATAGTTTGGGACTAGACAGGGAGAAAGTGAAGAAGATAAGTTTTGTGTGTAGAGCATGCATTGAAGGGAAAAGGTGGGTGAAAGAAGCTGGGGAGTGGAAGAAGAAGGCAATGGAGTTGGCAAAAAGGGACTGAGGGAGGGGAGAAGGAAGAGGAAATGGAAGTATGGAGGAGGGATATGGAGAGAAGGATGGGAGAGTGGGAAAAAAAGAGTGCAGAGGTTAGAAGAGAAGGTAGAAAAAAGAAAAGAGTGGTGAAGGACAGGAAGAAAGTGGAAGGGATGAAAGTCCAGGTAAAAGAGGGAAGGATAGAGAGCAAAGGTGAGTGAAAAAGACATGAGATGAGTCATGGGGAAGGAGAAGGAAAAAGAGGGGACGGAGGCAGAAAGTGGAAATAATTGGGACAGCGGAAAAGGGGTGGAAGAAGAGAGGAGAGAGGGTGATATGAGAAAAGAAGATAGAAAGGAGGATGAGGATAGGGTGAGGGAGAAACACAATAGGAAAGAGGAGAAGGTGAGGGAGAAAGACAATAGGAAAGAGGATGAGGAGAGGGTGAGGGAGAGAGGCGATAGGAAAGAGGGTGAGGGAGAGAGGCGATATGAAAGAGGATGAGGAGAGGGTGAGGGAGAAAGAGGATAGGAATGAGGAGAGGGTGAGGGAGAAAGACGATAGGAATGAGGAGAGGGTGAGGGAGAAAGACGATAGGAATGAGGAGAGGGTGAGGGAGAAAGGCGATAGGAATGAGGAGAGGGTGAGGGAGAAAGACGATAGGAATGAGGAGAGGGTGAGGGAGAAAGACGATAGGAATGAGGAGAGGGTGAGGGAGAAAGACGATAGGAAAGAGGAGAGGGTGAGGGAGAAAGACGATAGGAATGAGGAGAGGGTGAGGGAGAAAGGTGATAGGAATGAGGAGAGGGTGAGGGAGAAAGGCGATAGGAATGAGGAGAGGGTGAGGGAGAAAGACGATAGGAAAGAGGAGAGCGTGAGGGAGAAAGACGATAGGAAAGAGGAGAGCGTGAGGGAGAAAGACGATAGGAAAGAGGAGTGGGTGAGGGAGAAAGACGATAGGAAAGAGGAGTGGGGTGAGGAAGATGATGAAGAAGAGAGAAGGGGAGAAGCGATAGGGGTGTGCCTGTGTACATATATGTTTGTTATCTTTGTCTAACACATTTGTTGGTTCGGACTTAACGGCAAAGGGGAAGAGAGTCGGTGGTGTAAGGGAGGGGCACCGAACAGGTAGGCACGGAGGATACAGGAGGGGAGACGAGATAGAGGTTCACTTATGTTTTAATTGTTTCGTTTATTGAGATAATGAATTAACATCGTTTGTTTGTGGGGTTTGAAATATGTTGAGGGGTTCTTTTCTGTGGGGTTTGAATATATGTGTAGGACAGGGAAACAGACCAGAGACTCGATAGGGTATATGTATAGGCTTGGATTAAGAAAAGAATGGATATGTAACGAGAGACCAATTACTATATGCCCTATAGTTACATGCTAGCCTCATGCCAGGACTAGCAGATAAGGCAGCAGCACGAGGTCACGTGGGAACAAGGACCAATCAGGGCTCCCGCATCGATTACATTACAGAGAAACCTTATCTCCACCACCTGCTGGGGGTGTCCAGAGCACCTATTAGCGACTATTAATTGACACTGGTTGAGGCTAGCATGTTCAGGTTGACCGGCTGGTTTCCATTCCATGTGTTGGTCTTCTAAGGTATAGGACAGGAGGACAGGGGAGGGTACAGACCGGATGCAGGAGGCATTCAAGACAAAAGTATGGGGGGAGAGGGAACAGACACTGACACAAGGCCCGGGGGTGACGAGTGGCCTGGGTGGTAGAGGGTGGTCTCCGTAGGTCCTCCTTTGGGAGTTGACCCCGCGGGAAAAATGCGGTTGCGGATCACAAACAAACAATGTAGATACCAGCCCTTACCAAGCATAAGAATTCTGTCGGATTTCTTCACTGTATCGAGAATCAAATCTCTAAATTTCTCATAAGCGGCAAACCATTCGGAGGATTCTTCGTTTGAATAGCGATCATCCCAGTATGTTTGATTCCCGTAGCTGTCATTGTGTTCCGGCAACTCCATCGCCGCCACGTTGAGGGAGCCGGCCTAGTTTACTAGCTGCCCTCCGACTCCGCCGCCGTGCATGCGAATGACCCCAATACAAGTTTTATACTACTCTCCTGCTCCGGATATCTCGCATGCGTTGGCGTCGGGTCACGTTGTTGTTAGGGCGACATGTGTATTGATAGTACGATGGACCAAGTGTGAAAGAGAAAATAAATTTATATGTATTTTCACTCCCTGTTTATTGGGGAGAGAAACTAATTTAAATTTATTTTCACTCCCGTTTATTGGGGAGAGAAAATAAATTTAATTTATTTTCTCTCCCCATCAAACGGGAGTGAAAATATATTCAAATTTATTTTCTCTCCCCAATAAACGGGAATGAAGATAAACAAATTTATTTTCTCTTTCAAACTTTGTGCATCGTATGATAGTGAACCGCTCGGTTGGATAGCCTGTCGCGGTGAATCGCCTCCCGATGCAATTGAGGATTTCGATTTTCGTCACCTTTTCTGCCACATTGTGGCTTAGTCGTGACTAGACAGTTGTAAGTGGTGGAGGAAACCGTAGTACCCGGCTAAAGCCACCGCCTAACCTGACCTCTTGTAACTTATTTCATGTTCCTTTTGTTGCACTTTTATGGGAATATTTTCGATTACAAATGCAGGTGCTACTACTACTACTACTACTACTACTACTACTACTACTACTACTACTACTACTACTACTACTACTACTACTACTACTACTACTAGTTATAATGATGATGATAAAAATAAAAATGATAATAATGATAATGATGATAATAATAATAATGATAATGATGATGATAATAATAAAAATAAGAAATAAAAAAGAAGGGAATGCCGATTTTGGAAACTTTTGTAAGTTTCAAAGAGTCGAAATCTAAATGTTCAGATTGTCTGAAATCTGAGAGTAGGGGATGTATTTCTCTGCTGAAATGAAATGTGAACTTGCGTGTAAAATGATACTACTAAACTAACTAAATTCTAATCAATAAGAAACCAGATAGGGCTCCGTTGAAAGAGGTACTGGGAGGACAGTGCAATTACTGAGAATGGGGGAGGCACGGCAAGTGGTGCGGCAGGGCGCTTAAGGCCACTGAGTAAGTGAGTAGAAAATGACAGTGTAATGAGGAACCGTGCGCCCAAAAAGTGGGTGGCGGGCGCACGTATCCAAGCCCATAGTACAGGTGGAAGATGCACAGGACAATGATCATCAGGTGGGGACGGGTGAAAGGGCATATAGAAGGTGAATGGGTGGAAGTTGCATAAAGTAATAGCCATGTTATCTGAACCTCTCCAGAGCAAGTTCCTATAGTAAGGATAATTTGACGGCGATGCCACAAAGTTAACGCTACGCGCCTCGGATATGAACAATGCGTCCAGGGATGATATGTCGCTTGTTTTTGAGTTGTGTTTTTTTTTCAATAAAATATGCCCATAAAAAATAAAAGGGAATAGTTCATTGTTTTCGTCTTTGCTCGAGTGCCTGCAAAAATAGAGCTCGAGACAACGTATCAAATCAACATCAATTTCGAAAAATGTTCAACATGTGCGATCGTGCAAGTGTGTGCGGCTAAGTAAAATCTGCTGTTTTTTGGTAAACGACACCAATTCTTTTTAACAATTCCACTGTTTTTCCAAAAACAGCAGAAAAAATCATTTTTCCCACCGTTCTCCAAAAACAGCAGAATTTTTTTTTCTGTTTTCCAAAACGTTAACAGCGGATTTTTCTTCTGTTTTCCAAAACGTTAACAGCGGATTTTTTTTCTGTTTTCCAAAACGTTAACTACGGATTTTTTAAAAACTTTTTCACACCTGCCCCATCGTTACATGCGACCATGATCTCGGGCAAAAATAAACCATGAAACTGGGATCACAAAAGGTGAAGCGGAAAACAAAAGGTGTGAAAATAAAAAAAACTTGCTAATACTTAACCCATTCACACTCCGAGTTGCTCCAGAAAGTATTGTCTGCTACTCGCATACTTTTGAAAATAACTTTGAAAGAAAGCGACAATTCACAAACTATTTGAAGGAGAATTGCTGTTTGGTTTCTGATCGACATTTCTGCTTCAAATATTTTCCAGATAATGATGTTGTAAGTAAGATATTTCCAAAACTCTCAGGCCTGTTTTGGCCGCTCTAAGGGTAAATGGGTTAAACGAATGGACGATCGACATACGTGGCTACCTGTACCAGTGACGTACTACCGCGGCAATGCTCTCAAGTGACTGATTAGTTTTTGACTGAAATCGTAATTACTTGCAATTGTATATACTATCTGTCTTGGTCTACCATAGTCATGAAGACATGATTTATTTCATAACCAGCCGCTGCGGCAAATTATCATTTTATTTGAGATGAACTTAAATGGCCTTTGCTTTTCTTTATTCAATCATTCACTCTTTCATAAATCCATTCACTTACTATTCATTCATTCAATTGTTATATCTATATCTATTCACTTATTTTTATATTATTTGAATATTATTTATGATCGTGATTAATTGATTACTCAATTCATTCATTACTAATCTATGAATCTTTTATTCGTTTATTAATTCATCTGTGTTTTCTTTTATTTCACTTTTTTAGATATTGATTAATTAATTTAATTCAGTAATATTTTAGGCATTGTACATGCCAATAAATTATCTCAAACGCTTGTGCATTAGCTAATGTCTCCCCTGGTAGAAACTTAGATGAACAACCACAATCATTTTGGTACAAGGTAGAAACGAGAGGGGAATGGGAGAAAAATATACATGTACGAAGTGTTTGTTTGTCTGTTTGTTTTAGATCCGCAACCGCATTATTACTTAAGCAACATGCACTTATAGTATCAGTGGTACTCAATGTAGACTGGTGGTCCACCGTGGACCTGTAAGTTGACCAATCGTTCATCTCACTATACTTGCCAGTTGGTCAGTCAGTACCAACTGAAAGTGAGGGGTACTGTACCTTTTTCAGTTTAGTGAACTGACCTGATATTGTTTATTTGTCAAATAACCTTATTCATAGCAAAGATAGTCATGGAATGCATTCTCAATTATTCATTTAACAAACATATATATTTATACTTAGATGAATAGACTTGCGTGGTTTATATGAATTAGATTAGATATATTATGGCTCCAAATACAATATTCGCCTATGCAGGAAATGCAAATTTAAGAGGTCAAAGGTCAGCACAAGGTTGTGGGTCAAAGTTGTAAAGCGTCTAGACATTTATGGCATGTGCCGAGGCCGACTGTAAACATTTGAATCACAGCGCATCACAAAAGAGTGCAAGATCGATATGTTTCTGAAATTGTATACTCCTGCCTGTGATCTCAATACTATGGCAAATACTGTCTGAAAAATACTCTTTAATGTAATAAATAAATTTGAGAGCCTTGTGCGCCTTTATGGGAACGCTCAGCCAATCCGGAAGTGACTCAATTAGCGGATGAATACATTAATGGTTTGCCTAAGGACTGACATGTAGGTTAGAGAACCTAACTTGATCATCACACAAACTTATCACATGTGAACTTATACACATTTTGGAAGGATACATTACATCCACACAATACCCAAGAGATAAAGGAATAATTTGAGAATAGTTCTCAGCTGGTAAGTAAAATAGATAAAAACCAGGGTCTACCTCAGCACTTGAAAACAATACTGAACTGACCTATCTTGCTGGATATTTAGTCTTGGCAAGATTCATGGACAGAGATGGAGTCCAATGTCAGAGATTTTGAAGTAAAATCTCTGAGATCTGAGCCTATAGATAAGTCTAACACAGAATAAGTTTTTAAAACATGCACATTTTACAGATCACCTATTGTGTCAGTATTGTTTATAGCCATTTGTTAAGTACAGAAGTAAAATTATTTACAACCAATATATAAATGGAGATGTCCTGCCTTATAATTCAGGACTGGACCTTCCAAGGACTTGGAAATTGGCGATGAAATTAAGCAGAATGCCTCGATACTTGCCCCCGCCCCCCCCCCCCCCCCCCCACACACACCCTCCATAATTGACACACATTCCCTAATCGTTCACTGAACTCCTGATGATTCAGAAGGAGTACTTACTGTAATTATGAGCTGCATACAATATCATTATTATTTTTCATGGTTTACAAGTAGATCAACGACAAGACGAGATTGTGGTGACCACAATTTTGCCGTGTGGGGTCAACTCTCTTTTGAGGACCTGTTGTGTGGAAATATGTCTGGTTCTGAGAATATAAAAAGGTCTACAGCCACATCATCACAATTGTCTTTCACTTGGTTGTATGGGTCAAAAGTCTATACCATTCAGGGTTCGACTTGCCCAGGGGCATATGCCCCTAGATTTTGCTGTGGGCCCCTAGATTTTTCAGACTAGGGGCCCAAAATATTATGTATAATAACCAGAAATCCTGTTTTTGACCGCTTATTTTAATCAAAAGAGCTGATTCAGGCCCCTAGCCTAAAATCTTAGTGTCAGACCCTGCAGCATTGACCTGCCTAATACACCTGTCCCTCCTGTCACCCCAGGCCTTCCACCTCCTTATTTGACCCCTACCTACCTTTAGTAGGCATACTTCCTCCAATATCAAGACCTTCACCTCCTGTTTGTACAGGCTGCTACTGTACCAGATTCTCGAGTTCATCATAAAATGAACTCTACACCATTGCATATTTGATGTTAAAATCATAATTTTAGCAGGCCAGCAGGATGTCTGGTGGTCATTTGGACATCCAAAACCCTCAAAAATCACCCTTCAGGACACCCAACAAGATTTGTGAGGGATTTCTTAAAATGTGAATCTCAAGCATGTAATTGAATTTTTGTCATCTTATTATAAATCCAATAACATTGTATATATAAGGATATTATATGCCTTATTTCAATATTTATAAAGTAAATACATGTTTGTGGTTGTGGTTGGAATCTGAGTTTATTTTGGTTGCCCTTGAAAAAATTAAGCACCCAGTTTCCAAATTCTGGCAAAGACACTGGTTAATGTGTGTGGTTATGATATATTTTGATATATATATACCCAGCACCACTGACATCAACTTAAAATATTAAGGGGGAAATCGTTAAATCTCACACTGTGAAATTAACTTCTACACTGACCATTGCTTGGTAATTAAGTCGCTTATACAATGGATAATGGAGCAATAATGGGGTGCTAAATATTGCGGACTAGTAGTCATACGTTGGCTAAGTACCGGAGACTTAAACTTAACTTTTGAGCCTTGTTGGTCTCCTTTGAAAAATAGGGCACCCAAACATTTTACAATCACCAATTTTGGGTACCTAGTTTCTAAATGCTGGCTACGACCCTGCTTCGCTGTGCTATGTGCTATGTATCAAGATTGTCTAGATATCAATCACAGTAATAAAAAACAGGCCAGGAATGCCTCAGGTCATGTGATCATACAATGAACAATTAGGTCAAGTAGGAAAACAGGAGTGTGTAATGTCCCATTGAAATGACATTCCTAAAATATTTATCTTATTCATCCTTCTGGAGCATTACCAATTGGGTGAATGAAATAATAGTTCATATTTGATATTACTATTCACCAAGGTTTTATACCTTTATAGGTATGCCATTGAATTTGTACAGATGTTATATATTGTACTGTGTATTATGATAGTTACTGATTGTACCTAGGTAGTCCATTATAAGCCTTTATTGCCGGCCAATGTTTTTTACCCTGTAATGGGCAGGGTTGGGTTTCTGCTGGCAGAAACACATTTCTGCCAGGACAGCGTCAGAAACCGAATATTGTCGTTTTTTACTAGTGATTCCCGGCAGAAATGGGAGAAACTTTACTAAGGCCTAAAAAAAAAAGATGTTTGGTTCCTATTACCCTACCCTACCTAGTTTTTGTCCCCTACCCTAAAGTTTTTTTTGCCAATCCTACTGAAAAATGAATTGTTCCTACCCAAAAAATTGCCTCGCCGTCCTAAATACCAATTCTCCAACCATTAAATCATAAATTTCTGGATGAACAGAAGCAGGGGCCTACAATTAATGCATATAAAGACAATTACAACAAGGCACACCTTTATCAAAGCCATCCAACTCCAGGGAATCATGCAAGTTAAAGAATAAAAAAAAAGAAATCCCTACCTACCCTACCTTTATTTTTTTAGGACGTAATAGGAACCAAACACTTTTTTTTAGGCCTAATGGCCTGTATTCATATTCAATTATTGTTCTAATCTGGATAGGACAATTAACTATTTATCAAAAACAACATCAAGTTAATTGATCATTATGAAACCAGAGGATGCATTGGCATCTAGGCATCCTCTCTTTGCAAAGGCTGCCACCAATGTTTGAATCACTAATTTTGGGCTACCAGTTTCTGAATCTTCCTTTAGACCTGAGTTATATAATAAGAGTCTTAGCCAGAATTTAGAAACTTAGCCCCCAGAACAATTGTAAAATCCTTTGGCATCCCATTTTTCTAGGGAGATCACAATACTCAGATTACCACCATTATAAACATGTATTTACTTATTGAAATAATCCATAATAATCTAATACAATTTCATGGGAATGAAATCGGCAGTTCCAAATGTTTTTGGACATCCAGATCCTCTTTTTCAAGGGAAGCCACAACTTACTCATTGGTTTTAATTTTTACCATAATTTTGTTATTTACTTATTGTAAAATGACATAATATCCTTATACAATATCATGGGGATTGTAGGTGAAAAAGTTTATGTGCTTGAAAATTTACATTTTAAGAAATTCCTCACAAATTCTTTTGGCTGTCCTGCGGATTAATTTTTGAGGATCTGGGTGTCCAAATGACGCCGTGCTGGGTAAGGCTATGTCGCTAGGCCACTTAATTTGATGTATAAAAGGTTTGATGTCTCAATCGAACTATAGATGGCAGGACAATTATCAGCCTATTATATCAGGTATGCAGTTGAGTTCTTGTGTACCGCTCCAGTGGCTCCCCATTTGGGATTAAAACTGAACTAATTTTGGACTGAACACATGTATGGTAGGCATGTTCTTAGCCAATACTAGTATTTGGAAACAGGGTGTCCAAATAGAGGTTTCAGAAACTTTTGCGTGTCCAAAGTGTGGTACAAAGAACATACTATTAATAAAATAAACCCGATATATTTACAGATTCTGCTTTTTGAGGCCAGTAACTGCTTTGTGTGTCTTATAAAAGTGACACTACAGCTTCTACATCTTCTATCATCTAAGAAAAGTCATCATTAGCAAATTCTGACATAAATTTTTGGGTGTCCAAACTGTCAAAAAACAGTGTTCTGGGTGTCTAAATGATGCGCTGGACGCATAGGCGGCTAAGCCCCTGATGGTGGGGTGTTGAGACTTTAAAGAATGCCATTTAACATATTAATGCTCCCAGTGCTCAAAAGCATTCTCATAATTTTGGTGAAATCTTTAAATGCATGTACTGCATAGTTGGGAAAATATTCGAAGGAAAAATGTTCATCACAATACTATGTACAACAAACTCTCCTTTAGATAATCATTGTCAAAAGTATCAAAGATTAAGACAACAATTTTAAGACTAACTCTTAAGAATTACCCCTTCCAACGTTAAGGCTACTTTCAACCAAAGCACACGCATGAAAAGATTTTAGAAAACCATCTAAACCCTGTCATGTTGGTATTTATTAGATAGCTCTCTCTTAGTACTGATACTGACTAACTCTCTGATGCAGGGACTTAGACCAAAAAAGAAGTTGTTTGTTTCCTTTAACCATACCCTAACAAGTTTTTATTAAAAAAAATCCCTACCCTAAAGTTTTTTTTGCCCTCCCAACTCCCAATCAACGAAAAACATGCATAAAAAACACATTTTTGACCAAAAAAATAATGCAAAAAAAATCCTTTTTTTAGGCCTTAGCCAGGATGTGTGTGTAGTCTTTTGGACAGGCAGTTGCCTGAAAAACTCCTTTTCAGACAGGCAAAAATATGAAGAATATTCAAATTTGACTTTTTGGGGATACTAACCAGATCCTCTCCTAACAGACTATCTTCTAGGACATGGCTGAAGTGAAAAGCACCCTCTTTGACACAATATGTTATTACATCTTCTTAGAATAAGAATATGAAGTAGCTGAGAAGCTAAATCTGGATGGGCAGAACATTTTGAAATCGCTGTTTGGACAGGCAGTTTTGCATGAATTACTGCCTATGACCCTGCTCTGATGCGTATACATGTACCAGGGTTTCAGTCATTATTCAGCTTTTTGTGTCATTTTGTATTGGCGAAATTAGCTTCCCGCAGCATAAGGGTTGTTCATGGGCAGGGCTCGATGCTAAGGGTGAACCTATGGCCCCAGGCCAGTAAAAATTCCCAAAAACAGTTTCGGGCCAGTAAAAAAAGACTTCAACTGGTCCTACAGGCCCAGTAAACATTTGGAGACATTCTTGTTAAAAAGTTTCCCCCCGAGAATGTCCCCAAATGTTTTTGAAATAAATGAAGTTAAAATTTATAAAGATAAGTGTTGTGATGAATTTTATCCAATGTTCTTTCTTGTTATATGTTAAAGAAAAAATGTAGGACCAGTAAAAAATTTGCAGGACCAGTAGATGCTAGGTGTTACTGGTCCTACAGGGCCAGTATCATTTTGAGTTAGCGTCGAGGCCTGATGGGTTAACACAGACTTGCAGCATGTCTGGGGTTAGGCTGATGTAACACAGGAAGTCTTACTAAATGCATAAACATCTGGAAACGGGGAGCTGAAAACCCCCTCTGTTGATCAGCAGACATGTAGTTTTTTTCTGTAATCTTAGCAGCTGCACGATGCTGCCAGCATTTATATAGCTTGACATGGTGGCATAGTTCCGTCTATGAACTTAACCCTCTTGAGTCCAAGAGTTTAACCCATGCACACTCAGACTTCCACTAGAAAGTATCGTCTGCTACTTGCATACTTTTGATAATGACTCGGTAATAAACCAAAGGTTCACAAAATATTTGAAGGAGAATTGTTGTTTGGCTCCTGATCAACATTTCTCCTTCAAAAGTTTTCCAGAAAGTCCTTTTCTAAGTGAAATATTTCCAAAATTGTCAGGCCTGTTTTGGCCTCTCTGAGTGTAAATGGGTTAATACCAACGAGCATGAAGCATTGCAGAGCTCTACCATTTGTCCATCAGGCACCAACATGATTTTCAGAACTAACTTGCCATGGCGGGCTATAGTAAATGATTTTCACTTTCCCGACATAATTTTTGACCTTCCCGAAATGAGTTATACTATATGCTAGAAAGGCATGTATTGTTTATCATGGATTAAAAGATTTGAAAACCATTTTGTTTTCAGTTTTATTTCATTGTTTGCATATTCCTGGGTATTTGGGCCATTTGGTATGAAAGAAATGTGTTTAGTGTTCAGTAAATCAGCTTGCCCATTCGGGCAAGTGAAAAGTAAAATGTACTTGCCCAAAAGCCCTTTTCAAAAAATTCTCTTGCCGGGGCAAGCAGGCTAGTACTTATGTCAGTGCTTGTCCATAATAACTCGTGTTCCAACGGTAGAGCCAAACCTGATGACCAAGTGGTATAAGCTTTCTAAGATGTTGCTACTGACTGATCACTGTCTCTCACTGTGGCTAAGCCCTTGCACTGACTGCTTGCTGTCTCTCACCTCTGAGGGCCTGTCCCGACGGCTGAGTGGTCTAAGGGGTTGCCACTGACTGCTTGCTGTCTCTCACCTCTGAGGGCCTGTCCCGACGGCTGAGTGGTCTAAGGGGTTGCCACTGATTGCTTGCTGTCTCTCACCTCTGAGGGCCTGTCCCGACGGCTGAGTGGTCTAAGGGGTTGCCACTGACTGCTTGCTGTCTCTCACCTCTGAGGGCCTGTCCCGACGGCTGAGTGGTCTAAGGGGTTGCCACTGACTGCTTGCTGTCTCTCACCTCTGAGGGCCTGTCCCGACGGCTGAGTGGTCTAAGGCGCTGCTACTGCCCGATTGCTGTCTTACACCACTAATAGCTGGGCGGCTAAGACAAAAATTGTGCACATGTGTGAAAAGCGTGAAACTTGGTGCAATTATACTTTGAGTGATGCTGATCAATATTCTAAATGGACGCAGGGTGTGAGTTACCTTTAAAGACTATTTTGGGGCATTTAAGGCAAAAAATGTCATAAAATGGAATAAGGGCCAACCCTGATAGCCAGGTAATCTAAGGGTTGCCACTAAATGGTTGCTGTCTCTCACCTCTGAGGGTCTGCCCTGATGGCTGAGTGGTCTAAGGCATTGCCACTGACTGATCGCTGTCTCTCACAACTGAGGACCTGCCCTGATGGCTGAGTGGTCTAAGGTGTTGCCACTGCCTGCTCGCTGTCTCTCACCACAGAGGGCCTGCCCTGATGGCTGAGTGGTCTAAGGCATTGCCACTGACTGCTCACTGTCCCATGCCACTGAGGGCCTGCCCTGATAGCCTGGGTTGAGATCATGTCCAGGGCATTTGTGAAAGTTGCCAGTGACTTGGGGTTACAGGGTTCGACTTTCCCAGGGGCCCGAGGGCATATGCCCCTAGATTTTGCTGTGGGCCCCTAGATTTTTCAGTCTAGGGGCCCGAAATAATATGAAAATAACCAAAAGTCCTGTTTTTGACCACTAATTTTCATCGAAAGACCTGTTCGGGCCCCTAACCTGAAATCTAAGTGTCAGACCCTGGGTTACTGTTACCTGATTTCAGCGGTGGTTTTCCACTGGTACTACGGTTTCCCCACCACTTACATCTGAGTAGTCACAACTTAGCATCGATTTGACAGAAAAAATGAAGCTAAATTTTTTTATAACTCCATGGGCACTGGGATCATGGAAGGGTTAACCCATTAATGCTTAAAGGGATACTAAAGGCTCACATACATATTAGCTTATATGAAAGTAATACACTTCAAGAATAGGATGCTGTCCTCCTTTTTCTCTTCGTGATCCCATGAGGGGAGAATTTTGTGTATTACCAGCAGCCTCAGCCAGCCCCTAGCAGCCCCTGGTTGCAGCCATGTTTTTCAACTGCTATCAGCTGTGACTCAAATGGGTGGCAGCCCACTTCATGTCCCCTAGCTCTGAGCAGTGTATCATAGACTGTAGTGCTCTACACACCAACTCTCTTCGAAAGTTGCATAACAACTTGTATGAGTATCAAACAGGTAAATGGTAAAATCATGAGCAGCAATTGGCTGTACAAAAAGACAGGGTGGTAGAATTATATTTCATATATTTCCTGCTGTTAAATTCAGACAAAAACAGTGGCTAGCATCACTGATTCCTGTCCTGAAGCATGTAATTTTATGTTCAGACCACTTCACTGATGCGTTTTATACCAGGAATCATAAATGCAGTCAGGATTACTCAACAGGATGGTGCTGTGCCATTCAGTGTTTTTGTTTTCAACCCTTCTGTATCAACTGCTACAAAGCAAGCACAGAGAGACAGCTAACAGTTAAGTTTATTAGCATACAATTCTAGGTACCTAAACATGGTCATCATTAATCTGTAAAATTGAAAATAGACTTTAGGATTGTGTTGGTTGTCTTACAACTTGGGTTTTGTTTAATATCTAGGTCCCTTTGGCAACAACAAAAGGAAGTAACAACTTCTTAAAGGAAAAGGATAAACAAAGGGTTAATTATAACCTTGTGGCATTACACATCCAGATCCCAGGACACAGAAGTTAGTCAACGCAGGAAATAGCTATCAGTACATGGAACATCAATCATTTCCTTTAGTATTTGTGTAGGTTACATGAAAGAAAACAGTTTTTGTAGAACAGCTAGCTTCAAGTAAAATTAAAAACTGAAAATCTGGATGATTGGTGATGTACATACTAGTATTGTTTTTATTCAACCATTCCTTCATAGTCACACAGATATCCAATTTATTTGCATATGACAGATGTTGAGCTATGTTCAAGAATTTTCAAATAACCTTATGATTTGCTGTCCCCCAAGTCCCCTTTTATAAGTAATCCTGACTGTAGTTTGTGATTCCTTACATAATACGCATCAGGGAAGTGGTCTGAACATAGAACTGCATACTTCAAGACAGGTGGATTTACAAGTTTCAGTGACTGCTAGCCACTGTTTTTGTCTGAATTTACCAACAGGAAATATATGAAAAATAACTCTACCACCCTGTCTTTTTGTACAGCCAATTGCTGCTCATGATTTTACCATTTACCTGTTTGATACTCATACAAGTTGTTATGCAACTTTCGAAGAGAGTTGGTGTGTATCTAGCACTACAGTCTATGATACACTACTCAGAGCTAGGGGACATGAAGTGGGCTGCCACCCATTTGAGTCACAGCTGATAGCAGTTGAAAAAGATGGCTGCTTCCAGGGGCTGCTAGGGGCTGGCTGAGGCTGCTGGTAATACACAAAATTCTCCTCTCATGGGATCACTAAGAGAAAAGGGAGGACAGCATCCTATTCTTGAAGTGTATTACTTTCATATAAGCTAACATGTATGTGAGCCTTTAGTTCCCCTTTAAGAGCCCTTCCAGAAATTGTTGTCTGGATCTATGATACTTTTGGCAATAACTTTTGAATAAAGTATAATTTCACAAAATATTTGAGGCATAGTTTCTGGTAATATTCTGGTTAACATTTCTCCGTCAAATAGTTTCTTGTTTATGCTTTATCCTGAAGGATTT
Organism: Maea johnstoni; assembly: GCA_963942565.1. Classification (NCBI taxonomy): domain Eukaryota; kingdom Metazoa; phylum Annelida; class Polychaeta; order Spionida; family Magelonidae; genus Maea; species Maea johnstoni. Next base: position 3,287,294 of record OZ012697.1, read on the forward strand.
CACCAAAATTTCCAGGCTACATTTGGTTGCTGCGAACATTAATGGGTTAACCAATCATGCCCGTAGGAGCCAAAGAAGGCCTGACTATTTTGGTTGTATCTCTTTAACAAAAGCATATTTTGGAAAATATTTGATGGAAAAAATATTCATCAGAACTAAACTAAAAATCTATTTTTCAAATAGTTTGTGAAATCTTGTTTTATTCTGAAGTTATTTTCAAAAGTATCATTGATCCAGACGACAAATTTAGGAAGGAAAATTCAGCATGAATAGGGTTAATGTCTGTCTGTGATTTAATTCAACGGTGAGTTCATACATGTGCAGGCAGTTCAGCATTCCTTCTATCATTTCCAGCTTCCGATACCTAATACAGCGAGCGGCCCTGAAAATATAACCATGACTTGATGTATATAAGGCCTAAAGAAATTAATTGTTTGTTTCCTGTAACGGCCCGAAAGAAAATAGGGTAGGTAGGTCGGTAAAAAGAATTTTTTTTGCATTATTTTTTTGGTCAAAAATGTGTGTTTTATGCATGTTTTACGTTGATTGGGAGTTGGGAGGGCGATAAAAACTTTAGGGTAGGGATTTTTTGAATAAAAACTTGTTAGGGTAGGGTAACAGGAAACAAACAACTTTTTTTTTAGGCCTAAGGTAACCCGGTAGCCCATGGCTAGCACATCTCAACATTAAGAAAAAAGTCATTAGTCCATCAGGGCTAATTGCCTTAATATTAACAAGCCCTGCAATATTTTTGCTGGCCATTAAAATTGATGACATAAAATGTGTAAGATATATCTTTTGGGTCTCCTGATGTGTGAGTTTTTAGGGTTGTGTGTCCAAATGATGCCTGGACACCAGGTGGTGCCATCTATCTGCCATAAATTACCAGGTAACCCAGGGTGCAAGTTGGAACCAAAAATCTGGTTGCCCGTCAATCCCCAAAAATGTTGCTAGAAACTTGTCTACACAGCTTAAAAGTTCTATATGATATCTCTTTGGTATAGTTATACCTCAAATATGGGGCAGGCTTAAGCAGGCCTCAACACTAACTCAAAATGTTACTGGCCCTGTAGGACCAGTAACACCTAGGATCTACTGGTCCTACAAAGTATTTACTGGTCCTATATCTTTTCTTTAACTTAAAAATTCACTGACAACATTTAATTTTATCCATTTTATTTTCATTTAGTCCAAAAACCTTTGGGGACATTTTTGAGCTGAAACTTGTTAGAATGTCTCCATATGTTCACTGGCCCTGTAGGACCATTTGAAATCTTTTTTTACTAGCCCGAGGCTGTTTTTGGGAAGTTTTACTGACCCTGGGCCAGCGGTTCACTGTTAGCATTGAGCCTTGATAAGTATTCTTCTTAAAGTAACAGGAGTTTGCAGCATGTGGCAATATGGCTAAGGCTTTGTCTCTGGTGGTGCCATCTATCTGCCATACCTGTTACTACACCACACTGCTTGGTCAACAGTCTAGGGCTCTCACGAATACAGTAGGTGGCGAATACGAATGTATTCATGAATATAGGGTCATGAATACGAATACAAAGTACTCATGAATACAAACTAGGGATTCATAGGGAACAAATCAAAAAAACTACTCAACACAGAGGGGGATGTCAACGTTTTAGGGACTAGGAGCCTATATAGCCTAAGTCTAGAGATAGGATGACCAGGTGGTGCCATCTATCTACCATTGGCGTTACTACACCACACTGTTTGTTCAACACAGAGGGGAAAGTTAATCTCTTAAGCATGGTCTTAGCCAGGATTTCAAAAGTGCCTGTCCTAAATAGCAATTTCAAAATTTTTGCCGTCCAGATTTAGCTACTTATCTACTTCAAATCCTTATACCAGGTACATTTCATGGCCTAGTGTGTCAAAAAGGGCAATTTACACTTCAGCTATGTCCTAGAAGATGGTTTGTTAGGAAAAAGTTTGGTTATTACACCCCATAAGGCAAAATTGAAAAATCATCATGGAAATTTTAGCCTGTCCAAACAGGAGTTTTTCTTTAGGAAACTACCTGAGAGTGTCCAAAAGACAGGTAGGACGGGTCCTGGCTAAGTCCCTGCAAGAGTCTTAAGGACTAGGAGCCTAGTCTAGCTGTAACATCTCCAGTTATCCACCACATAAAGAAGCAGCAAGCTCTCAAGGCAAGCCAGCTGCTTGTGTGTGTGGAGGGGGGGGGGGGGGGGGGGGGGGGAGAGGAAATAACAAAGTGTGTTTCTCACCACCAGAATCCGTTCATGGCCAATTGACCAAACTAGAGAGTCTGAGACTGTCTCGAATTAAGTGGGTATAGTTCCACAGCGAGATCCGAACAGCAACTTGTGTTTGGTGTTTCTTGTGAAGAAACGTAACAGTGCCAAGCTTTTTTATTTTCTGCTGAAACTGGAATCATTGCTTATCTATTTGTACAAATACAGATAAGACAAACAATGAAAAATTACAGTTCAAATGCGTATCCCATAGAAACAGATATCTAATGATGATGATTATGTTGGGCTTAGCCAGGATTTAGAATCTTGGTGCCCAAAATTGGCATAATTTGTAAAATTTTGGTGCATCCTATTTTTCAAGGAAGACCACAATACATCAGATTACAACCACAAACGTATTATTTAATGTCAAAACAAGGCATAATATCCTTGTTTAACCCTTCCAATGCTGAGGCTACTTTCGTCCAAAGCACAAGGACGCAAAGTTGTCGCAAACACTTTTGAAAACCATTTAAACTCTATCATGTTGGTATTCATTGGATAGCTCTTGCTGAGTACTCTCAAATGAGTACCCATGTGCCAGGGTTACAGTAACTTTTCTGGTCTTTTTGCTTGATTTTGTATTAGCCAAATTAGCCACCAACAGCATAAGGGTTAAAATAACATGAGATTGATATTGGAGTAAAAAAGAAATCAAGTATATGTTTGAAAATGACATTTTAGGAAATTACGCACCAAAAATTGTGGTTGTCCTGAGGGGTGGATTTAAAGGGCTTAGGTTTGAAACTGATGCCCAGACTTCCTGCTGGCTATGACTATGGCTCCAAACCCATCATGTCGTAAACTCTACCCCCCTATTCACCGTCATGTCACTCTTCCCCCCCTATTCACAGTTTCAGACCCTTATCATGATGAAAACCCTGACACTTATATCGCTTAGTTGGGAATCTGTATAAACTTTGAGGACTGATCTTCATTCTACCAGAGTGATCGATGATCAGTTTTTATTTGGAGATGTCTTTCGTGAACAGTGACCCTTCCCCATGTACATCCCACATCATGTGTGGTGCATTTTTCATCAAATTTCAGGATAATACCTGCAGAAACAAGGTAGATAAACTAATTGAAGCACAGAAACTATATATTTTAATTGAACATAGATATAGTATACCTTTGAATCACAAAAATATACCTTTTGATAAACAAATAATCAGAAAAAATTCAAACATTGGGAATTATCATCAAAATTGGAAGTAAGAATAGTGAGATCTCTGATTAATTGATTGATCGGAACAACAGTGAACACTAACATTGCCCATTCATTTTTATTTTCAGGGTAAAATGGAGAGGGATTTTGGAGAACTGCACATATCAGAGGAGCCTCGTTCCCGCCGGGCACCCCCCGCGGTCGCCCCCAAACCCCAGAGCCCTTTCACCGGGAACAGGGTGCTCCAGGGGCAAGGTCAGAGACCACAGTACAGGAATGGTGAGTTACTATTGCTATAGCGGGGCTCCCCCGCCACCAAAAATTACCAGGTAGCCAAGCAGGCAAGTCAGAGCCAAAATCTGCTTGCCTGCCAGAAAAAAAGTGTTGCAAGAATGTCTACCCAATTTAAAAGATATGATATCCTTGGGGTATGGTTTCACCTCAAATATGAGGCAAACTAAGTATTCTTCTAAAGTAAAAGGAGTTTGCACATAGCATGACTGTATACATAGGGCTTTGTCTCTCCATACCCTCTAAATAAGGAAGTCCAGCCAGGCAGGCAAGTTGGATCAAAAATCAAGTTAATTTTACATTTTATTCTTCTATTGAAATGCTCACATTGTTCGAAAACCTACTCCTCTTAATTAAGAGGGTATCTGTGGTTAGAAAGTCCAGTGAATAATTTGTGATTGTATTTCAAATGGAGCCGGATGTGGTGGTGTATAAACACACACACACATATATATATATATAACTATAACTATATATATATATATATATATATATATATATATATATATATATATATATATATATATATATATATATATATATATATATATATATATATATATATATATATATATATATATATATATATATATATATATATATATAACTATATATATATATATATATGTATATATATATATATATATATATATATATATATATATATATTTATATATATATATATATATATATATATATGGGCTCGATCAAGCTGTTACGGAATCACACTTTTGCTGTTCAAGCTTAGATATCTTTTTAATGGAAAAAGTTAGGAAATCTTGCTTTATATGGTTTTGTAGGGCTTTGAAAGTTCTTTTAAATGGACCAAGTTCCAACTTCCCCAAAAAATAATTTTTGGGTAAAAAAGTGAAAAAACTTGCCTGTTACGGAATCACTCAAAATTACCATCTGTTTTCTACCACTTTAGTCAAATACCACTTTCATGCTGTTCCTGCCACTTTTTTCCAAAAGTTTCTTCATCATGTGGTAGGTAAATTTGTTTTTCACAGATTCCACCACAAAGTTAGAAGTTGAATAAGTTAAATTGAACTTTATTCAAGAAACTTTGACAGATGGTCTTGTTACGGAATCACATTTACCATTTGTTACGGAATCACATTTTCTGTAACAATCAATATCTTTCATTAAAAGAGTGCACTATGGTGAAATTTTCTGCTTTAATAAAAAGTTAAGTTAGTGTACTGATATAAAGACATACATTTTTACTGAAGGGAGCACTTAATTAGGAATTACATGGCAGCAGAGAGTGGGTTTTATACATCTCTGATGGTAGGTAACAGATGACAATGTCTAATGTTAGAGGGACCACTTCCCCACAAGGGCAATTGTTAGACAATTAACTTATATAAGCTGTAATTGATTTAACATTGAAGCTTCTTATAAATAGATCATTAATCTGAAAAGGTTTTGAAAAACATGATGTTACCTTCTGCATTGTCAGAGGTAGATTTCACTCACTACCTGGTCAGTTTTATATCACTTCCTGTACACATCAAGGATGTTGGTATAACCCAGACAATGTGGATTCTGTTTTTCCTCCACTGTCCCCTCTCATTAACACCCCTTATTGTTTAGTCTGGGGAAAGAGGATATGATTCGGGGGGAAATTGCATCTACACTGATTAACTGAATGGGTGGCTTCAGGATTAGGGATGTAGAGGTGAATGGAGACGTTGCATTAGCAGACAGGATGAAGGTGTCAGTCAAGGTACACATCTGTACAGGCAGTACAGCTACCAATAGATATCAAACTACCTGAGTTATGAATAAATTATGAACATTTATAGGTAATGCCAAGTTTGCTAAATACTTATGAAATAACTATGTAATGATTTATTTTAAACATGCATTTGTGATCTTATAAACTGTTGGATATTTTTTCTGGAGTAGATCATACTGGTCTATTGGGCAAATGGAGAATCCCTGGAAATTTGTTTTTAAAATCATTTAGACTGCTGATCTATGACTGGCTTTGTATAAAACAGTATCATATGAGTCTTCCATATGACTATATTGTATCTTTGAGTGATGTAACAAAATTTTGTTCTGTGAAAAATGTTTATGTATTGAATCCTTCCCCTTCTACACTTGTTACAAAAGTTTCCTGTCCTCAACAGTGTGTAAGTTCCATCTGAAATACTTAATAAATTCCCTTAAAATTTAATGCGGGTGGTCAAGTTTTAAAATATATGCATAAATAGAGACTTCGGGATCTGGGCTACATTGACTATGTGCTTAACTTCAGTTTTCTTCTTTACTTGAAGGAGAATCTCTGTTTCTGTGAAGGTATCTAAAATCTCTGTCGAAGAGCTTTCCTGTCCACCACAGATATTAATTCTCTGAAATCTACTATTTTACCAAAGTCTTGAACTAATAGGGTACAAGAATGATATTACTATAGGATAAGACAGCCAAATGAGGGAGCAAGTTTTCCTGAATTTGAGGGAAAATATTGAATTCAATATTCTAAAATTCTGTACGCAACAGTTTGAATAGGTTGATATGGCCCATTATAACCATCAACCTGCATGTACTTCTTGAAATAAATGCCTTATAAAAAGTCACTGAATTTAAACTAGAGTGAAAACAATTCATTTATATATTTGAAAATGTCCTTTTAATGGGTTACTCACAAAAATTATTTGGGTGTCCTGATGGGTGATTTTTGAGGGAGTAGGTGTCCAAATGGGGCTGAGATGCCCTGCTGGCCAGTTTAATTATATTCTACTTTATAACTGTGTGAATGTTTTAAAAAAGGTAGTTTGGTGCTATGACACATTTTGAATAATTGTACCTTTCTCAAAATTGTATGAGAGTAACTTGTTTACGAAGAACTTCATCTGATTTCCATGTACAGCTTAGTCCTTGTCAAAAGCTTTTTGATGCCATATTGAAACTACTACTCGATAATGGACATATACTTTTTTTTCCAAAATACTGTGCACAATGTCTCATTCTAAATATGAAAACTATCAGTTAATACTAAACTTAAAGTTAAGATAACAAACTAGTCCATTTAAAGAATGTTCAAGACATCTATAGGCTTGAACCAGTCAATTTATCAAATATGTGATTCCGTAACGTTACGGAATCACCAACTTTAACCCCCACAAAATCACTGTTTGAAAATTTATTTTTCAAAAGTGTGCCCCTCATAGTTAAATTAGTGTTAAAATGCTTTTTTCTATGAAGTTCCATGGTAATGACCCAATCTGAACATTTTCAAAAATTAAAAAAATGCTATTTTTCTGTTAAGGAATCACATGTTACGGAATCACAGATCACTGTATTCTAAAATTCATCAAAACACCCCAAAACATAATATTCAATCCTATATCTCTTGGCACAGTCTTCCCAGGTATAATTGTATCATCTAAAGCAATGTTGAAGATCATAAGATGGTTTTACAAGATAATATGGTGGTTTTAACACTTTGTTAAATGTTATTGTCAGAAAGGCGTTGAACAAACAAACAAACACCCTGCAGTATAATGTTCATAACTTTTTCATAAATGGGAATACAGTAAATCTGACTAAAGATCCAGAAACTTCAGAATTCTAGCTTTCCAAATATGTAAGACACATATTCGGCTAGTGCACAATCAGGGGTACCTTTTCATGTTAGACAATGTTATCTGTCTATAGATAAATAATTCACTTATTTCAGATGCTCTCAACTATTCACACATGCAAAGGGTCACTAGTTTCAGTTGTGCAACACTTTTTGAATGACATCATTATGATATTTAACAAGAAAATGGCGATAGTATGTGTGTTTTGGGGCATATTTTCAGCGTTATCGCGTTTCACTCAAAAAATACACATTTTTGATGCTAATTTTCAAAATATGTTTCAACTTTCAAGTGTTTTTTCTTGATTTACCCCTGATGCTAGTTAAGTTCACACTTTATAACTTTTTACCCCATCAAAATTGGTGAACAACTCATGCCAAAATGGGTAAATCAGTAAAATGACATCCATGTGATCACTTTTGAAAAAAAGCAATACATGATTTTATGCAACTTTGAAAATAATGTAGTTTACTTGTTTAGTTGTATTTCTTCTACTTATAAGATACTTATGGACATAATGTGTCATAAAAATAATCAAAATCACACTGGCACAGAAGTTCAGTTATACAACCATCATAAGTCTGCACCTTGTCCGTTGTCCCCCAAAATGTGTAGTCTCCGTAGTAGCAAGCTCACAGGTAGTAAAAAGTTGTAAGATATGTACACTGCCTAGATACACATAGCTGGTCCACAGCAGGTGCTATATAATTGAAAGTATTCATTCCATCTGCTTTTAGTGAGAGAAGGCACAGGCATAATGGGGTCTCCGTAGTAGCGTAGTCTCCGTAGTACCTTAGCTTTTCCATTGATCAGCATGTAGTGTGCTTGCTCTAATTTGCATCAAATTCACTTCTTTTGTATTATTTATCACAAATAGATGCAGTTGAACACAAATCATCAAATTACATTGATACCAATGTCATCATATCTGGTAAAGATGGCAAGGATGATAGCAATTTAGAATAAATTTAAAGACATTGGCTGAATATTTTTTTCTGTCTTGAAATAATGGAACTTTTACATCATTGCTGTTTTTACGCCAACCTTATAAGATATAAAAATGTAGCATAACATTCATTTACTGTTGCATTAATAAATGAACAGGATGATTTTATACCATTAGCTGCCTACTACGGAGACTACATAGGCGATAGACATTGTCTAAGTACCAGACATGGGGTAATAAGTAATAGGTAATAGAAAAGTAATAGGTAATAGACTGATTTTCAAAGTAATACTATCCTGTAATAAGTAATAGATAGTCAAAATCTTCAAGTAATAAGTAATTGTAATACACTGGCCCCAAAAGTAATAAGTAATTTTCTATTACTTTTCCCATTTATGACCAAATAATCAACTGTACAGTAAACAAGTCACTTTTCCATATGACTCCATCATGTCACTCCTTGTCTCAAATACCTCGAATTTGAAGGATTGATTTCAGTGATAAGTCTAGGAAAAGGTTTTGTGAATCATCTGAACGGCAGTAGAATTTATTCACGGTGTCTCCTAAAGAGTAATTGTGTCTAGGTACATCAATCTAGGTCAGAGGCCAAGGGAATTGATTTAATTGCAATTTGGTGAAGATAAGCGTAGCTGCCATTAGGTGTACAGTGTAACTGAGTGCACAGTATTGTAGAATCCCACATGAGAACAAGAAGGCTCTGAGATTAGCTGCCCATCCTTATTCTCAATTCCTCTCATAGGATAAGTATAGATGCCAGTTGTCTAAAGGGTTTAAGACAGCAGGGTGTCTGGGAATCATTTGGACACATGACCCTCAAAAATCACCCCTCGGGACATCCCAAAAATGTTTGAGTGATTTCTCAGAATAGTTGTACTTGAAACTTTAAAGGCTACCTGGAACTCTGGAAGCCTCTGTTTAATAGCCTTCATATTAACCTTTTAAAGAATATTATCAAACTTCATTAGGCACATTTCAGCAGTTATGCCCTAATCATGGTGATTTTGTAATGATCCCTTTGTCATATTGTGTTATTTAATACTAGATTGACTAGATGGTCTCTTACAAGCAATGTTTTCCCAATGGAACTTTCTCAACATACATTCCAGCTTATTTCTGACTATATGTATGTGACAAATAGTTATTATAAGATAAAAATAATTATATGTGGGCTTCCAGTTGGAACTGGTTGAATTCAAGACTTAGGGGTATCATCATTTCCATGAATGATCTAGGTCAATGAAACCCCAGGTGATTCAAATTGCAATTGTAACTTCCTGTAGCTACAGACACTGTCAATCCTCACCTGCACATACATGTACATGAGGATTTTGGAGCATACTCTGAACTCAAGGAGACCAAATGTTATGCTCATTTGAAAGGCTGTTGGGGTTGGTGAGCGAGTTGTTTATCACATTATCAGATTATACTGTATTAAGTATTGTGGGTTTGGTATTTTTCAATATCTCTTTAATTTAAACACCTCTAGGCTTTAAGTTTTCAAGAAGCCTGCCTTAAGCTACATGTACTCTCATATTGTCAAATGTATAGCAGACCCCCAAGGTGGAACATTTTCTAAACCATGTGAATGCAAGGGGATCAAACACTGGTGTTCTTTCCTCACATTTTTTCTATACTGAATAACTATGGCATGCCAAAATGATATTTATTCAACTCTCAAAATATCATGCAACTTTCAAAATATTGTTCAACTTTGTTGAATATATCATGCAACTCTCAAAATATGGTGCAACTTTTAGAAATATATCATACAGCTCAGGAAGGATGTATATTTTTTGGGAACATGTATAATGACCTCAGAGCAGCCATGGGATGATTTGTCATGGCAACCAATAGAAGATATTGTGTGTACTATGGAATCACCCAGCTCATCAACCAACCCTCCCAGTTTCAATTAACTCAATCAGAATTGAACAATATCAAAACTATGTTCAAAAAGGTGTATTTCAAGGGACACTTTCAGGGAAACCTGCCTTAACTATAGGCCAGATGTCATCCTAGATAATGTATACATGTAAAGGACTCTTTGAAATAGTTTGTTGGTCATTTTTTTATATTTTAGTAAATGGAGAATCATAAGTTTTATTCATGTAGTCTCCGTAGTAGCTACATATAATCAAAGATAAAACCTGTTTCATCACTAATTTTGGGAAAAGGTTATGTTGTTCAGTAACAATGACTTATAAATGATTATATTCAAGCACCAAACTTAATTGTCATATGATCTCTGGAAGATGTACCTAAATTGATCAAATTCCTTTGCACCAAAAATGGTGAAGCATTTGTTTGATCTAAACACTAGTGTATTACCACTACAATGCACTACTTAAGATGTCAAAGTTTAAAATGTTTGAATCCTTAAGAGTTTAAGTGTGTTTCCTATTGTATTTTGTCAAAGATAAACTTTTAAACTGTTGTAAAGCAAAATGTGAAAGAAACCAACAATGTAGTCTCCGTAGTAGCCCTGCTCTGCCATTTTACATGTTAAGTTTCAGGTGTTGTAGGCAGAATGTGCTAATGCTAGACTATCAAATGACTGTTTTATTACAAGAAGTGTATCAAGAATAGTGCCAGAAATATATTTTCATTTTCATATGAGGCCTATTTTTTCAAACACAGCATTTGCAGACAAAGGCATCAATTTGTTTAAAAACTGTGTTTGTTAGAGTAGTACACATAGGAGGTCAGCAGTTGTAAAAAGCCGAGCAACAGTTAACAAAAGCATTTTATTTATGTTGTACCATGACAAATAAACAATTTTTCACAAAAAAAGAATACCTTTTCTCTTGATTTTTTGTGGTATGCACAGTAATAGGAAATAGTATGTAGTCTCCGTAGTATCATTTTCCCTCATTGACTATCAGTTGTTCAAACTGTGATAAAATGAGAACGACACATGTCTACTTAGAAATATTTTGCATGTGATTACTAGACAAGTTTTCCTATGACATGACACATTGATATACCTAATATTTGGAAAAAAAAATTTCACCCAAAGTGAAACACAAAAGGTACCCCTGATTGTGCACTAGCCGATTGCTTCTATGAAATTTATTTTTTGTCTTAGATGCTAACTTCAACTTGATCGAGCCCATATATATATATATATATATATATATATATATATATATATATATATATATATGGGTTGCCCATTATATGTCTCTCTGTGGGTGGTCTCTTGATAACCATCCAGTCACTCAGCCAAACTACACCTTATTTTTAGTTTCTACAGTTGGCTAAAGGGGGCGCCCTGTCATGTCTAGGTTATGGCGACATGTTGGTGATAAGTTACGACACAAGGTGTCCTGATCTCGCCTCTGCTAGCTGCGACCGAAAATAGTGACAACTTCTGCCTCATCACAATATCCACTTCACAACCAGCAGAAAATACTGCTCTGGCTCCAACAAAAATATAGTCCCTAATATACTTTTTAAACAAATAAGTTTACACTTATGCTGCTGGTGGCTAATAAGGCCAGTATAAAGTGATGCAAAAACTTTTTAAAAAATACTGAAACACTGGGACATGGGTACTCATCTGAGAGTACTTGGCGAGAGCTATCCAATAAATACCAACACAACAGGGTTTAGATCGTTTTCGAAAATATTTGCATCCTTGTGCTTTGAACAAAATTAGCATTGTCCAGAACGGTTAAACGTTGGTAAACTTGTTTCCTATAAAACTGTTTCTATGAATTGTTTCTTACTCTAGCATAAATTTAGGAATAATTTTCACGTAGTTTAGGTTGACACAAGTGCTCTGGGCATGAAAGGGTTATTGCGGCCTTAGAAGAAGGTGCTGTAATTTCTGTTAATAATAGCCATGTGTTAGTGTGTTGAAGTAGAAGTGGTAGATTAATGTTACAAGTAGAAAAGATGAGTGGTAGGAAAGTGAGGTCCAAATACAAGATTCACCTTGCTGAGATGTGTGGATGTAAGTACTACATGAATCAGGATCTTAGCCAGGTCTGTACTTTATAACAGGGGTGTCCAACTGTCGCATTGTCGCACCAGCGTGGGACATGGGCTTCAAAGCGTGCGACCAACCAAAATGTTAAAGCACTATTTAACTGGGAAATTTTCGCAAAACATGACTTATTGATCCTTTTAGATATTTCACTTGAGTTATATTGCTAAAAATTGTATTTAAAAACCGATGAACTCCATTTATTAGTACTGTCTATTGATTGGTCTTACTCTTAACAATTGCAATTAAAGCGAATATAGTAGTGTCACCAGGTAAAAATATTCACAGCTATAATTACTGAACCACGATCATCAAAACGTATTGTGCTCTACCAGGACTAATTGACTGTGCTCCGGGACTAAATTATTTGGACACCCCTGTTATAAGCATAGTATACCTTAAATTTCAATAAGTAAATACATGTTTATGGTTGTATTATTGATATATTGTAGCCTCCCTTGAAAAAAAGGATTCCCCAAAAGTTTACAATTACAAATAAAATTACTCATACATATAATTAGGTTACCGTAAAATCTCAGAAATTTAGGCCACCCTAGGAATTTGGGCCACTGTGATTATTTGCAAAATAGTTGATGGGAAGTCTGTGCAACCCTTGAAAAGTGTCCCAAACTACTGAGAATTTACAGTAATTATTGTTTTTTGTTCTCTATTTCAGGTCTTGCCACATTCACCCCGGTGATCTACCCTAACCCTGCTGACCTCTCCAGTGACGAGGATGAACCCCCTCCGCCCCCTCCCCCTCTGCAGTCCTACGGCGGGGGCTCACACTACGCCAACGTGGACGACTTTCCCCCTCCTCCTCAGGAGAGTTCAGTTCCCACGGCAACCGGGATCCGGGTCACCATGGCGCCGAACAGACCCTACACGGCAACCAACCCCACCTATGAAGTGATAGACAACTACTCGGCACCCGTTGCGAATACCCGTAACGAACCCTTCAATGTACCCCGCAGTCGGAGTCCGTACCAGGAGCGGGTCACAGTGGAGCGGTCGGTGCCCTCGTACAACCCCAAGCCGGCCAGCTTCAGCTATGCCACGTCTTCCAGTCGACCTGTGTTCGGAAAAGTCACGTCACAAGCGGCACAGGTAAGAATAGAGGTCAGGCTTCATTTTAAAAACTCTGGGAGACCCCAGGACTTGGGGTTCTCAAATCATCACAACTTTAAATCCCTTGTCACTCTTATGGCCTTGCAGGGTATGAACTCGTTTCCCGTGCATAAACCCGTGGGCAGTATGTTTATTGTGAGCTCTCGTCGCATGTACAATCCCCAAAATGGCAGAAGAAGTGATAATAATCAAAATTCCGAATTTAGAATATTTCATGTTATGAAGCATATGATATTATTATACCTCACGTGAAAATCGTAAGCCATGATTGGCTTACAAAGGTTGGCCATTCCATCATGTCCACTGGCGAAATGTCCACCGGCAAAACGTCCACCGTTCTCACTGGATCTACCGGCAGTCATTGTTGTTTTCATTGATATTTTACCAAATTGGGGTTTGTTCGGTATAATCAAACAAATATGCCATGCCAGTGTGGGTATCCTGATGGAATGTTTCCCCTCGGGAACCATCCTCCCTCTGGGAGACATTCCATCAGGATACCCACACTGGCATGGCATATTTGTATAATGTATCGTATTGTGAAGGTGCCAATCCCTTGTCACTTTTATGGTTTTTCAGGGTATGAACTCACGATCGTCTCCCGTGCCCAAACCCGTGGGCAGTACGTTTATCGTGAGCTCCCGTCGTATGGACGAGCTGCCCTCGGCGCCGGGAGTGCCTCGTCCCGGCTACAGCCTATCGGAGCACCTCTCCCATATCTCGCCCAGCTACCGACCCCCGGAGTCTCCGTACGCCCTGGATCAGACGCCCGCGCAGCCCGTAGCACGGACCGCAGAAACACCACAGGTAGGACTTAATGTTGAGGTGTGGCATCATGGTCTTAGCCAATATTTGGAAACAGGGTGTCCAAATAGAGGTTTCATAGACTTTTGCGTGTCCAAAGTATGGTACAAAGTACATACTACTAATAAAATAAACCCTATATATTTACAGATTTTGCTTTTTTAGGCCAGTTACTGCTTTGTGTGTCTTATAAAAGTGACACTACAGCTTCTACATCTTCTATCTTATAAGAAAAGTCATCATCAGCAAATTCTGACATAAACTTTTGGGTGTCCAAACTGTCAAAAAACAGAGTTCTGTGTGTCCAAATGACACGCTGGATTCATAGGCGGCTGAGCCCCTGTGTGGCATACAGGAAGGCTTTTACGGATGCAACAAATAACCCATATAGCCACTGACTAGTTGTAGAATTTGAATAACTTAACTTAAATATTAGCTATAAGCAGGGTCATGGCCAGGATTTGAAAACTGGGTGCCCAAAGTTGGCCAACTAAAATTTTTGTGGGGTCCTATTATTCAAAGGAGACCGCAATATCTTCAGATTACAACCATGAATATGTATTTACTTATTGAAATAAGGCCTAATATCCTTATACTGTGTCATTGGAATTAGATTTAGGTAGAAAAACTTATATGCTTGAAATTGACATCTCTAGAAAATACTCACTAAAGTATTTTGGTGTCCTGAGGGTTGATTTTTGAGGGTTTGGGTGTCCAAATGATGCCCAGACAGCCTGCTGGCTAAGACTATGAGGTGTGACATTCAGGAATGCTTTTACAGAAGCATCAAATAACCCATGTAGCCACTCACTGGTTACAGATTTTGTATAACTTGACTTAAGCTTTAGGTAAAAACAAAGTTAGGGAAATATTTGATGGAGAAATGTTAATTAGAAAACTATCAACAACCCTCCTTCAAATATGTTTAACCCTTTTGCTGCTGGTGGCTAATTTGGCCAATACAAAAAGATGCAAAAAACCCGAGAAATTACTGACACCCTGGCAAATGGGTCTGAGAGTACTCGGCGAGAGCTTTAAAATGAATACCAAGACGACAGGGTTTCAATGGTTTTTCAAGAATCTTGCATTCTTGTGCTTTGGACGAAAGTAGCTTCAGCATTGGAAGGGTTAAAAAAACAATCTTAATTTCCAAGTTGTCGCCAAAAGTATCAGAGGTCTTATAACAAATTTAAGAGTAACACTTGGGCTTGAATGGCTTAATGTCAAATTGTCCTGCATCTGCCCTATCCATTCTTCAAAGTTAGCAGTCAGATATTTTCATTGGCCTTATGATATAACTATACCATATGGTTTAGTCAAGGAGCACAGTCAGTAAGTCTTGGAGCACAGCAATCTGTTTTTGACTGTAGTTCGATAATAGCCATGAATATTGTCACCTGGTGGCACTACTATATTAGCCCTTATTGCAATAGTTAAGACTAAGACCATTCAATAGACAGTATTACAAAAATGTTGTTAACTGGTGTAGTTAAAAAATCCAAGTGAAATATCTGATATCTGATAAGTATAAGCATGGTTTATTTTTGAGATTTATCTTTCTTATAAGCACTATTATGATTTTTTTCAAATCTAGACCTGTACAAGACTGCGACTAACCATACATATAAAACCAAGGTCACGGCCAAATACTCCTGAAGTAATTTTTTTTTAATTTTATTATTTTCACTTTTGTTGATCCCACTTCTATTTGGTTTTGCTTTGTTTGGATTTGATCATACAGTACAGACATTTGATTCCTGCACCAGTCGACTGGGCATCTGCCAGTGCCTGGTTATACAAACATCCATTAATAACATGTCAAAAGAATAAGCCCAGCACACCAATGAACCATGTAGTCCACAAATCAAAGCTACTGTAGAATAGGATATTAATCTGTGCTGCAAATATACTGAGTTTGACCAAAAATGACCTTTCCAAATTTAATTTTACCAAACAGTCATTATTACACATTAACACAGATAGGGGCAGATTTCATTCCAAATTTAACTATACCGTACCGAGATTTTCTAATTCGGTAAATTTGGATTAATTATATGCTCGGAATCATTTCCTATTCTACAGTATATTTAGTTGTGAGGTAAACCATGCATCCATGCCCTTGGAACTGGATGTGGTTGTTTATTCTGCCTGGGCTGCCCACACATTTAGTGCAGGAATTAATTGTCGACACTGTAGCATCTCTTCTCTATTCATTTCCCCTCTCTCTCTCTATCCACATCTGAACATGGCTGACCAGACACCCGGCTAGCTAAGACCCTGTACAGTGACACTTGGGTCTTGACCTAGGTTTTTCTTTTCCACATCTGAACATGGCCGACCAGACACCCGGCTGGCTAAGACCCTGTACAGTGACACTTGGGTCTTGACCTAGGTTTTTCTTTTCCACATCTGAACATGGCTGACCAGACACCCGGCTGGCTAAGACCCTGTACAGTGAGACTTGGGTCTTGACCTAGGTTTTTCTTTTTGGTTGGGGCAGATGTTGTGTCCAGGTTAGACCTGGAAATATATCTTTCAATCTCTTAATTGAGTGTGTTCACTGCATGAGATCTGCTCGCTGCTTGCTGTGTTGTGTTTATTTTGAAAACTGTTCATTTAACCCTTGGGATGCTGAAGCTATACTTTTGTCCAGAACACAAGGATGCAAAGAATTTCGAAAACCATCTAAAACCTGTCATATTGGTATTCATTGCAAAGTGCTCGCTGAGTACTCTCAGCTGAGTACCCATTTGCCAGGGTTTCAATTTAATTTTTCAGGATTTTTGCATCATTTTGTGTTGGCCAAAGTAGCCACTAGCAGCATAAGGGTTAGAAAATGCAGATTCCATTTGCATCTGGACTCTTGAGTGAACAGATGATCTGACCACATTTAACATCACTCGTTATATGTAGTAATACTAGTATTAATATGACAATAGATACAATAGTAGATAGATAGATACAGAAGTAGTAATAGAAAAAGGTTTAAAGAGGTTTGGTTTAACCCTTTAATGCGCACATCGACCAAAAGCAGTCTGGCAACTTGTGTGGTGAAATATTGCAGACTAAAGCAAAATTTTGAAAATATTTGATAGAACGATTTGAATAAGAACAATTCCTGCATTAACAATAGGTTCCCATTTTCAAGGTGCAGACTATTTAGTTATGATGATATGGTTGATTAAAATTTGTTTCAACTTTCCATCAAATAAGTCATGGGTATTTTTACTTGCCCAGCAGCCCTATATACTTACCACACCTATAAGAGAAACACTTATAATGCCAAAATAAAAGTTTAAAAAGATAAGATTGACCTCAGTCTGTGGTTAGTATTTCTTATGGTAAAGCCAGCACCTTGCCTATTTGTGTTAGTGCTGCCACCTTTTGGTAAAAACTACAAGTTATAAACAGTTGTTTGCAGTGGTGACTTATATATAGTTCCGACCTTGTTCTGAGTGCAAGGTCAAATTTTGGCAGGCAAAGAAATGTTCCGTTACTTCCATGGCTCCTGACGGAGTGAAACTCTTCGAGAGCTTTCTGCCAACAATTAAGCAAACTCCTCCTGCATTTACATCATAACTACACCATGTATTACCAGGTAATGCCTTGCAAATTATGAAATATCACAACTTGCTTCAAAATTACAACTTGCTTTATCAGCATCATCATCATCATCATCATCACCATCATCATCACAATCATCATCATCATGAGCCTCATCAATATCACTGTTATTGTTATTGTTATTATCATTGTTATTATCATTGTTATCATTATTATTATTATTACTATTATTATTATTATTATTATTATTATTATTATTAGTATTAGTATCATTATTGTCATCATTATTATCATTATCATCATCACTAATAATAATAAGAAGTAGCAGTAGTAGTAGTAGTAGTAGTAGTAGCAGTAGCAGCAGCAGTAGCAGTAGTACTAGTAGTAGTAGTAGTAGTAGTAGTAGTAGTAGTAGTAGTAGTAGTAGTAGTAGTAGTAGTAGTAGTAGTAGTAGTAGTAGTAGCAGCAGCAGCAGCAGCAGCAGCAGCAGTAGCAGCAGCAGCAGTAGTAGTAACAATAGAAGTAGTAGTAGTAGTAGTAGTAGTAGTAGTAGTAGCAGTAGTAGTAGTTGTAGATGGGGTGCGAACATTGTATCAGTATTTCACTAATATGCTAGTTATGATATGTTTCATAATTCATTACACATGATTATTATTGGGTATATATTGATCATATCTATTATATTTGTGTTATTGTTTGCAGTATGCCACCAGTATTCCTATCAGGAGTGAAGGGAGCTCCTCCCAGCCTCCATCAGGGAAGGCAGCCGAAGTGGACGCCTTGACCAACCTGCTGATACAGAATATGGAGGCATCGGCAGATCCAGATTTCTTTGGTAAAACTTCTGCTAGGACTCTCAGCCTCTCATCTATACTTCTTGATAACCTGGATTGCAAACTTATGGCTGTAATCAAATCCAAGATTTTGGAATGGAGTTACTGTAAATTCTTGGAATTTTAGACCCCCCCCCCCCCCCCCTAGGAATTTGGGCCACTAAGATTATTTTGCAAAATAATTATTGGAAAATATGGACTACCGTTGATCTTTCACTGGTAGCTGTTTCACAACATATGGACAACTTTTAATTATTCTGCTTGGTCATCATTTACATAAAACGTGGGCCACCCTCAACCAATAAAAATTGTGATTATTAAAAAAGTTTCCCAAATTACTGAGAATTTATGGTAACCCTTATGCTGCTTGTGGCTCATTTGGTCATTATCAATTGATGCAAAAATCATGAAAAATTATTGAAGCGCTGGCAAATGGGTACTTAATGAAACCTTGGAACATGGGCATTCATTGAGAGTACTCAGCGAGAGCTATCTAAAGAATACCTACATGACAGGGTTAAGAAGATTTTCAGAAATCTTCGCATGCTTGTGTTTTGGATGAAAGTAGCCCTAGCATTGGAAGGGTTAACCTAAAAGGAAATGCTGCATGTCTCTGTATTGCTTCAGGACAAAACTCTAAAGAGACATGCAGATTAGGCCAAGAAAATAATATTGTTTGTTTCCTGTAACGGTCTGAAATGAAATAGGGTAGGTAGGTCGGTAAAATATATTTTTTTGAATTATTTTTTTTGGTCAAAAATGTGTTGTTTATGCATGTTTTACTTTGATTGGGAGTTAAAAGGCCAGAACAAAATTTAGGGTAGGGATTTCTTTGAATAAAAACTTGTTAGAGTAGGGTTACAGGAAACAAACAACTTTTTTTAGGCCTTAGTGTCTATATGCAAAATTACATCATGACCAGAAGGAAACATGGTATGCCTGAAATAGTCAGTATTAGCCAGTCAAATCCAAAAACGATACAAAGAATTGGAAACTGTATCGAAATAAGTAAAAAATCTTGTCTTACACAAACCTCCTTGAAATCATTTCAATGAGAGTACCTAAATCATATGTCATATTCAATTTAAAATGATTTCTTAAAATGGTGAAATTTTTGCTTCTCATTGTTTAATTTGAAGAATATTTTTTTAGATCCTACTTACAAACCTTACATATTACTTAAGAGTGCCTCAGGGAAGATCCTTACCATTGGACTGAGTTACCATCTTTAAATAAAGATTATTATTATTATTATTATTATTATTATTATTATTATTATTATTATTATTATTATTATTATTATTATTATTATTATATTATATTTTTCCAGGTATGTTGCTAACTGTGGCCACAAGGTGATAGTGAGACCAATGGCTGCACGGCCCTGGACCAAGTATACCACATAGAGTGCTTCACCTGCTACGGATGTGGTGAGTAATGGATAGAGAATACCACTTTGAAGCATATGTATATATATATATA
>OZ012697.1:3307575-3315075 GCA_963942565.1 Maea johnstoni
TCACCAGAGATGATAAAAAGGCTATAACTGCCAAAACAGGCATAGGATAAGTGTAGACGATATCCTCGTACACAAGGGTTTTTCACCCTTGTGGTCAGTTGGTCAGGTCCTGTTTCACTCACATCACATGTATTACTAAACCAACATGGATAGTTCATCGTACCATTTGTATGCTGTATTTCCAATTCCTCTATTCTCATGTCTATTGCATAGAATGTATTAATAATGTGTTTTCTGATTATTCTTATTATTATTATTATTTGTAAAAGATTGTATATTTGGCATTTTTGATGCTGTCAATAAATACTTATACTTATACTTATACTATGCATTGATGCCATAGTCACTTTGTGCTTATGCTGGCTCAAATTTCATTTACTAAGTGTGCTAATATGTATCCCCTTTCTTTATTACAGATAAAACATTATATCGGACCATTCTGGATCTATTCATTGGCGGGACAGAAACAACATCCACAACTCTTAGGCAAGTTGTATCCATACACTTTCCTGACCTTCTTGATTTGAAAAAATATATATGCAGATATGCCTCCCTTCCTTTAATCAACTTTATCAAAGATTGAATTTCTATACATTAAAAACCTAGATACTGGAATGACTTGTATCGATATCTGTCAATCTTGTCCTACTGCCATTAATATTATAACGGATTTGTCTTAGGTACTTGCTCTATGGGGAAATGAGATTACCACAAAGACTTGAATGACTTGAATGTTGGAGATTTCTGAAGTTGTTGGTATAGTGGTGGAGGGCCCTGATAACCGATTGGTTTAAGGCATTGCCATTAAAGCCTTATTGAATGTTGTAGAGGGCGATATGATATTTGGCATAGACCTGAAGGCTGACAGACTGGCGCAAGGGCCACAGCGTAGCAGAGGCCCAAGGGCTAGTCTGTGGCCTGAAGGCCTATGACAAATATCATATTGCCCTCAGCAGCAGTTGATAAGGTATTTATTTTGGCTCTACAAATAATATCTATATTTAGTGAACAAACAATCATGGTTAAAAATCATCAGTAGTCTTCTTCCCACCATGTATATATATATATATATATATATATATATATATAGAGATATATATAGATATATATAGATATATAGATATATATAGATATATATAGAGAGAGATAGATAGATATAGATAGATAGATATATATATATATTTAACTCTTCAGATGGGCAGTTTTGTACATGATGCTTTTGCCAGAGGTGCAGCGCAAGGTACAGTCTGAGATAGATGAAGTAGTAGGCAGGGAACGCCTACCCTCTCTGACAGACCGGAGCAGTATGCCTTACACTGAGGCTGTCATACTGGAGCTGACTCGAATACAGCCAATAATACCCCTAGGTTTACCCCATCGTGCCACTGAGGAGTTCGCACTGAATGATTTCACTATACCCAAGGACACAGTTATCATGGGGAATACCTTTGCTGTCCACCGTGACCCAGGCATCTTTGAGAATCCATCAGAATTCCGACCTGAACGCTTTCTCAGTGAGGATGGAACGAAGGTCCTTAGGTCAGACTTCCTCATCCCATTTGGAGTTGGTAGGTGTATTTTACTGTTAGCATCAAACTACGAAATGGGTATTTATGATTTGTTTCAAGTACCAAGTCGTATGCAAGCAAAATGAAAGTAAGCTTACAGACTTACAGAAATGCCAAACCATAACAAATGTGAATATAACATTCGGAGTAGAATAAATGCATGTATGTGCAAATGTATGTATTCATCTGAATGTATACATGTGTATCTATGTATGCTTGTATAAATTAGTGTATGAATGCATGTGTGTGTTTATGGATGCATATATACTCACAACCATTGATTATTGATGTAAAATGTCATTTTCTTGCAGGTCGCCGTATATGTGCCGGTGAATCATTGGCCCGCATGGAACTTTTCCTGTTTTTGACTGCGATGCTTCAGAGATTCTCATTGGAATTACCAGCAGATGCAGCTCGTCCAGATCCTGAAAAGCCTATTGCTGTTATGACACTTGCGCCTCCAGAATATAAGTTGTGTGCACTTTGGCGGGATGATTGACTTTCAACGATAAAATTATATCTCACACTGGAAATCCAGAAAAAATTGTCCATTTTTAATATCTAAAGCGAAAAACGGCTATCAATGACACTTCTTTAGCTAAGCGCAGGTGAAACACATTTGAGAGAATTGTCTTTTTACAAATGTTTAAGGGATGCTACTTTATCCGATCCCTTTACGATTATTGTATAACATACGGACATTATAACTTGTAATTCAACTCTTGTTTTCAAAAATTGAACTGCGCATCAAAAGCAGCTGCCTGCAGTGCGCATTTATTCATATGAGCATAATTAACAAGCTTTACAGTAATTGATAATTGATATTGAGCCTGATTGACCCATTCACTTTTGGTACCCTCGATCAAGAACGTAATTTAGGTTTCTAACGTTGATCAATTTTGGCTAAGAGTATTACGGAGGGGAGGGTGTCACATTTTCTCTCTCAATCTCGAGGTTGTTCAAGTTAAATTTAAACTGTAGAAGCATTTCTTTGCTTATTTGCAACAAAGATATAAAAGGCAACAGTCATAATTCAAAAGTAAAGATTAGGAAAAATTACCCTTCCAATTTGATCTTTTTGTAATATCCAGTGTTCCCTGGTTCACAACTTTAGATGAGAGCCAAGTTTGAAAACACTGAGCATAGATTCAAATTGTTTCACCTTCCCATCATACACCATGTGGCAGGGTATGTATCTGATAGTCAATGCATTCCTCATCAGAATATCCCTCAGATAGTATATCCTTGGATATGGTGACTGACTTCTTGTGGAGTGGAAAACCAGCAAAATTCAGGAGAAAGGTATCGGAATACCTGAGGGTTAAAAGAATATTGCAAGATCATTTACTGTAGAAATTGTCTCGCAGAATCTCAGTAGAAGAAGAAGACTTTTCATCATAAGAATTTATAAAGATGTACATGAATTTGAAAAATATGTAGATATATTGCCAGAATACCTGAGATACTCACTGCTTGACTTTAGAACTGGTTCTATAAAATTGCCAGTTATTTGTAAATCCAAATTATCAATACCAAGGCAAGGGCGCATCTGCACCAAGTGCAGAGAAAGACATCTCGGTGATGAATTTCATTTCCTATTTGAATATAATGGTAAACAGGATATTAGTTACCCCAAAATGCTATAGAACTAGGTGTAGCACTCTAAGAAATGACTCAATTATTGAATACAAATGATTGAAAGTTGCCAAATTTGTTAGGCATGAAATAGTACACGTCTCTTCCAGATGTTGTGAGTGAAATTATATATATTATAAAATTGACACACATGTTTTTATGGGTGTACTGTATATGCATATTTTTGTAATCATGACAACATTGTTAATGGTTATGTTTTTTCTAATGATATTTTTGCATTTCCTCTATGTACCGCAGAAGGCGGTTAGAGAGGAATAAAGTTTGCATTTGTATTCATATTTGTATTCATATATATATATATATATATATATATATATATATATATATATATATATATATATATATATATATATATATATATATATATATATATCCTGTATCATATATATCCTGTATTTGTATTCATATTTGTATTCATGTATATATATATATATATATATATATATATATATATATATATATATATATATATATATATATATATATATATATATATATATATATATATATATATATTATATATATATATATATATATATATATATGGGCTCGATCAAGTTGAAGTTAGCATCTAAGACAAAAAATAAATTTTGTAGTAGCAATATGTATCTTACATATTTGGAAAGCTAGAATTCTGAAGTTTCTGGATCGTTAGTCAGATTTACTGTATTCCCATTTACGAAAAAGTTATGAACATTTTACTGCAGGGTGTTTGTTTGTTTGTTCAACGCCTTTCTGACAATAACATTTAACAAAATGGTAAAACCACCATATTTTCTTGTAAAACCATCTTATGATCTTCAACATTGCTTTAGATGATACAACTATACCTTGGAAGACTGTGCCAAGAGATATAGTATTGAATATTATGTTTTGGGGTGTTTTTGATGAATTTTAAAATACAGTGATCTGTGATTCCGTAACATGTGATTCTGTAACAGGAAAATAGCATTTTTTAAATTTTTGAAAATGTTCAGATTGGGTCATTACCATGAAACTTCATAGAAAAAAGCATTTTAACACTAATTTAACTATTAGGGGCACACTTTTGAAATATAAATTTTCAAACAGTGTTTTTGTGGGGGTTAAAGTTGGTGATTCCGTAACGTTACGGAATCACATATTTGATAAATTGACTGGTTCAAGCCTATAGATGTCTTGAACATTCTTTAAATGGACTAGTTTGTTATCTTAACTTTCAGTTTAGTATTAACTGATAGTTTCCATATTTAGAATGAGACATTATGCACAGTATTTTGAAAAAAAGTATATGTCCATTATCGAGTAGTAGTTTCAATATGGCATCAAAACGCTTTGGACAAGGACTAAGCTGTACATGGAAATCAGATGAAGTTCTTTATGCACAAGTAACTCACATACAATTTTGAGAAAGGTACAATTATTCAAAATATGTCATAGCACCAAACTACCTCTTTTAAAACATTCACACAGTTTTAAAGTAGAGTATAATTAAGCTGGCCAGCAGGGCATCTCAGCCTCATTTGGACAACCACTCCCTTAAAAATCACCCATCAGGACACCCAAATAATTTTGTGAGTTACCCTTTAAAAGGACATTTTCAAATATATTAATGAATTGTTTTCACTCTAGTTTAAATTCAGTGACTTTTTTATAAGGCATTTGTTTCAATAAGTACATGCATGTTCATGGTTATAATGGGCCATATCAACCTATTCAAACTGTTGGGTACAGGAGTTTAGAATATTGAATTCAATATTTTCCCTCAAATTCAGGAAAACTTGCTCCCTCATTTGGCTGTCTTATCCTATAGTAATATCATTATTGAACCCTATTTGTTCAAGACTTTTGTAAAATAGTACATTTTAGAGAATTTATATCTGTGGTGGACAGGAAAGCTCTTTGATATAGATTTTAGATACCTTCACAGAAACAGAGATTCTCTTTCAAGTAAAGAAGAAAACTGAAGTTTAGCACATGGTCAATGTAGCCCAGATCCCAAAGTCTCTATTTATGCATATATTTTAAAACTTGACCACCCGCATTAAATTTTAGAGGAATTTATTCAGTGTTTCAGATGGAACATACACACTGTTGAGGACAAGAAACTTTTGTCACAAGTGTAGAAGGGAAAGGATTCAGTGCAAAAAACATTTCTCAGAGAACAAAATTTTGTTACATCACTCAAAGATACAATATAGTCACATGGAAGACTCATATGATACTGTTTTATACAAAGCCAGTCATAGATCAGCAGTCTAAATGATTTTAAAAACAAATTTCCAGGGATTCTCCATTCGCCCAATAGACATGTATGTATGATCTACTCCAGAAAAAATATCCAACAGTTAATAAGATCACAAATGCATGTTTAAAAAGAATCATTACATAGTTATTTTATAAGTATTTAGCAAATTGGGCATTAACTATTGATGTTCATAATTCATTCATAACTCAGCTGATATCAATTGTCAAGTGTACAGATGTGTACCTTGACTGACACCTTCATCCTGTCTGCAAATGCATTGTCGTTATTCACCTCTACATCCCTAATCCTGAAGCCACCCATTCAGTTAATCAGGGTAGATGCAATTTCCCCCCCGAATCATATTCTCCTTCCCCAGACTAAACAATAAGGGGTGTTAATGAGAGGGTACAGTGGAGGAAAAACAGAATCCACATTGTCTGGGGTATACCAACATCCTTGATGTGTACAGGAAGTGATATAAAACTGACCAGTTAGTGAGTGAAATCTACCTCTGAGAATGCAGAAGGTAACATCATGTTTTTCAAAACCTTTTCAGATTAATGATCTGTTTATAAGAAGCTTCAATGTTAAATCAATTACAGCTTATATAAGTTAATTGTCTAACAATTGCCCTTGTGGGGAAGTGGTCTCTCTAACATTAGACATTGTCATCTGTTACCTACCATCAGAGACGTATAAAACCCACTCTCTGCTGCCATGTAATTCCTAATTAAGTGCTCCCTTCAGTAAAAATGTATGTCTTTATATCAGTACACTAACTTAACTTTTTATTAAAGCAGAAAATTTCACCATAGTGCACTCTTTTAATGAAAGATATTGATTGTTACAGAAAATGTGATTCCGTAACAAATGGTAAATGTGATTCCGTAACAAGACCATCTGTCAAAGTTTCTTGAATAAAGTTTACTTTAACTTATTCAACTCCTAACTTTGTGGTGGAATCTGTGCAAAACAAATTTACCTACCACTTGATAAAGAAACTTTTGGAAAAAAGTGGCAGGAACAGCATGAAAGTGGTATTTGATTAAAGTGGTAGAAAACAGATGGTAATTTTGAGTGATTCCGTAACAGGCATGTTTTTTCACTTTTTTACCCAAAAATCATTTTCTGGGGAAGTTGGAACTTTGTCCATTTTAAAGAACTTTCAAAGCCCTACACAACCATATAAAGCATGGTTTCCTAACTTTTTCCATTAAAAAGATATCTAAGCTTGAACAGCAAAAGTGTGATTCCGTAACAGCTTGATCGAGCCCAAATATATATATATATATATCCTGTATCATGATTTTTAGAGGAAAACAATGAATGATTTTTACTCAGCCTCTCTGCGAGATGTATGGCTGCTATCCAGATGCCTTGTTCGTGGTGTCTTTAATGAAGCAGCATTATAGAGCACAGCAAACAGATAATCAATATTCATCATTCAATTTGCCATAGAAGACATGGAATGAAATTACATCTTGAAGTACTTATTTCCTCATTCAATTATTAGCTATGATAAAGAAAAATTGACCAAGATCCTTAAAAAGGGTTTAGATGAGTCACATTTAAAAAAATCACTGGACAATTTGGAAACTTGAAAATTTGGTACATATTAACCCAATAACACTCAGAGCTTCTCTAAAAGATATCTTCTGCTACCATAATACCTTTGAGAATAACTTGGAAATAAAGAGAAAGTTCATAAAACATGTTGAGGAGACTCGATGTTTAGCTACTGATCAACATTTCTCCTTCAAATGTTTTAAAGAAAGTACTTTTATCAGTAAAATATTTTCAAAATCATATGGCCTCTTTTGGCTGCTCTGAGTGTAAATGGGTTAACAAAAGAACACTCAATTACCTATACCCATCAATTGCACTTAAATAGCTACATAGTACCCTAAATTCAATACAATTACTAATGTACCTTTTCAGTAAGATCTCCACCAATCTTAATAAATACTTCAATAGCAACAGCCTATGACTTATTTGTTTACTCCAGAACCTATTTTGAAGAGTGTATTGTTTTAATATTAGGTCAATAAT
>OZ012697.1:3317575-3332575 GCA_963942565.1 Maea johnstoni
TAATTGATATATACATCTTTGAACAGATGTGTTTTCAGTTGTTGTTTGAAGATTGCCACATTCCCAGCTGCCCGAATATTATTTGGGAGCTGATTCCATAGTTTTGGGGCACAGGCACTAAACGATCTGTCACCGTAGGTTTTAATGTTGTTTCTCAGCTCGCAGAGTAAGTTCTTGGATGTTGATCTCAGTGTCCGTGGTGGGACATTCTCTATCAGCAATTCCCTCAGATAAGAAGGTGCAGTTCCATGCAAACACTTGTACGCCAGTAGCAGAATCTTGAATTCAATTCTCTTCCTGACTGGTAGCCAGTGCAGCTCCTTAAGTACTGGAGTGATATGGTCATGCTTCTTTGTGAGAGTGATCACCCTGGCAGCGTTGTTTTGTACTCTCTGGAGCTTACGTATTAGCTCTTCGGGTATTCCACAGGGAAGTCCATTGCAGTAGTCGAATCTCGAGGTTACCAGGGATATGACAGCACTTTTACTTGATTCTGCAGGACATCAAGTATTTTCTGATCCTTTCGATGTTTCGAAGGTAATAGTTTGCAGATTTGACTGCCTTTGACACATGTGCTGCCATATTCATGCTTGGATCAAAAACAGAGCCCAGATTGCCGATTGGTATATTGAGAATCTTGACAATCTCACCATTTACGGAAATGCTAGGCACAGGTATTGCAGGAGACAGGGATTGAGTTAACACTAGTCAGAGTCGCCCCTTATCTTGGGTCATGACGAGTGAAGTCAACAACCAGGCACTCGTCTCTAACAATTACAACTTACCCTAATTTAGAATGTAATAAGTGTGTGCATTGTGTTGTAGTCCATAGCTTTGAGAACGGGACAGATGTCTGGTTTGTCCATTTTAGGGGTAAATTTGCCGATCTGAATATTCCAAAGATTAGTTTGAATATCTGTCGGCAGATGGCGTTTTTCTAGATGGTTCACACGCGAATATTACGATTCGCTATTATGGAAAAATGGATTGATTCGCTAAATTTTATCTCGCTAATATTTCAAACTTTACAGTATACCTTTTAATGAATAAAGGGGTTAGATATGAGGTTTGCGTTTGAAACCCTAACCATTCTAGAGAAGTTTAGCTGCTAGTCTAGTAGATGATCCTATTATTATAGCTCCTGCTGTCATTGATAGCGTGTTTTACTTTTTCATTTTCCAGCCTCCTACCATTCATGAACAATGTCCCTCACAGGAACTCTCTTTGGATTTCTCACAGCGAACATCCAGTCCGTCCTAATCTTTCTTATCCTCTTCCTCGTCCTATGGCATTATTACAATCTTCCCAGCAACCTTCCACCTGGTCCCCCCAATTTACCCCTCATTGGGAGTCTCCCTTTTCTCAGACTACCCCTGCATTCGCGCTTCACTGACTGGAAGAAAAAGTATGGAGATGTGGTTAGCATGTATCTTGGCGGACAGTTGGTGGTTGTACTGAACAGTTTTGAGGTGATGAAGGAGGCCTACATCAAAAAGGGTGACGTTTCATCTGGGAGGATGCAGTTTGACCTTCTAAAGGAGCATGGCGATGACAAAGCAGGTACTTACCTTTTCTCATTTAATATGGAAATCCCATATATATATATATATATACATATATGTATATATATATATATATATACATATATATATATATATATATATATATATATATATATATATATATATATATATATATATGTATATATAAATGTATATACACACACACACACATATATATATATATATATATATATATATATATATATATATATATATATATATTTATATATATATATATATATATATATATATATATATATATATATATATATATATATATATATATATATATATATATACTGTAAAGTTCGAAATATTAACGTTGAAGTAATATTAGCGACTTTAACGAGTGGGTCCGATTCGATTACGATCCGTTAATATTTGTTCTATTTTGTATTTAAATTGCGTATTTAGTCAAAGTTACACATGGTCAGTTGATAACCATACGTATATACATAGACAAACGTACGTACAAAAAATTTGAATGATGCGCGTAATCACGGTGGATCTGAGTTCCTTAATTGCAATATACCAGTCAGGACGGGCATTCATTGACACGTGAGTTCGATAAACAGCCGCGTTGTGATACTAGATTAGCGCATAAAATATGCTTGGTTCTAAGAAATTACGATTGCAATAGACCTGTCCTGACGAACGTGCGTACCTGTCATAATTCGATCTGGTAATCTCATCCCTTAACTTCACTTGTTAGGTGGTTGCGCCTTAATGAAACAAGGTCTAGTCAGTCAGTATCTTCGGGCATGAGTGGTATATAAGTACATGAATAAGAATACCACTACCCAGATGGCGCTTATGGTGATGGACCAGACGCTAATATTACGATCCGCTATTATCGAAAAATGGATCTATTCGCCAAATATAAACTCGCTAATAATTCGAACTTCACAGTGTATACCGTATTCGCCTGATTAAGTGCATGGTCCCAAATAAGCGCACCCCCCCCCCTCCTATTTTTAGCAGAAATTGGGGGACCAGCAAGCGCCAAAGATCATCTCCTTATGTTAAATCTCCCCCCAGAAGTAACCAAAACCAAATCACATACCTTTCCTCTTGCCTTGTCTGTAAACCAGCATTGAGTTCTGCTCTGTCTGCGGTTCCTTCACGCTCTCACTCTCGCTGTATTCGGTGCCAAAACAAGATTGTGATATTGACCAATCAACGACCTCGCTACATACAGGTTTGTTACGCCAAGCATCCAAGCCAGGAGCGGGAACGAGAAGGTATATAGATGGCGATCGTAACTGCCATCTATCGGCCATTTCATGTTGCGGTACATAACACCGCGATCAGCACTCATTGGGGGGTGCGGTTATACCAAAACCAAATCACATGCCTTTCCTCTTGCCTTGTCTGTAAACCAGCATTGAGTTCTGCTCTGTCTGCGGTTCCTTCACGCTCTCACTCTCGCTGTATTCGGCGCCAAAACAAGATTGTGATATTGACCAATCAACGACCTCGCTACATACATGTTTGTTACGCCAAGCATCCAGGCCAGGAGCGGGAACGAGAAGGTATATAGATGGCGATCGTAACTGCCATCTATCGGCCATTTCTTGTTGCGGTATGTAACACCGCGATCAGCACTCATTGGGGGGTGCGGTTATACGGATGTTTGACAAAACCCCTTCTACAGAAAATTTTCTCATGTTTGTGTGTTTGTCACTTTATTTGCTCTCTGGATTTATTTATTAGGAGTTCTCAATACTGAGGGTTCTTATTGGAAAGAGCAGCGCAGGTTTACAATCTCATCACTACGCGATTTTGGTATGGGGAAACATAGCCTGGAATACAAAATTCAAGAGGAGATAGAGGCCTTCACCAGCGAATTAAAGAAACAGAATGGCTCTGCAATGGATCTGCATCTATTAATGAACATGACAATATCAAATATCATCTGCTCCATCATGTTTGGAGACAGGTTTAGCTACGATGATCCAGAATTCATACGGATGCTAGGGATACTGAATACGATGATGGAAGGTGCTCCAAATATGATAATCTCTGAAAAGCTGCCCATACTCAGGCATCTACCTGGTGATCCGGTACAGGTAAGGCCCCCCCCCCTCCCCCTAAACAAATTTTGAAATTATCTCATCGAATGATATGTATTTTGGTTTAGGAATTAAATGAAGGTTTCAACGTTTTAGATGAATTTGTGTTATAAATGTTGATGCTCAAAAGTTGTGTTAAACACAAACTTTTATATTGAGTAATTCTGCCATTTCATCCATATTTACTTCCATATTCATAAATCAGCATCAATTTTTACTTCAGGTGAATTAAACCTATCCCTGGTCTAAGTGTGGTCACAAAGCTATGGACCACTGCTATATACAGAATTGTCAGAAGTGTTCAATTATCTATTTTACTACAGCCATTCAAGTAGCTCAATATTATTTGATCCATAAATCTTTTCAGTAACATTATATATTTTTTTGACTTTTAAGATATTCCATTACCAATTTTATGCTTTTTTAAGAGGAAAATTACCTCAACTAAACTACCCCCTACCCTAGTTTACCGTAATTTTGCGTGTATAAGACACACCCATACACAAGACGCACCCCTTGCTCAGGCTTTTAAAATGATGTATAGACCGTAGCTCTGTGTGTAGTGTGCACCCCCTTTTCGGTTTCACGGGGCGTCCCAGTGGTTGGGTGCATATTGTAAAGTTTAACCTTTTTGCAGGGCTGGAAAGCGTCACGATTGGATGAATCTGACGATCCTGTATGAAAAAACTACCTTCTCACCCACAAAAAAGGTCCCGTTTTTGTGTGTCTCGTTGTACGTAGTACAGCATGTCCCTTTAATTGTCATGAGGGATTTTCAGTCTGTATCAAGTAACTCGTAAGTAATTACCTAATTCTTAAGCACAAGAGCGTGAAGCCCCCTTGCCTTCTCGAGAGTACCCATTTCCAGAATTACTTTGGAGTAGCCTTATGCATCCATGTCCATTGTCTGGAACGACTGAGCTCATCTTGCTTTTGGTTGCAAATCTTAAAAACAATTTCGCTTCTATGACATTTCTAGTTTTAGGTTTGGGTCTTCCTTTGATTTTTCAGTTTGATAATCTTTCTTTTGCTTTTGTTGACTTCCACTTGTGTGTTACCACTAGCGGCGCTGGTCATCGCATGCATGCTGCCCTGTTTATCTTTCCGGTTCACAATGTACCTGGTTGGATTGCAGGCCATATATCATCGATGTATCTTCGCCGTGGCATGGGGCGGCAAACTCCCAAACGTAATCGGTCGCCACTCAATCACATGCTCATGTGGTTCAGTTGTACCTTCCACAGTTCATCACTTGTTCATAATCAATCATCTACAAGTATGTGGTTAATATGCCTTTGTTAATATGCTAAAACCACTCAACTAATATTTACTACGTTCATTCACGTAAAGATAGGTGGCCAGTTGCAAGGTGGCGCCACTTGCGCAATTAGTGTGGAGGCCTTTAATTGTGTTATACACTCCAATGTACTCACAGCAAATATCTCATACCTCAAATAAATTCTGGTCGCCATGCAGAAGACAATAGCAGCGCCATCTATTGATAGATGTCGCCACTACAACCAGTGATGTTGATGTAGTGACACCGCACATATATGATGTAGCGGCACAACAGCCTCCGCAGCATGCGCGCTCGTGGGGCCATCATACCTCTGGCCGCAGAAACAATTTTACAAGAATGAGTGGTTTCAGACAAGATTTTCACTATGCTTACAGGTGTTAATTGTCTGGTGTCGCAGTTTGGTCTATAAGGTTCATATAAGGAGTTAATGTCATGAGAAAATGTTGTACGCAAAATCCTTTAACGACTAATGGAACACTGGTATGTACATGTATTTACATATATATAACATAGCAGGCAAGATGACTTTTAGGAGTCTTAAAGTAATGAATGAACGAATAACTGTTTAAAGTCACATTGATATATAGATGTCAGTGCCATAAATATTATCAACAAGTGGTCCTTTTTCATTGTTGTTGAAAAATGACAAAACAAATATTTTAGGTGAAAGAAGAAAAAGGGGTAGAGTAAGAGCAGAGCCTTTAAAGAGGATAAAGGGATATTTTAGATGCAGGGTATCCCTATAGACAGATCCAGTCATCCCCCTTCTTTTATACGGCGAGCAGGGTGCCCACCACAATGTACAATGATCAGTTCATGAATTCTAATGAATATGACCATGGCAGGCATGGTGACTTATAGTAGTCTTGAAGGCTAGAAAGATGACACACACACACATACATACATATATACATACATACATGCATACATACATACATACATACATACATACATACATTTAAACATCAATATATACAGAAGTGAATATGGTCATGGCAGGCAATTATGTATTCCACTGAATTCGTAGCAAAAGATAAGAACATAATAAAATATTGGTCAGTGACAAAAAAAGCTCATCGCAAGTATACAGAAAAGACCAAACATTTTCAGAACACAAGAAACGCACCAGCTGACGCTGACAACGTCCCTCTTGTTATGTTTTCGGGCCACTATATTTAAAGAAAACGTTCAAAACTTAATCTTGCGATCTCGGTCTTTCTCATACATCGCCTTAACCGGCACCTATTTTGGCACTGCTCCGAGGTCTGCGTGCCCATCATGCATTGCGCACAGAGGTCAACTTTAATTTCGGATCTCCGTGATGCCTGGGGACTCGATGCAAAGCACCATAGATTTCTAGCTTTGTGTATAAGACGCACCCCCAATATGAGTGAGAAAAAAAATCGTGAAATTAAACACGCGAAATTATGGTAGTTATTACCATACTTGTAACCACAATAAGACTGGTCCAACAACTTAGACCACCTTAGCGAAATCGGAAAAGTTGTAACTACACTTGTGACTACACTTGCACCACTGGTTTAAACTATCTTAGTGAAACCTGACTATAGTTATTACCACACGTATTACTACACTTGTTACCACACTTGTGACCAGGTCTCCTTGTTGTCAGGTTTAAACCTTTTAAACATTTTGTTTCCAATAGTTTTTGTTTGCCATTGTTGTTATTTTGTTGATAAAAGTATATACGTTACTGTATTTTGTTTGATCTAAATTATTACTGTTTGTAAGAAAATGAACTTTGAATTTCATAATTCGTCACATGGTGTGCATGCAATGTAGTTGACTATATATGCGTTTTCCTTGATTTCTGTGCGTATCTTAACTGGCCCTAAAAGGCTTGCATACTGCTGTCCTTTTTCACGAATTTATGATCCGCTACCAAACAGGCTTGCTACATACTGTTTCCTTTTTACTCACAGTACCATTGGGTTAATAATTGCTTCATAAAGGACACCAAGGCGTGGATAGGGGACTTTCTATCGAATCATCGGAAGCTATTTGACCCTGATCATCAAAAAGATTTCATTGATGCTTACCTTGCGCAGACAGCAGCCAATGAGAGATCAGGAAAAGAGTCACACCTGAGTGGTAAGTTATTTTGAAAGAAAAACAACTCACTAGTCACTAGTCTACAGTTATTTATCTAAGGCATGACATGGCATGTCAAATATTAAATGACATTGAGATATATATATATATATATATATATATATATATATATATATATATATATATATATATATATATATATATATATATATATATATTCTCAATGTCATTTAATATTTGACATGCCATGTTATCTATAGACTTGGGGTGTAGTGCTTTGGGATGTATGTGAAAACGCCTTGATGAAAACATGTATACATGTTAGACGCATCCGAATGTTATTTCACCGAAATTGACTTTAGGATTATTACTATTCACTTATAAAACCAAAGTATGTTTTTGCTGCAATACACACAGACACAGGCAGACAGACACACACACACACACACACACACACACACACACACACACACACACATATATATATATATATATATATATATATATATATATATATATATATATATATATATATATATATATATATATATATATATAATTGAGACTGGAGCAAATTTTATTTACCAACAGACGCACCCCAATTCTTATTTAGTAAATGTGCTAATATGTACTGTATTTGTTTATTACAGATAAAACATTATATCGAACCATTCTGGATTTATTCATTGCCGGGACAGAAACAACATCCACAACTCTTAGGTTAGTTTTATCCATGCACTTTTGTGATTTGTGTGATTTAAAAAGAAAGATTATGATATGCCTCCCTTCCATTAATTGATGAGTCTAATTAATGAATGAATGGGTGTTTAAAGGCAAATCGACACACAAAGGTCATTTAGTGCCCTTTACTTGAAAACCAAACTCTACCATTTGATCATTCATGTCTTTGGTAAGCTGCAAGGTCCTACCTAAACTAGGAATCTGCATGACGAGTATGTTAAAATATTTTTGAATTTTCCCATATGCCTCAAGATTACTAAAAGCACGTGGTTTACGTAGTTATTTCTGATTTTCAGGTCCTGTCATAATACGAGGTACTTATGATATGACCTTGCACCTAGAGGGGATTCATATCTGTCATATTCTTAAACAATGGCTTTGAAGACCGTATCGTTATTCACTTTCAGCCAAAAAAAAAGATGAAAATATTGGTCAAAATGGTCTATCTCGAAGGAATCTGCATGGTCGAAGCAGACACCCATGTTGTTTGGGACCAATTCAACGAGGAAGGCCCAAAGGGGCCCGCCCTTTGTCCTCGTGGTCGTACCACAATAGAGAGTAGCTAGGTCGAGATTCGTGGCGGGTGACTACTCCTCATGTGCAATCTTTTGTTTTGATATCCATGCTTAGGGGCCAGCCAAAGACACCACCTAGCTGTGATGATCTTGGTGTACTAAATTATCACCTTTAAGAGCAGATCCAAAGAGGACCAAGGGATATTTCAGATGCAGGGTAGCCTTCAGATCCAAAGAGGATAAAGGAATATTTTAGATGCAGAGTATCCATAGATAGATCCACACATCCCCCTTCTTTTATAAGGCGAGCAGGGTGCCCACCAGCTTAGGGTTCCCCGGGAGGTGCTAACTCCTATTGCACACCATAAGGTGTACCCTCTGCGGGGCTGCATCTAATTAGCTTATGCTTCATTAAATATTGATTAGCTGTACATTAAAGATATGCACTGGAATGAAGAACTTGACTCGACGTTTTTGTTATCAACGGATAGATTATAATTTGCCTACCTACTCATGTTTTATCAAATATAGAATAGCTCTATATTAAAGACATATACTGGAAGAGCCTTTGTAGATCTCTGTCAATTTTTGTCCTACCAACGTTTCTATATCAACATATTTCTTTTAGGAACTTACTCTATGGGGAGATGAGATTACGACGAAGAACTTGACTTGAATGTTGACGATTTATGAAGTTGTTTGTTTAGTTTTGGTATTGGCTCTTTCTTGGTGGAAGACCTTCCCCGATAGCCGATTGGTTTTAGATGTTGCCATTAAAGCCTTATTGACTGTTGCAGAGGGCGACTGGCTCAAGGGCCATAGCGTAGCTGAGGCCAGTCTGTCGCATGAAGGCCTATGACAAATATCATATTAACTTTAGCAACAGTTAATAAGGTATTTATGTTGTCTATTGAAATAACAACTATGGTTAAAACTCATCATCAAGAAAGACTTAATTCAAGGGGTGAAACTTTGGATTGAGGGTGTAATATTTTGGTATGACACGCACATTTGTGCCCGCGACCGCAAGTCAGTTGGAGAAGAAACATGTCTCACTAAACTCTAGAGACAAAAGTTGATCACATGAAGCCAGGGATACATGATTTTACTGGCAGATGATCATAGTGGAACGTCTTTAAGTGTGGAAGGTTGAAAGGTTATTGGTGCGGTCACGTGACCTGCCTCCGGGGATTTTTCTAACTGGTTCTATACTCTTTTAAGGAGGCGCTATACGTTAGAATGGAAATGCGAGCAAGCTTGCAAAATAAACAAAGCATATAGGGATTAAGGTTCTTGAAGGTCTTATCAGCCCACGTCAATGGTTGGCCATTTGAATGTTGAGGAGGTCCGATTTGCCAGTCAATAAATTGTCATAGCTGCCCTAGGGCTGATATTACAATATATCAGCTAATCACATATTACAAATGGTGTCATTCTATTGGTTAAAGTCAGAGGAGCAACGATAATGTTTGATATCTGCCACTCACTAATAATACGATTCCAATATCAGCCGGGAAAGTTTTTATTATTCAAACAGATTTCTACAGTGAATTAATTACTAAATCTAACCTATGACAGGTCCCTTATTATCAATGAAACATATTCCCTGTGATCATTGAAAAAACTAATCTTTTTGACAGTTTATTGTGTATATGTTTATATTCATTTCTGACATATATATATATATATATATATATATATATATATATATATATATATATATATATATATATATATATGTGTGTATTATATATATATATATATATATATATATATATATATGTATATTATATATATATGTATATATATATATTTATATGTATATATATATATATATGTATATATATATATATATATATGTATATATATATATATATATATATATATATATATATATATATATATATATATATATATATATATATGTGTGTGTGTATATCTATATATATATATATATATATATATATATATATATATATATATATATATATATATATATATATATATATATATATATATATATATATATATATATATATATATATATATATATGTATATATATATATATATATGTATATATATATATATATATATATATATATATATATATATATATATATATATATATATATATATATATATATAAAACACTAGTTTTTCTCTTCAGATGGGCGGTTTTGTACATGATGCTTTTACCAGAGGTGCAGCGCAAGGTACAGTCTGAGATAGATGAAGTGGTAGGCAGGGAGCGCTTACCCTCTCTGAAAGACCGGAGCAGTATGCCTTACACTGAGGCTGTCATACAGGAGCTGACACGAATACAGCCAATAGCACCCATAGGTGTACCCCACCGTGCCACTGAGGAGTTCGTACTGAATGATTTCACTATACCCAAGGGCACAGTTATCATGGGAAATACCTTTGCTGTCCACCGAGATCCAGGCATATTTGACAATCCATCAGAATTCCGCCCTGAACGCTTTCTCAGTGAGGATGGAACAAAGGTCCTGAAGTCAGACTTCCTCATCCCTTTCGGAGTTGGTAAGTGTATTTTACTGTTAGCGTCCAACTAAAAAATGGCATGGGTATTTACTTGTTGCGTAGAGTACCAAGTTGTATGCAAGCAAAATGAAAGTTAACTAACAGATTTACAGAAATGCCAAACCATAACAAATTTGAATATTACATTCGGGTAGAATGAATGTATGTATGCATTAATGTGTGTATGAATGTTTGCATGTGTTTATTTATGTAAGTATAAATTTATGAATGTATGTGTGTGCGTGTGAATGCATGAATGTGTGCATAGGTATATATTCATGTATATACAGAAAAACTATCTATTATCAATGTGAAATATTTTTTATTTTTGCAGGTCGCCGTATATGTGCCGGTGAATCATTGGCCCGCATGGAACTCTTCCTGTTTTTCACAGCGATGCTTCAAAGATTCTCGTTCAAATTACCGGCAGGTGCTCCTCGTCCTGATCCTGAAAAGCCTATTGCTGCTATGACACTTTCACCGCCAAAATATAAGATGTGTGCACTTCTACGGCATGATTGACTTCAGTGACAAATCTGTATCTAAATACTGGCAAATAGAAATCTAGGAAATATTGTCTATGTTTAATGTTTAAAGTGAAAAAAATGACTATCAATGACAATTGTATAGCTTTGTGCAGGCCAAGTGCATCAAAAACAGCTGCGTGCTGAGCGCATTACTTTATATGCGCAAAATTAACATTTTACAGTAATTGATAGTGACCCTGATTGACCCATTCACTTCTGGTCCCTAATACGCAATGAACTTGTCAATTTTTGATTGACTTTGGCACGTTTGTGGCTAAGAGGGAAAGGTACCACATATTCCTTCTCAATTTTGAGGTTGTTCAAATTTAATTTAAATTTTCTAAGAACTTTTTTTCCCAAAAGCAAAAGGGACTTTTAACAGGATAGTCAATATCAGACTGTACCAGATTAATTTGGGATAATATATACAAATGCTAAAAACAAAATAACAGTAGTCTGATCTTGTTGGTTGATTTTAAGAAAGTTTTTGATAGCTTATCTTTGGAATTTATCCACAATATTTTACCAAAATATAACTTTACGCGTAACATAATTAAATGGATAACAACTACAATTTCAAATGGTTATCTATCAGAATGCTTCCATTTATACAGAGGATGCAGTCAAGGAGTTCATATATCCCTATGCATAGCCATTCTTTGCTCAGAGTTTTTAGAACTAGCATTAAAATCAGATTAAAACTTTAAAGGCCTAAAAATATTTGACAAAGAACACTAATTGAGCCAGTACACAGATGACACCTCTGCGTACATGGATTTGGAATTCGGATTTGGAATTTTGTTTTTCGTCACATTTATGCCAATTGTGGCTAACTCGAGACTAGCCATTTGTAAGTAGTAGAGGAGTACCCGGCGAAAACCACCGCCTAACCCCAAGTCACTGGCAACTTTCTCACATGTCCAGGCCGGGATTCGAACCCAGGCAGAGGTGAGAGACAGCGTGCAGTCAGTGGCGGCACCTTAGACCACATGGCCGTCAGAGCAGGCCCTTACATGCGTACATGGAAGCTAGCGAGGCAAATTTAAAACTGAGTCTAAAAATACTTGAGGTTTTATATACAATCAGGACTCAAAATTAATATAATCAAATCGAAAGTAATAAGAATGGGCAACAAAAGAGAGACAGATCGAAGATTCTGCCATGAAATCGATTAGATTGAATACCAAGCTTTATTGCTCTAGGAATAGAATTTAACATCCTAGAAATTGAAAATATTGCAAACCTTAATATTAATAACAAAATAAAAGCGATAAAAAAGATTATTCCTTCCCAGATCGTGAGAGACATTACACCTATGGGCAGGGTAGCGGTGGCCAAAAGCTTAATTTTATCAAAAATGATACACATCATTCTGTACCTTACCTATCCATTTAGCATTATTGAAAACAATGAAAAAAAGGATTTTCAACTTTATTTCGAAAAATAAACGACAAGAAGTAAACACACAAATACTGTGCAAGGAATTTGACATGAGCCTAAGTATTATATGGATAAGAAACAACTGAAGCAGAATGGATTGAATGTGCCAATCATTACAAAGTTAATAGGCTGATATGTTGTGATATCCAATATCAAAGATATATTTTGGAAAAAATAGATAATATGGGGAGACGTGGCAACTACATATATTGATTGGTACTCAGCATTTAAGAATGTAATAGGGACACCTGTCAAATCTATTCTATTTGGGGTAATCCCGAATTGAAATAACCATTTAAAAGTCTATGGTTTAATGCAAAAATTCACTACATATCAGACATGTTTAGAGAAGATGGTTTAAGACTAACACATGGTGAACTTGCAGAACTAGTAGGTATGATTATATGGCATTGTAGAGAACACTGTGCGACAATGGAGAGATGTACTCAAAAACAACTAGTAGAGCTGAGTAATGTTGAACGCATGACGATGTTTATTGACATAGTTCCATATCATATCTCTATTTCATTGGCATGACGAATTTGACACCGATGTGTCGACAATGAATACCAATGTGACGCTTTGACATATATGACGAACATGTGATGAGTATCTAACGAGTATGTGATCAATTATGGTTCAACCTATAAACAAACAGAAAACACAATGTCTTACAATATATTCATCTAAAACATCATTATCATCATCATTATCACTCAAAGTACAATATTGTCAGATTATAACATCATAACATTCAAATTATGTATTTACTAAAGCATGATCAATCATAATGATTGTCATTGGCAATTAATGCTACTGACTTGAACTGATCTATCCATATGCTTTACAATAACATGTATACACAATGCCAAGTTAACTGATCAACACCAGTGAAAACAGTCAAGTTATCTGTCATACCATTACAAAGTCAAAATATCACTAAACACTCAAAGTTACCCACTAAAGAAAGTCTACAAGTATTCTATAACTATTCATCCTTTAGATCATTAAGGTTTTTACATGCAATACATAGTGTACTTACAACTGTGGGCTCATATCTTTTACATCTCACAAACTTTCTTGACAGAGAAAAACATGGCTTCCAAACAAAGAATACACCGGTGACACCTATCCTGAAACATCTAAACTACTGACGATGGCATTACAACAATGACCGGTGCTGCTACCTATTGACACAAATGATACCTAAGGTCAATTGCCCTGTGACCCAACTAGTCAATCACACATAAACAATATACATCTCAATAACAATGACCACTGACAATAGCACATGAATTCACCAATATATATATAATGTTGACCTGTCCATTACAGGCATTTTGGTCAGCCATTCCAAACAACTTGATGTAAGAATTAAGTATGCAGAGTAAAAATTACAATATAGAAAAAACAGTTTTTATAGAATGGATTACGTTTGGAGGAAGAAAACTTCTTCCCAAACGATTCAAACTGGAGTGAATTATATAAACTAGCACACATATCCAAAGTGAAAGTAAGAATAAAGTATTACCAATATAAGAAATAAAAGATTGTGTCAATTCGGTGTTTGGGACCATAATAAAACTAATAAAATTAAACTGTGGTAACACTGAGACGATTGCGCAATTATTATATGAATGTACTAGTATCAGAAATATATGGGAGAAAATTGGTTTAGAAACATGCATCGCAATAAAGAATAACAAATTTGGCAAATCCTTCTCTAGGCAGGAATGTATTTCTTAAGTGGGGAGAACGCCATCATAATAAAGTGTATATTAGGAACCGAAAGTCAAATCAAACATAATGTATGCATTAATGCTAAGGGGATGATTTATGTTCTTTTGTAACTGTATATATTTGTCATGTGAAAATATAAATAGAAGGATTTAAATAAAACTTTAATTCCTTAGAGGGCTGTTACTAGATGATATGTTTGAGGGACAAAGTAGCTCAGTTGGTTAGGTGTCGGACTAGTAATCAGAGGGTCGCTGGTTCAATTCCCGGCCAGGGCACTTTGGTCTGTCCTTGGGCAGTTTCTTGGGTACCTAGCATAAATAAGGCAGTGCTTAGAGTGTGTGCGCTATATGCTGCCAGTTGCTCTGGCCTATCCCCCGGGGTATTGAAATGGTTTCCGTGTGTACAGTGCCTGCTAGGGGAGGAAGGTCGTGTGAGCGCTTCGGTGGATACAAGACCCTAAACCGAATACATTTATGTATATATCCTCC
>OZ012697.1:3335075-3365348 GCA_963942565.1 Maea johnstoni
TGCCCCCATAAGCCACTTTAAATCCAAGTAAACAACGTGTTAATGTGCGCGCATTGTGAAACAGATGGGAACAAAAATATTAAAGCTAAAATAATAGTGACATCAATCAGAGTCCTATTTTCAAAAGCTACTCGTCTCACATGGGACATGTAGAATTCTAAAATAGTTTCTTTTTGGCCAAAAGGTGGCTGCGTGTTACGTCAACCATAGCCGGCAGTTACAGCAGGCATTAATTACCACCAGAGGATGCTTAAGAGTTCCTCGTGTAATTGTCGTCTGGATCTACAATAATTCTGACAATAATTTGGAAACTCAGCATTATTTACAAAATACTAGTATTTGATTGAAGGCTATGGGTAGTGTTTTTATTAACGTTTCTACTAGAAATATTTTACCAAGTATTCTTTCGCCAAAAAGATTTCACCAAAACGGTCAGGCTGCTTTTAGCCTCTGTGAGCATTGAGGGGTTAAAGCTAGGATGAAGAAAAGAATGGATATGTTGCGAGAGATCAATTACTATATATGCGCTATAGTGAAGAGCTGGACTCATGCCAGGAGTCGCAGATTTGGCATCAGCGCAATGTCACGTGGGAACAAGGACGAATCAGGGCTCTCGTATCGATTACATTACAGAGAATCCTGATCTCCACCAACAGCTAAGCATGCGCAGAGCACCAATTTGGGGCTTTTAGCTGACACTGATTGAGGCTAGCCTGTTCAGGTTGACCGGCTGGTTTCATATCCACTTGTTTTTATTTATCTAAGCTAGGAGGAAGCTGCCAGCATCAGCCTGTTAGCATTGCTGTGTAAGGCCAGTAAGGGACAGGGATATTATGTATATCTTTTGGCTATGTTTCCCACAATAGATCTACTACAAACATACTAGGGAATGATTATCAGTTGCATTGTTTAAAGTAGTGATCATTAACACAAAATCAGTACGAATAACAAGAATGCGATAAATATACAAGCACATAGGAACTGGCTACAGGGAGTATCCATGTGTCATAAATAAAGTTGATATCGTATAATTGGATTTACTATAGGAAAGGCATTGGGTAATAACTTCCGAACCTAAATAATGACACATACAATCCTATTGCATGTATGATGTTCTCTTGGTATACACAGTTAATGACATATGTAATCTTAGTACACTTGTGTACGTATGTATACTTTAGTAATAGAAGACCTCCCAGAGAAATTTAATTACTGTTTAATTAAGTTCATAATGCATTGGGTAAGGACACTTGTTGTGGGTGATAATTGTATGAGATGTAAAGTTAGACTACACAGGGTGCACCTCGCGATTTCTCTATTTGCATGAATATAAACAAGATTAACAGGGGGAAATGCATTTGTATGGTATTTCCTTTCCATGTTGAGTGCATCTTTATGTACGTAATACTTTGATAAGACATGACTTAACTTCTCGTGATCTACCAAAAAACATATAAATGTTAATAATTTGGTATCATAAATCTCGATGGTAATATGTATTCCATTTATTTTTGTTCAGTTTATTATGTTTTTGTTCATTTTTGTTCAACCTGATTTTGTAACAGATGTATGATTTTGTAATAGAAATTACAGCAAATAAACATACTACTACTACTATACCTCGCGTGAAGATTCTTGATTCTGGTTGCTCAAGGGCCATGGATTGATTGTCATGTTTTCCTCACTCCTTAGTGACAGGCTGTTGTCCTTAACAG
This sequence comes from Maea johnstoni, assembly GCA_963942565.1. Lineage (NCBI taxonomy): Eukaryota > Metazoa > Annelida > Polychaeta > Spionida > Magelonidae > Maea > Maea johnstoni. The sequence continues at coordinate 3,336,791 of OZ012697.1, forward strand.
CTTATGAAATAATTGAATAGTTCATAGCAACAGCTATGAAATAGTTGACTAGTTACCGCTAGCCCGAAGAATACCCACGAACACCCACGGAGTTTGCCGAGTGACCTACCGGTGAAACTAGTTCAACAAGGCAGACGATGAGTATTTATCCAAAATAACTGGTGTTTGTAATGTTTCCCCCTTTTGTATTTTGTATTTTGTTCGGTATAATAAAACAGATATGACATCCCTGTGGGGTTTCCCCCCCCCCCCCCCCCTTCACCGCCACATTCTTTATAAATATACAGCCCCACATATTGATGCTGCGTGAACGGTATTACTTTAGTAGGCGCATGTGAACAAACATGCAGGAGGCCGAATATTGACCCTTATGCTTCTGGTGGCTTATTCTGCCAATACAAAATGATGCAAAAAGCGGGAAAATGGCTGAAAGCCTGACATATGGGTACTCATCTGAGGGTACTCAATGAGAGTGGTCCAATGAATACCAATGTGACAGGTTCCAGTTGCTTATCAAAAAGCTTTGCATCCTTGTGCCCAGGGCGAAAGTAGCCTCAGCATTGGAAAGGTAAACAGCTCAGCTTTTTCACTTTCTAATATTTAGACTAAATTACCGCCAATGTGGCATACAATAAAAAAAAATATATTAAATTTTTTTTTTCAGTTTTGGCATGGAAATCAACATACAATAGAATAATAATATTTGGAAAGGAACAGAAAACAAGTAAATATATTGTAGTAACATTGTAACATTATAAGTGATATGTTGATATGCAAGATTGTGTTATACATTGTAATTGAAAAAGTATAACAATAAGCATACAATAAACTTCGAGGAATTATCAGCTGGGAAGTGGGGAACGTAATTTAGTTGTAGGTACTTTTCAGATAGTTTTTAATGTTCAAGGGGTGGTAACATTAAAGGGGTGTCGCACGTAACAAATATCCATTCAATATTATGTGCCTTAAGGTGGCTTATAGAAATACTTTGTGGATACAGGGTCGTTTTGAGATGTTAACATACGTAACATACAACTATTCTCATAATCGGGCCAAGTATGTCTGTCTAGGTTATTACACCACAGAATGACTATGGCCAGACAAAGAGAAGAATATAATAAGTCAGCAATATACTGTCATGTATCAGAAAATTAGATTTTTCATTCAAAGAAAAAAAAATGAAATATGAATATTGCATTTTTAGATAAGCTTTCGGTTAGAAAAAAAATATTCAGTAAAATATAAGGTTGAGTATTTTTTTTTCGTTCAGTGACCAAAAAATACTTAAATATGTTCGGCAACATATTAGTTCAGTATTTTCGTTTTGTTCAGTTAAATAGTTGTTCAGTTAGCAAGCGCTCTAAGTGGCGGAATTCAAAATTATCAACCATGCTCATTGGCTGATTACATGTTACTGTGTTCGCAAGGCAAGGCAAAATGTAACAGAAAATGAAAGTATTGCTGAGTGAATACTGTTCTAGGTGTAAACCTAATAAGCATATTAGTGCTGCCATAAACACTATTATACGCTGATAATTTACTCAAATAATAAATCAACCACCACACTAAAATTCACATGGTGACTTTCCTAATATTCTTAACAATGATATTACAATAGATAATGACAATTATACTCCATGTGCCAACTACCACAAGGGCCATGGCAGTCACACCCCCTTACCTGCAAATGTTTTACACGGAAAAATGTAGTCAGTGAGCACTGTGATGTTGTTTGAATGTATTCTTGCTGTAGATATGTGTTAATGATCTAAATAGTACACTGATTAAGCCAAGAGTACCCATTTCAATGGTGGCGACACCTATATCTGCATTGAATTTCAGCTTTTTGGCATAATCATCGCTCAGAATATTTCGGGGGATAAGAAAATATCAAATTTTTTCCGATTTTGACTTTGTTCAAAAGTTATGGAATCTGAAAGTTAAATAAAGCAGTTCTTTTTCTTATTTTATACAAAAAAACTAGTGAAATGATCATAACGTTTGAACAGAGTAAAGATCATAAAGAAATGTGGTACCCTTCCCTCCGCATATTGATTTTCCTCGGCTCTATATTTGCGAAATTGGAAGGTGTCCGGTTTATATTTGTGGTTAGGAGCTCCGGTATATATCCGTTTGAAAACACTATGGATGTGTGAGTTTTTTATTTATATATATATATATATATATATATATATATATATATATATATATATATATATATATATATATATATATATATATATATATATATATATATATATATATATATATATATATATATATATATATATATTTTGGTGGGGGGAGGGGGGGTCCATTTTAATACCCCCCAAATTCTTGTCGGTACCCTGCACATTTTTTTATGAAGCCACAACCCCTTTTCCGATTAATCTGTCCCTTTTTCCATAGATTATTAGAGTGGAATGTGTTGGTAATTGTGTTAACAATATTGGGATGGAAACTTAAGATGCTCCAATGGAAACATATTGATGGGGCGGTTCATTTCTATCATGACATGCCGATGGAATATTCTGAAAATATGGATTTATTTCGCAAGGATGTAAGTTTTATGCTTCAAAGTTTTGACGCGAGGTAGGTCAGTATCCCCCTAATCAAGTAATTCATTCTAAACATCAGGAATTTATCTCAACTCATCCCTATATATAAAGAGGTTTGGATTGAATTGCTTGTTTTAGCGATGATTATTCAGCATAAGATATATAGGATGTACCACCTTTCCATATATATATATTGTGTGCTCTTTTTTCTTTCTTGCTTTATGTATGTATTTATTTTTTATATATTTATTTTCTAAATTCCACCGACAAATGCCCATGTTTCCATCTACCGCCACACGGAATGTCGCAATGGCATTTTTATAGGCAGCCGGTCGCGCATGCGCCATGACCCGAATCTGAAACAAACAAGTAATTTATGTTATGGTAAGTGCCTTGTATTTTACCGTTTTATTGCACATTCTGAGACATTTTTTGAATCAGATTTCGATGCAGTTTATTGCCTACTTATCATAGAATGTATTAGATGAAGCAGGGTTCCCCATTGGGCTATTATAAAGACAGGAACAGTGCGCATAGGCTGCCGTATCGTGAGCGATGATGAGTTTATAGTGACCTGATACAGGCGAGCGTAGGGCTATTTCAGTGTTTGGGCTGAAATAGTATTGCTGAAATAAATGCAAGTGTTCTTACGAGTTATTGACACACCGGGTGTATGAGGTGACTATCCTTTGTTGTGATTGTTTCATTAGCATCTTTGGGGATTATTTACAAAGAAAACGGAGCGTTTATCGTTTTATAAAAGCCCCAAATAGAAATTTACCAAGTGCTTGTTTTGTTTTCATTGATCATGATCATTCTGTTGTACACAATAAAACAAAGGAACATAAATCAATTTAAATTGGTAATTAACAAAATTGGGTCATCGGACAATTAATGTGATGGGCACATGATACTGGAGAGCGGGTTTGAGGAATGGGGATTAGGTTCATGAGTGGATTTCGCTGAGTGGAATCCTAGGTTTAGAGCCTGGCTTCAAAGATGTTGGGTGGGTTATAATATAGGGACTAAGATCCGCCGCTGAGCCTTGGTGCAGATTTATAGCCGAGACGTAGGTGTTTGTTGCAAAAGCTGAGGCCGCGAGTTTGAGTGATAAAAAATTCAAACAACTCTGTGAAAATAACACAAAAATCATGTTTTCTGGTGGTTACTGAGCCTGGATTTGGTCCCGGCTAAGCAGCCTCATTCTGGATTTGGTCCCGGCTCCCTGCTATGAACCGGGATCACTTTAAAGCCACAGAAACAGCTTCTCACTGTACATAGTGTGTTTTCCAAGCCTAGGTATTTTCATAGCAGTGCGCTATAATAGCCAGATATACATGTACCAGGCAATATTTTACTATCAAACATAAACAAAATAAAACACACTTTACAACCACAATTCTAGAATCTACCAGAATTGTATATATCACATACATGTAGCAATTCCAGTACATATCAGCTTAGATAGATAAAAACAACTTAACAAGTGTATGTGAGACCAGCCGGTCAACCTGAACAGGCTACCCTCAACCAATAGCCCATAGGTTGTGCTCTGCGCATGCTCAGATGATGCTGGTGCACAGGTTTCTCTGTAATGCTAATGATACAGGAGCCCTGATTGGTCCTTATTCCCTCGTGGCCTCACACTGATGCCAGATCAGGAACCCCTGTCGTGTCCAGCCCTTCACTATAACGCATAAACTCATTGGGCTCTCACTGCATATCCATTCTTTTCTTCATCTATGGTACCAGTATTGTACAATTCTGGTACACTTCTCTTACCAGAATTATTACAACAATTCTGGTAACTACCAGACTTGTCGGAGAGTTCTTTACCTGATGCTGGCTGAATGATGCCATTAGAACCTTAGGTACTTTGCCGCTAGCTGTCCGGGGTAGTTTGGGGAGTAATAAATGAATATATCCCTGACACACTGTGACAGCAGCTGAGTACCTAACTAACAGCATCATTCAGCCAGCAGCAGGGGAAGAATTCTCGGACAATTCTGGTCCACTTTAAATATCATATAAGGCAGGGCTCCACGTTAAGGCTAGCCCTGTAGCCCCGGGCTAGTTGTTGAAAGTCAGGGCTAGTAAATTCTACCTGTGAGTAGCCCTGAGGGGCTAGATAGAATTAGAACATCAGCGCTTAAAAATTTATGAAGCCCACCTTTGGCTCTGCATACCTGGATGATAATTTAACTCAATTTACCACAATACACTGTATTCTTTTCATGTTATCAACAGAGGCTATGATATCAACAGAGGTCACTATTTGAAAAGAGTTGTCATTAATATCAGGGCTAGCAAAAATATTTCAGGGCTAGTAAAAGTTTCGGTAACTAGCCCTGCTGGGCTTATCAAGTTTATTCTTAATGTTGAGCCCTGTAAGGCCTAAAAAATAAATTGTTTGTTTCCTGTAACAATCCGAGAAAAATAGGGTAGGTACTAGGTAGGTTGGTAAAAAAAAATTGGACAATTTTTTTTTCAAAAATGTGTGTTTTATGCATGTTTTGCATTGATTTGGAGTTGGGAGGGCCATGGTCTTAGCCAGCAGGGCGTCTGGGTGCCTTTTTGGACACCCAAACCCTTAAAAAGAACCCCTCAGGACACCCAATTTTTTCAGTGTGGAATTTCTAAAAATCTCAATCTCAAGCTTATAATTGAATTTTTTCATCTCCTTATAATTCCCATGACATTGTTTAATGATATCATGCCTTATTCTGATGAATGTATACATGTTTATGGTTGAAATATGAGTATATCGTGATCCCCCTTAAATATTTGGACACCCAAAAAGTTTACAACTGCCAATTTTAGGCACCCAGTTTCTAAATCCTGGCTAAGACACTGGGGAGGGCAGAAAAAAACTTTAGGGTAGGGTTACAGAAAACAAACAACTTTTTTTAGACCTAATGGAGTAGGCCAATTAAAAAGAGGTTGGTTCCTATTACATTCCAAAAAACATGGGTAGGGTAGGAAGGGATTTTTTTTTGTAAAATTTTGTTATTCTTTATCTGACACAATTCCCTGGAGTTTGATGGCTTCAATAAAAATTTGCCTTGTAATTGTCTTTATATCAGACATGGGGTCAATTACTTTTGAAAGTAATATATTACAATTACAATTACTTTGTATTGGCCCTATTACAATTACAATTACAATTACTTTTGAAAATCACCATCACTATTACAATTACAATTACTTTTGAAATGTAATATATTACAATTACTTATTACTTTTCTACTTGCGGGTGAATGTGACCCTTTGTCAAACTGTCATAACTTATCATTTATTCAGTCCATAGTAAATTATACATAAGGTGGACACTGCTTTGTTTAAATACCTTGCGGACAAGAAAATATGTTGAACTGTACGCAGGAGTTTATCTAATAAAGGGTTCATTTGTTCCATCAGTTATTCAGTATAGAAAAATTGTGAAGAAAGAACCCTGGTGTTTGATCACCTTGCATTCACATGGTTAAGAAAATGTTCCACCTAAGGAGGTCTGCTATACATTTGACAAAAAGAGAGTACATGTAGCTTAAGGCAGGCTTCTTGAAAACTTCTTGAAAAAGCCTACAGAGGTGTTTAAATTAGAAAGATATTGAAAAATACTAAACCCAAAATACTTAATACAGTATAATCTGATAATGTGATAAACAACTCGCTCACAGACCCCAAAAGCCTTTCAAATGAGCATAACATTTGGTCTCCTTGAGTTCAGAGTATGCTCCAAAATCCTCATGTACATACATGTATGTGCAGGTGAGGATTGACAGTGTACGTAGCTCACTAGAGTTAATATGAATACACACTTTCTTCTCTTAAAGACAAGTTAAGCAGATCAATTTCAATAAATCAAATTTGCTTTTCGATAGCTTCATTTCATCTTAAATTCCTCTTCTTGCATAAATCATATGTTAATCAAATTACATTTGTATGGAACCAGTGAAACTCTACTTCATGAATGTGTTTCTTTCTTGTCATATTCTCATTTAAATTCTAAGAAAACAAAGTAATTAATAAAGAAGGTGGGTTCTACACGGGACGGTTCTACACGGATGTCACAGATGTCCCGTGTAGAACCAGATTGTCCCGTGTAGAACTTTTTTTAAGGTTCACATTTTGAAGACTTCCATTTACAAGAAATATAAGAGGAACATGTCAAAATATTTCTTTCTGTGTGTAGGGAGAAAATTCCAAAAGGATCTGTGATAGGTCTTCTAGATTTCAAGAAAAATTAACTTTTATACGTAAAAAAGTTCTACACGGGACAATGACAATTTTGATATGCATCTAAATTACTCATTTGATTAATATTTCATTTGAAAAAGGTTGAAACAAAGTAATGAAGGCTATTGAGGTGCATTCATGAAAGTTCACACACTTTTTTATATCATCTAATAGGTTTTTCAGGCACAGATGTCCCGTGTAGAACCAGATTGTCCCGTGTAGAACTTTTTTTAAGATTCACATTTTAAAGACTTCCATTTACAAGAAATATATAAAGGGGAAAATGTTGAAATTTATCTCTTTCCATGTGTAGGGAGAGAATTCCAAAAGGATCTGTGATAGGTCTTCTAGATTTCAAGATTTAGTTAGCGAGATATAGCAAATTGAACTTTGAAAAACATTTTTGTGGGTTCTACACGGGACATTTACTAATATTGATTTTTTTCTTCAATTTTGATTTTATCCATCAGTAACTTCCATGAATGCATCACAATAGCCTTCATTACCTTGTCTCCACTTTTTTGTAAATGAAATATTAATCAAATGAGTGATTTATGCATGTCAAAATTGTAAATGTCCCGTGTAGAACCTTTTTACATATAAAAGTATATTTTTCTTGAAATCTAGAAGACCTATCACAGATCCTTTTGGAATTCTCTCCCTACACATGGAAAGAGATAAATTTCAACATTTTCCCCTTTATATATTTCTTCTTATTGAGAATAAGGATGGGCAGCTGATCTCAGGGCCTTCTTCTTCTCATGTGGGATTCTACAACACTGTGTACTCAGTTACATTGTACATACACCTAATGGCAGCTATGCTTATCTTCGTCAAATTGGTGGCCCTACTGAATTGTGTTAATAGGGCTCGATCAAGCTGTGACGGAGTCACAAAATTGCAGTTGTCATGAATTTTCCCAATTAAGCCATACAGCTAGCCAATCATACTATACATCGTTATAAAGGTCTCCACTTGTACGTTCATATTATAGAAGAGATAATTTTACTTAAAAAGTTTTTAATACCAAAAAGTGGAAATTTGTTGCCTGTGACGGAGTCACGGTAAATAAGCACCTGATTTTATCCCTTTAATTCAAAACCCCATAACATGCTGTTCTTTTCAGAATTTTCAAAGTTTTATTAGATGGTATGATTTGAAATATTGTTTTCTATGAGAAAACTAAATATTTAGTAAAAATGATCTCCAACAATGATTTTATTGAGCAAAATGTCAGACTAAGTCTTGTGACGGAGTCACATCTGCCCACTGTGACAGAGTCACACTGATAGTGCAAATGATGGGTTTTCTTCTAATTTGCCATTAATTATCATTTTTTGGGGGGGAAATGTATGTGTCTCATTTAAATTTTAAGTTTGAATAAACATTAACACTCAACAAAGATGAAACACATTTTGAAAAACACAACAATACAGATAGTATATTCTCTGAACAGTTTAGGTATTTTGCCATAGAAATTCTTTCCGTCTTGAGTGAGTTACATTGACAGAGGGTGAGAGGTTTGATATCTACTCATAGCCCCCTTACATCTTCTCACTTCCTTAAATACATAACTGAGAAACAAAAGCAGTGTAAGCATTGTGGCATGTGTTTATTGGGTTGATATCCTGTACTAATAGCTGAGGCTCCAGACAGAGATGTACTTACTGGTCAGAAGCCAGACGGCCCAGACCAGGGGATTGCAATTAGACAGGTATATCCTGTACTGCCCCTGAAAGGTGTGGCACTGGAGTAAAGGCAATCCGCATCAGTAGATTAAGACAATACAATGAGACAGGAAAATATCATGTTTTATGCATCATGTTTGAAGCTATGGACCTGTGTAACCATGGAATAAACTGACGAAAAGTACTTTGCTATATTAAGCCAATGCCACGAGTTAGGAGAACATCATGTATTATTGGACAACAAAGCTATGGTACTGTAAAGAACTGAAGAATAGGATAATTTAGAGCTATAGGTTAAGACAGTGGGGTATGGATTTTGGAACTATCCTGTTGTAAGTTATGAAGATGTGAAAAACTGGGGAACAGAATTATTTACAGAAATGTACTTGCTTTATTAAGGCAATTCAAGGAAACACATAACTATTAAGAGTTTTGGATTAGCATCTTTTCTCAATCTATTCATACTTGTGACAACTAAAATGATTTGCCAACTTTTTGATATTTACATGTACTTTTATTTTTGAAAAAATTCAAGAATTTTTTTATAGCCATTAATACAAAACCAACAGCTTTCTTTCAGTGATTTTCGAATGTTTTGTAGTTCCAGACAATACTTTTCAATGAAAAATCTATTGGAGCTATGGTACTGTATATGTATATACAATTGAGAAATAGTCTTATTTACTGAGCACTATCACAATAATTGCGACGGAGAACTTTGAAAAATAATTTCATTTTACCAATATGAATTGAAGACGTACTGAAAATAGACATCCTAAAGTGTACAAAAATGAAAAAAAAAGCAGAACTTAAAGCCCACCACCTCACATAAAATTGACTTTTTACCTTAAAAATATTTTTTTTAGTGTTGCGGACGGAAAAGTGATTAAAATCATTTTATTTTTGATAGGGTTGTCAGAAGTACACTTTTTTGGTGTCTTTTTGTAGGTGTGAGGCTGAAGTACATTTCCACTGAACATATTTGATCTGGTGATCATTGATCACTGAGGCATTGAACTGGTTTGATTGCCATTTTCCCGTCCGCAACAAAAAACTTTGAAAAGTTTCTATAAAAAATTCATTTTAAGTGATAGTGTAACCATTTTTGGAATCCTCTTACTTCATTATAATGCATATCTATTAATGTAAAAAAATTGAAGAAAATAAATCACATAACTTATAAAAATGGAGTTTGAAAATTTTCCGTCCGCAACAGTTAGTGCGGTTTCGGACGGAAAAGTGATTGGGACAGGAAGTATGACTGGAAGGCAAAAGTCAGGTGATCAATGACAGCTATGGATTAAATTGGATTTTCATCTAAATAAAAGATCCAAGGCACATCCATCTTCCCTCTATGGGCTGGGGAATGTTCCAAAGAAAGAGATCTCTGTTGTTTTAATGGCATAATATACAGAAAAGAGGATTACACTTAGGTAATGGGCCTTGGAGGTATGAGCAAAGTTTGAGTACCACTCTGTTTCTTACATACATACTCAGCATAATAGTTCCAACTGACTTAGGTGTGATGCTTCCTTTAGAACACTAAACAGAGAAAGTTATGAAAAGCATAATTTAGTTTATGTTCTCAGAGGAAGATGATTTCACTCACCACCTGGTCAGTTTTAACAGGAACAATAATTCTATACTTCCTGGTTTTAATCACTTTCTGTACAAATCAAGGTTGCTGGTATAGCCCAAGTGATGTGGATTCTGTTTTACCTTCACTTCCCCCTCTCATCAACACCTCTGATTCTCCAGTCTGAGGAGAAGAATAGGGTAGGGGGAAATTGCATTTACCTCTGATTCTCCAGTTGTGGGAGGGAGGAAAGAGTTGGGGGGAAATTGCATTTACACTGATTGACTGAATAGGTGGCTTCAGGATTAAGGATGTAGGGGTGCAGACAGGATGAAGGTTCATGTCTAGACAGTGCTGAATGTGTACACCTGTACATTGGTTGGATCATTTATTATTAGACCTATGCTAGAACCTATGAGAACTCATTATGAAAATTAATAAATTAGCTAAATCAGCAAATTAGATGAGCAGGTAGAAAGCTAAATCATTTCTCATTGCATCATCAACGTGGCATCAGGTACAGAGCATTCCAGAAAAATTTGAGAAAAACAGAAAGGATCCTGAGAAAGTTGTTTTAAATGATACCAAAGTATCTGTATTCTGAATGATTTAGGAATATGTGTAGTTACTGAGTGTCCAGTTTGCTAAATACTTTGAAATACCTATGTGATATTTTCATTCATACATATTTGACAGTTGGCTATTTTTTGGGGCTCAGATCTAACATGTCTATTGGGTGAATGGAGAATTAATGTAGGTGTGCATTGATATTCAGTATTGGATATGAACTGGATTTGTAGTCCTAACCAAACATACATATCATGAAGATCAGTGGTTTATCTAAACTTGTAATTTAGCATTGCTAGTATGTTTTAAATTGCACTTAAGATTTCAGTGCTAAGATCTGGGTATATAGCCCTATTGCAATTTGGAGAACCAGCATCACTCCACAACCTGGTTATAAGAATCCTCTCTTAACTTGCTTAAATTGCTGTATATATAGTTATCTTTTCTAATAGAAAGAATATAGAATTCTTGTTTTAAGTGTTTTCAATGTTTAAGCCACAATAATTTAAGAACCTAGAATTGAGAGTATCAGTCTCTGAGCTAAATCCAATGAAATTTAGTTTCAGGAATCATTTTATCTGTAGCTCAGCATTTAGACTACTAAACTATGAATAATGTGTATAAAACATTCTTATGTCAGTCTTCCAAATGACTATTTTCAATTTTTGAGTGATGTTATCAAATTTTGACCTCTTACAAATGTTTTACGTACTGAATACTTCCTCTCCTGTACTTGCGACGAAAATTTCCCGTCCGCAACAGTATGCATTTTCCGTCCGCAACACTGAATAAATTCTCCAAAATTTGAATCGGATGTTCAAAATTTGAAATACATACAGAAATAGATACTTGAGGGTCTTGGCTACATTGCACATATGCAAAACTTTAATTTTCTTCAGTATTTGAAGAAGGATTTCTGTTTTTGTGAAGGTATCTAAAACCTCCGTCGCAGAGTTTCCTGTCCGCAACAGCAAGAAATTCATTAAAATCTACTATTTTGTCAAAAAAATTTAACAAACTTTTTTTATAATAGTGTTCTAGAATGATATATCTATAAGATAAAACAGCCAAATCAGGAAGTTTACATGAATTCAAGGAAAAATATTGAATTAAACTCTCTAAAATTCCCGTCCGCAACGATTTGAATAGCTTGATATGGCCATCATCTTGAAAATGCATAGGGCAAGTCTCCTGTCAATTGGAACTGTCATCTTAATGCTATGGTATGGTACAGACCTCAGAGAAAGGTCATTTCCAGAGCTACTAACACAGAAAAGAGATGCATTTTAAGAAATAAATTGATACCATATCTCATCCTACTTGCTTACAAAGGGTTAAGCTATGAAAAAGTAACTACTTCATTTAGATCACATCTTCATGACAGCTATATCTCAGGTATGAAGTGATGTATACATCAAGAGTACATCACCAGTATCTAGAAACACTTGTTCCCACTGAGAAGACCATTTTTGAGTCAAAGTAATGTCATCTCTATATATATACTAGTAAATAACATCTTAGTAACTTAAAATTGTTATCATCAAACCATTAGAAGCCTTTTTATTGCAGAGGTTGATGTTTCCCTCATTTATTCTTCCTAATATTCTGCATGACATACCAGCTGTGACTCCGTCACGTGACGGAGTCACTGATTTTTACCTAGTTCAAAAACTACCATAATAATGAAATTTTTCCAAAATGGCCATTTCATCATTCATCACATCCAATTTACCTGTTTTTATTGAGTTTTGAGCATTTTAGTCCAATTTTCTATATGAGAAAAATTTAAAAAACATGTTTTTTGTGTGACGGAGTCACATGCGACGGAGTCACAAGTATCCCAATTTTCAACTTCCACAAAAAAGACTTTTCAAGTTTCCAAATACAATTTTTTGTCATGTGATTAGAGGAGGACTTCCAAAAACCTAGTTTAAACCTAAATTTGAGTTGATTTTATCATTCAAAGGAAAGTATGGTGTTAGTGAATCAGATAGCTAAAATGAATGCCGATGTCTCATTTTGATAAAACATGGACAACATTAACTCAAACATCCATAACTTTTTTATTTGCGAACACAAACAAACAAAACAAGGATATTCTGAAACTAGAAATAACCAGCTTTTTAGCAATATAAGGCATGATGTGTTATGAATGAAAAAATATTTTGGCTTAGATGCTAACATGTGCTTGATCGAGCCCGTTAGTGCTGTTTTTTCGTAATCCTGAACATTTAATTTTTCAATACGATTGGCAAAAAAAGTAATGGGTAAGAGACAAAAAACTAGGTAGGGTAGTAGGATAACAGACCTTTTTTTCAGGCCATATGTACAAATTTTTAAGTCAATGTGAATGTGTAGGCTTGTGGATTGACTTTTGTTCCTACACACATCCTGGGATTGTTTTTTCTGTAGGACAGCTATGCCAGGTCATGTAACGTGTCATGTAGTAGATCCCCATCCAACACTGGAATGATTCACTTGATGAATAATGCAAGAATGTTGGTTTCTGCATGTTGATTTATATCTATAGGCTGTGTGCTCAGGAGGGTATGAGAGACCCACCTTTCCAATGCCCTCAGGATAGCTACAGATATAACACGATGCTAGGGGCAGTTACTATGTTGAAACTAAACGTGGACAATTGTGCTTTGAATTACAGTTAGGGATAGAGTACAGGTACTCAATACAATACAAAATACCGGCATTTATGAAAAATTATTGTTCCAAAAAGAAATAAGTATCTTATCATTTAAGGTTTGAAATAATTATATAAAATTGACTTAATTGCTACCTGGACTTCTCTGTGTGAAGGAAGACCAAGTTATATATATTTCCAAACGTGAGTGCTAACTTTAACCAAATTAGGTCTCTGGGAGGCCGGCAGTATTGTTAATTTTTTTTGTTAAGGTACATGATTAAAGTTAAGGAAATAACGATATTGTGGAGTTGCCAATCCCTTATGTTCAACTGTCTTTAACCCATTAATGCTTAAGAGTTCCTTTAGAAATTGTCGTCTGGATCTATGATACTTTTGACAATAACTTCAGAACTAAGTTTGATTTTACAAAATATTTGAAGGAGAGTTGTTGGCAATGTTCTCAATAACATTTCTCATTCAAATATTTTCCCAGTGTTTCTTTTTCCTGCAAGATTTCATCAAAATTGTCAGGCTGCTTTTGGCCGCTGTGAGCATTAATGGGTTAAACATTTATTTGTTAATCTTGAGATATTCAAAGGGAGCATCATCATGTACACAGTTAAGGCAATGAGCAAAAAAATGTTCTTGTATTTCTACGGTAAGTTCTCTGGTTATATATCATTAAAATGATATCAGTTGTTACATAAGCTTATAAGTGAAACTGAATTTTATTAAAAGAATGTTTTTTATTTTTTGAACATTCACATTTACTTGTTAAATAACGTCCTCATATGTTTGTTTTTTACTTTTCAGGAGCAGTGCACCCTATGCGAACGATGATGCTGTCGAGTTGATTTAAGTGAGTGAAATCCGGATTAAAGTGAGGAGAGCCAAATGAGCCGGAGACAAGATGACGGTTAAAACCTCCTATATTCCCCTGGTGACCAAACCAGTCCACCTCAGTGACGGCAGCAATTCCTTCCGAGCGCGATGGTGCCCGAAATTATCGCGCTTCAAGTTAACGTCACTGGCAGTCGTGGTACTGCTCTCAACAGTTTTTATCATATTTAGAGTATTACAACCATCATTGACTCAAAGGCAGCAGCAGTTTCATGTCAAGGGTTTTGATCATGAACTATTTCATAATATGACCGCTCTGGATATTATCAATAGGGACCGAGGTCATTCCGATCGCATTCGATACAAACACACACAGCGTCGTCTTCCACAGTGTTTGATTATCGGTGTGCGGAAGGGTGGCACGCGAGCGTTGCTCGAATTTCTCAATCTACACCCAAGAATACAAGCCGAGCGGCGAGAAATGCATTTTTTCGATGATGAAGGGAACTACAGCAAGGGGTTGGATTGGTACCGAAAGAAAATGCCGTGGTCCTTCCAGGGGACGATCACAATCGAGAAGACACCGGCATATTTTACGACACCAGAAGTCCCGCTGCGTGTGAAAGAAATGAACGCCAGCATTAAGCTCATAGTGATATTCCGAGACCCGACGGAAAGAGCAGTATCGGACTACACGCAAATTCACGCCAAAAAAGTGCTCAAAAATCGTCCGCATGAGACTTTCCGAAATCTTGCCATCAACCGAGAAACTGGCGAGGTCAGAAGGTCCTATAACGCAATAAAACGCTCAATCTACCATCGCTACATGGAGCGCTGGCTCGACCATTTTCCACTAAAGCAGTTCCATTTTGTGAATGCCGAGCGACTGGTGGTCAACCCAGTTGCAGAGCTTTATGAGTTGGAGAACTTCCTCGGGCTCGACCACAAGATCACGAAAGAGAATTTCTACTACAATGCAACCAGAGGATTCTACTGCGTACGAAACGATACGCACGAGAAATGCCTGGCCCAAAGCAAGGGACGCAAACATCCCGGTATTAGCTCTGAGGTGATAGAAAAACTGCAGGTATTCTTCAGTCCTCACAATGAAAAGCTGTACAATTTGATAGGAATTGACTTCGGGTGGCCATGATCGTCATTTTTGACGACTTGGCAGTTCTTGCACTATTTCGAAAGTATGATTTGCAAGTTCGTAGCCACCGATTTTTAAGTCAAGAACTTGTGTTCTTTGGCTCTATAAACACTGAAATAAAAAAGAACATTGAGATTCAGTCAGAAAAAAATACTTGTTTTTTTAACAACTATTTTTTAGATGTATTAAGATAAACTACCTCATTTACACAGCTTTCACTTGTTCTATCAAGTAAATAAAATGATATTTTAATTATTGTGTAATTATAACTCACCTTACTATCATGTCATGGTCAGTTCCTCTGATCTGAGAAAGCATGGTAAAATTGACTTTTTATTAATGCAGGATTATTGAAATGGTATTTTAGTTTCTGTGTAATTAACTCACATTACTGGACAGATTCAACAGGATTCTGCATGATTTTTTTAAAATTACATTTTCTCAAAAGGGAAAATTGTTCTAATTGGGTTATAATACTACTATTGATCAATATGTCTACCATGTGTGAAGCCAGGGCCTTAGCCAGGATTTTTAAAGGGGGTGTCTAAAAATGACCAATCGTAAAATTTTGAATCTCCTATTTTTGTAGAACTTTGACAAGAAGATATAACCAAGGAAAGCATTAATTTACTAGATTTTGAAGATGTAGAGCTTTCATATGTCTTTTGTACTCTTTGGAAATATTTTAATTCTAAATATATTTAGAAATACCTGACCAAAATTTGTTTTATTGTTCTGATGTGTGCTTTACAAGGTTTGGTTGTGTTAACCCATTAATGCTCACAGCGACCAAAACCAGCCTCACAATTTTGAAGAAATCTTTCAGGTTTTAGCACAATTGGCAAAATATTTGAAGGAGAAATGTTGATCAGAACATTACCAACAACTCTTCTTCAAATATTTTGTAAAATAATTCCCAATTCATAAGTTATTGTCAAAAGTATCATCGCTCCAGACGACAATTTCCGAATGAAGCCTTAAGCATTAATGGGTTAATGATTGCCTGACATCCTACTGGCTTTGGCCCTGTGGCTGTATATGGCTCTTATGATGCATACTCAACAGTAATTTAACTGCACTTTCAAGAGAAATGCAAATGATGAGATTGAAAAGGGTCCTCAATCTACTGATGGGGCACGATTGAAAATTGGAAAGATTTTCAACCAAATCACCTCCATGTATTCTGTATATTACACAAACCCAGTGTGACACTTTGTGTCAAAGGTCAATACGGTTCCTATGGTAACCTACCGTGGTGATGAGGTATTCATAGTTCCTATGGCAACATCACCACACATATTAGGCCTAAAAAAAAAGTTGTTTGTTTCCTGTAACCCTACCCTAACAAGTTTTTATTCAAAAAAATCCCTACCCTAAAGTTTTTATCGCTCTCCCAACTCCCAATCAACGTAAAACATGCATAAAACACACATTTTTGACCAAAAAAATAATGCAAAAAAAAATATTTTTACCAACCTACCTACCCTATTTTTTTTCGGGCCGTTACAGGAAACAAACAATTTATTTTTTTAGGCCTTAGTGTAAGTTTGAGAGATATCATTAAGTGTATTTTTGCCATATTCATGTATTCAGTATTTTGAAGTTGTTGATATGTACACATGTTATTGGGATTGAATATGTTCTGTTCATTGTGAGGGAGATAGGGCTCTCACGAATACAGTAGGTGGTGAATACGAATGTATTCACGACTATAGGGTCACGAATACGAATGCTAAGTATTCGTAGAATGCCAGCTGATTCTCCCTTATTTGGAAAGATCTGAAAACCAGAGCGCCGTTTTACCTTATAAGGACAGGAACAGTCCCCAAGCTCAACCGGTATAAGTAATCGTGCGCCCACCGTCATATGTAATCGAGCGCCCACAACGTGAAATGGAGGCACTTCAAAACTCAGCGCTCTCAGTGCTGCTGATTTGAAGAGATTTCCTCAACGTTTAAGGCCGCAAACAGGTAGGGCTTTTAATTTTTGTGTATATTCGTCTGTATTCTAATATACAAATGCGTATATTCGAATACTATTCGCATCGCGGAAATCTGCGGTGCAGCGACTATACGAGTGTATCGCGGGAGCCCTAGAGGGAGATGTACTTAAAGACTTGTATGATGTGATCTGATACCAATCAAGGTTACTGTAAATTCTCAGTAGTTTGGGACACTTTTTAACAATGGCAATTTTTATGGGTTGGGGCCTTGAGGGTGGCCCATGTTTTCTTAAAATACGAACAAAGCGGAGTACTTGATAGTGGCAACGATTTCCATTAATGATGACCAGCGATAGATCAGGAGTGGCCAAGATTTTCCTTAAATTATTTTGCAAGTTCATTTTAGTGGCTCAAATTCTTAGGGTGGTCTAAATGTCCGAGAATTTACGGTACTGATATTTTTGATGAATGATGATATAGCGAGCTTCCAGGTCCTTACTTGAGGGGGGAAGCTATGTTAGATGCATACATTCAGGTTTGCGAAAGGAGGGAAAATTTTGAATTTGAAGACATGCGCCTTACATAGTAGTACAGGTGAACTTGGATATGACGGACTCAATGGGACCAGGAAAATTGGATGTGAATGGGTTAACTGCACTTGAGAAATGCAAATGATGAGATTGAAAAGGGTCTTCAATCTACTGATGGGGCTCGATTGAAAATTGAAAAAGTTTTCAACCAAATCACCCATGTATTCTGTATATTACACAAACCCAGTGTGACACTTTGTGTCAAAGGTCAATACGGTTCCTATGGTAACCTACCAGGAAAATTGGTCCGTCATATGCAAAATCCGTCATATACACATGACGAATACTTGATATGCATCGGACTGGGACCAAGCATATCGTCCGTCATTTGCAAAAATCCGTCGTACAGTGGTCCGTCATATCCAAGTTCACCTGTACAGTGTAACCTTAAGACTGTGAACTAGGGATAGATACCAGTACTTCATACAATACCAAATACAGATATCGAAAGGGAAAAAGTATCGTATCAAAAAGTTAAGTATCATATTTTTAAGATTGAAAAAACCCACTAATGCCCGCAGCAACCAAAAGCAGCCTGATAATTTTGGTGAAATCTTTCAGGCAAAAGCACAGCATTAAAACTATTAGAAGAAGAAATGTAAATCAGAACATTGCTAACAACTCTTCTCCAAATATTTTGTGAAATCATTTCCAATACCAAAGCAAAGTACTTTAGATCAAGTCAACCAGGAACTCTTGAAGTATTAATGGGTTAAGATGCATGTATTCAAAGTTATTGACTAAGTACTTCTTAGTATTCAAATCAGAAATTTTGAACCATTTCTATCACTGAAAATGGGTTGTAAGTTTTCAGCTAAGCCACTTGTTTGTGTTGTATTTTGCCTTTTCATCAGAATGTTACTATGGTAACAAAAGTTTTAGAAGAGATTTTATTGTGGTTCCTATGGTTACCATGGAGATGAATGTCATAGTTAGCATACATGTAGCAAGACCGCAAGTATTAGCGTAGGTTCTGGAAATGTCATTTATATATTTTGTTGTACTTAAATGTATTCAGTAGTTTTTGGTGCATAGTTGGCGCATATCTGATTCTGATAATAGAAAAAAAACATTGTCTTGGTTTTTTCAAGGCCATGATATGAAAGGATTCTTATTTACATATTTTTCATGTACTCAGTCAACACTCAACAATAAGACAATATTTATCTATGTGTCTTCTTCTGAGTTCTCCCTGAAAGGCAAGTGTGACAACTTCACCTACGCAAGTCCCACTGTAAATTACTTCCCCTATGCAGAATGTTTTTGCGTGGGCCTTAATTATTTTTGTTCTTTTTGGCCATTTTGACAAAAATCATAACTGACTAAATGTCCTTGGGGTGTGTGCTGGGACCGGTTGAAACTTGGAAAGCATTATCTGAATAAACTGATATATGTGTGTGTGTGTGTGTGTATATATATGCATGTATTTAGATTGATGATGTTCTATTTTATCATATGCAATAAGGATCAAGAGTTTGTGTGGTTCTGTAGAACTAAGTCAAAGGGCATCCATTTGGGATTTTATTCGGGCATTAATTGGGCATGCTAGATCGCCAAAATATTTTTGTGCGGCATGATTTGATGCTGGAAAATCTCTATGAAATGTAATGTATATTGCCAGAAGTAATACAGTATGAATCGTTTCCTTCCTGTGCTGCATCAGCATAGAACGTGGAGTTCTGCCACCTATTGAGCAAAGTTGTAGTTATACACATGTATAATCATAGCCAGAAGGGTGTCTGGTAGTCATTTGGCCACCCAAACTCTCAAAATCACCCTTCAGGACACCACATTTATTTTGAGAGGAACTTCATCAAATTTCTCTTTCAATCATTATCATATCTTTGAATATTTCCCACCTCAATGTAAGAAGGCCAATGACATTGTATATGGAAATACATGCATATGGTTGTAATCTTAGTATACTGGTCTCTCCAAAAAAAAATAGAACACCCAATTTTTTTTTACTAATTTTGGATACCCAGTTTCTAGTTCCTGGCTAAGACCCTGAAAAATATGTATAACATATACATATTTCCATAAAGTATTGATTTTAGCAGAGGAGATGAAAGTATTCTCTCTCAGGATAGAAATGAAATATATAACAGTACAATTTTGATTTTAAAGGGACATCGCATTACAAAAAGGGTTGTCTTTGTATGTGTTTTATTTGTAATACTGTACATCTGTTACCTCATGAATTCATATTGAACAAGATCACTGAAATGCACTGAACCTGTATCAGGTTTTACTGCAACACAAGCATAGTTTAGTCAGCAGGGCATCTGGGCATCCTTTTGACATCCAAACCCTCAAAAACTACCCCTCGGGCCCCCTAAGTTTTTTGTGACTAATTTCTTAACCCTTCCAATGTTGAGGCTACTCTGTCCAAAGCACAAGGAACGCAAAGATTTTTGAAAACCATCTTAACCCTGTCATGTTGGTATTCATTCACGGAGTGAAGAAAGAAATCTCTTCACCTAAGAACCCTTTATAAACATAGATAATTCTTGAGAAAGGGCTTTATGCAATGTTATGGGAAGTATATTGAGGTGAATATATTTAGTTATTTGCTCAAGATTGACTTTTTAGAAATTCCTCACTAAATCTCTTACTTAACATGCTGGGCAAGTAGTTAATGATTTTAACTTGCCCGACATAATTTCTGGCTTGCCCGAAATAAGTTACAACATATGCCAGAATGTCATGTATTATTATTCATGGATTTAATGATTGTTAAACCATTTTCTTCCTAATTTTGTTGCATTGTTAGCATATTTCTGGGTATTTGTGCCATTTTTCTACCTAAAAAAATGTGTAGTGCTCAGAAAATCAGCTTGCCTATTCGGGCAAGTGAAAACTAAAATGTACTTGCCCGAAAGTCCTTTTTTCAAAAGTTCACTTGCCGGGGCAAGCAGACTAGTACTTATGTCGAACCCTGGTTTGGGTATGTGAATGACATCCAGACACCCTGCTGGCTAAGAACCCACTATGAGGTCTACTCTTCATTGTATTCTCAAAGGAATCATCAGATCTTCAATGTTTTACTGTCAGTTCTACTACCATATGTACAGAAATCACCCTGATATGTATGTAAATGAATAAAAGAATGAAGTGAGTGATTCAGTTTTGAAAATCAATGCTCAAAATGGGGCTTTATAAATATTCTGGGTGTACAATATGTTAAGGGTGGCAATTCTCTTCGCATTACCAGCATAAGATATATTTAATTATTTAAAAAATGTAAAATACCTTAAATTATATCCTAGCATTTAAATTGAAATGAAAATCTCCAATTATTTGCTATGAATTGATATTTTAAGAAATTCTTGACCCAAATATTTGGGATTTCCTAAAGTATGATTTTCTAGGGTTTGGGTGTTTAAAGGAAGCCCAGAAATAAACAGCAGTTCCAAAATTTCTGCCCATCCAGATTTAGCTACTCAGTAACTTCAAATCCTTACCGCAGTTGAGACCTTGACTTGGGCCAGTTTTACATCTGTGTTCCTAATGGGACATTTCCTGTAAATACCACTTTGAAATTTTGAAACAGAATCATGAGCATTTTCATTTATGTAACTGCATGTCACAGAATGATAGACTATGCACCAGGGTCTGAGTCTGGATTTGAAAGATGCCTGTCCAAAACAGTAGTTTCAAAATTTCTGCCCGTCCAGATTGAGCTACTCAGTTACTTCAAATCCTTAAATAACTAGATTTGATAGCCTCTCCTGTCAAAAAGTGCAATTTATACCCGCTTTTTCTTAGAAGATGGTTTGTTAGGAAAAGATTTGTTTTTTACGCCAAAAAATGTCAAAATTGAAAATTCTCCACAGAAATTTTTGCCTGTCCAAAAAGGACTTTTCAGAAAACTACCTCTCCAAAAGACAGGCTCGATGGTTCCTGGCTAAGTCCCTGTGACTCAGAAAGATAGACTGTTCACCCTTGGGGGAAATCTCTAAGAAGACCTTGTGCTATATTTTAAGGCTTGTACAATTGTTACCCTGCATAGTTAGGACATTCACAAGGGCAACCTTTTGAATTTTTGCTCTTAACCCTTCACATGCTAGGGCTACTTTTGTCCAAAGCACACAGACGCAAAGATTTTTGAAAATAATCTAAACCCTGTCATGTTGGTATTCATTGGAAAGCTCTCCCTGAGTACTAGTACTCTCAGTTCAGTACCCACATGCCAGGGTTTCAATATTTTTGCAGAATGTTTTGCATAAATTTGTATTGGTAAAAATAGCCATCAGCACGAGGTTTAAAAGTTGGACAAGTATAACCTGGAGTGAAGGCTCTGTGAAAGTATGAATAGTATGATCCGGTGACGATAGAGAATGAACTAACACAATGATACTCAAGAGTAACTAATGAAATTGTTGTCTGCATCTTTGATACTTTTGACACTAACTTGGCAATAAAGAATGATTTCACATGAAATTTGAAGGAGAGTTGTTGATAGTGTTCTGGAGAACATTTCTCCCTCAGATATTTTCCCAAATTTGCTTTTGTGTGCAAGATTTCATCAAAATTGTCAGGTTGCTGTGAGCATTATTGGGGTTAAAACATTTAAAACTGTTTGATCTTGAAAGCATACATACTCTGGCCCAGGGTCTGAGCCAGGATTTAGAAACTGGGTGCCCAAAATTGGCAATTGTAAAATTTTGGGGCGTCGAAATTTATAAAGGGGACCACAATATACTCAGATTTCAACCGTAAACATGCATACATTTATCAAAATAAGGCATGATATCCTTATACAATGACATAGGAATTATATGGAACTGAAAAAGTTCAATCATATGCTTGAGATTGACATTTTAATAAATTCTACACAAAAATCTTTGGGTGAGCTGAGGGGTGCTTTTTAAGGGTTTGGGTGTCCAAAAAGACACCCAGATGCCATGCTGGCTAAGACCATACTCTGGCCAAAGGCTATAACCAATAAACGTTCCATTTCCCTGCTTCAGCGATCCTGGCCATGGCTTGTGAAAAAATTGCCAGTGACTAAGGGTTAGACGGTGGTTTTCACTGGGTACTCCAGTTTCCTCCGCCACATACAACTGGGCAGTCACAATTATGTCCCAATATGGCAGAAATTTGATGATAATCAAAATTACAAATCCCTTCAATTCCTCTAGTAACACCATCATAATATCTTAGACAATGGGTGTATTGTGAGGACCATTGTATTTTATAATGAAAAAGTATTGACTTGATTAAAAAAAATAGAATATCATTTCTTACAATTTAGTCCTAGGAAGCTGTTGGGAAAATGAAATTTGGTTAAGCTGATAGCTAACAGTATTTTCTTTACCTAAGGGCGCCTGCCCTGATAGCCCAGTGGCCTTGTAGGCATTGCCACTGGCTGCTCGCTTACTCTCACCACTGAGAGCTTTTGTATGCAGGATGTAAATACAACTGTGTTTGTAGCATTATGCGACTAAAACTTGGGTTTATCACATTTGTACCATCCATGTTGCAAACTTTGATAATTTTGATTTTGACATGTATTAAAGTTGTGCAAAATACAATTTAACCAGTCTCTTCTCATTTTTATTCAATCACTAACCCTTTGAAATAACATTTCCAGTTTCAGGTAGGCCTGTAAGCTAAGAAACTATGTTTCCAAAAAACCTACCCGAGCAATTTGTTAACC
The DNA here is from genome assembly GCA_963942565.1 of Maea johnstoni. Classification (NCBI taxonomy): domain Eukaryota; kingdom Metazoa; phylum Annelida; class Polychaeta; order Spionida; family Magelonidae; genus Maea; species Maea johnstoni. The sequence continues at coordinate 3,360,241 of OZ012697.1, forward strand.
GTAAACGTGTTAATGCTTAGGAGATCCTTAAGAAATTGTTGTCTGGATTTATAATATTGTTGGCAATAACTTTGGAATTCGGAATAATTTTACAAAATATTTGAGGGAAATTTGTTTGTAGTGTTCTGCTAAAGATTTCACCCATAGATATTTCCCCAACTTAGTTTTCACCTTCAAGATTCCTCCAAAATTGTCCAGCTTCCTTTTGTCACTGAGCATTTATGGGTTAATAATGAAAATTTTACGTCCCACCGCTAAGTTTATTCTTCATTTTTGAGCAATTTCTCATTTCCTAGACAAAATCATGTTCAAATTGTGAGAGACAACTATTAACTATGGCACCCTTTCTCTGGACTTTTCCCCTGGTCTTCAGACACCTAGAAAAGATCAAATATTCTCTACTTCTGATCTGCTTGCAAAGCTTTACAATGATACAGGAAATATCACCAGCCACATTACATTTTCCTACCATTCGTCTATATGAAATGATAGTTTGCACAAAGTAAAAATCTACCTGTTCTTTTGGCTCTGCTATGAAAAAAAACTATAAGAGGGCAGGGGCGGGTTACAAGGTATTAGACAGACCACCCCTCACAATTCATTTTCTTCATGTCTTGCTAACAATCATCACTTTTCTTTAGTTTTGTTTATAGATTAATAGTGAGGTGGATCTGCCTCACTGTTAAAACAAACATCCCTTACACAAAATGGACCCCTGCATCAGCTGTCAAAAACAGCAATCACAAAATTATCTTTAAATTTTGAAAATGGCCCCATCAGTCTCATTACTAGTCCAACTTAGAATATGTCTATATTTCGTAAAACTCATGGCCAATATGTAAAGTATTACTTTCTCTGGCGAAATTAAGTTTTCTATGAAAGTTTGATCATAGCAACTATGAAGAACAGTATTGTGTTGCAACCATTGAACTGGCACACATGTATTGATATGGGACCTGCCCTGATGGTCATGTGGTCTAAGGCGTTGCCACTGACTTCTAGCTGTCTCTCACCACTGAGAGAGACAGCTTGCGCGTGACTTGGGGTTAGGCGGTGGTTGTCGTCTGGTACTCCTGGCTAGTCACGATTTAGCAGCAATATGGCAGAAAAAGTGGCGAAAAACGAAATTCCAAAATTTTAAGTTTCTCTGAACAGAACCACGCACTTTATTTGGTTATCTAACTTATCTTGTAACCCTCCAGATGGCGTCATGTATCGATATTCACACATCATACATACATCAAACATATTATCATTCAAAGCTTCCGCAAAACTTCAAGAAATAGCTGAAAACATTGATATTTCGAAAGGAGTTTATTTGACTTTATGGACTAAAAACATCTGTCCACCATTCTTAAAAGCGCTTTTGAACATTATAGGTGGAAAGGGCGCTATATCAAATATCAATTATTATTATTATTATTATTATTATTATTATTATTATTATTATTATTATTATACATACATGTACAAATACATCACTTTATTTGGTTATCTGACTATTCTTAGAAGCGCTTTTGAACATTATAGGTGGAAAGGGCGCTATATCAAATATCAATTATTATTATTATACATAAATGTACAAATACATCACTTTATTTGGTTATCTGACTATTCTTTAAAGCGCTTTTGAACATTATAGGTGGAAAGGGCGCTATATCAAATATCAATTATTATTATTATACATATATGTACAAATACATCACTTTATTTGGTTATGTTGAATTCCTCCAGGTGGCGTTACCTATCGATACATACACATCATACATACATACATACATACATGTATACATCACTTAATTTGATTCCTCCACCGATCAAAATCCAGCTATTTAAACACTCATTCACTTACCAAGGCATAGTAATATCGAATTCATTATCTTTAAATATGAAAATGGCATATCTTTCTCATCATTAGCTTCAAGAAGAAGAATTTCAACTCTGTGGCCTGAAGCATAAACGGCACAATTCTTAAATCTGACGGTCTCAGCGATAATCAAATCATGTATTTTACTGTGTTACCCTCGTGAAATAAAAAGTATTATTAATGATTATTATTATCATTATTTTTTTTCATTATTGTTATTATTTTTATTATTATTATTATTATTATTATTATTATTATTATTATTATTATTATTATTATTATTATTATTATCAGTAGTAGAAGTAGTAGTAGTAGTAGTAGTATCTCAAAGAATTCGCAAGAGTGCTAACAATTTGCTGGATCATTAAAATTACTCTCAACAGGTAAATGACCTTTTTATGGACTTAATAGTAAATTGTACCCATTGCAGGGTTTAGTTTGATTTCAAGACTTTTTGTATTTTTCTGCCATAGACAAAAGTAGCTTCAGCACGAAAAGAGTTAATTCTCACAGCAGCTAGGAGCAGCCCGTCAATGTTGATGCAATCGCGCAGGCAAAAGCATAGTTAGAAAACATTTGATCCAGATATGTTAAACAGAACATTACCAACAACTCTGCTTCAAATAATTTGTACAATCATTTTCAATTCCGAAGATATCGTCAAAAGTATTATAGATCCAGACGACAATTTCTAGAAGAACTCCTTAGCATTAATGTGTTAAATTGTGAGGCATTTCGTTTTTCCGGGATACACATATAAGTTAGTTGGCATGGTCGCTATACTTACATGCGTATTTATCAAGTGCTGCTTATAGTTCTTTTGTCACTGGAAGTTACATATCCATTTTTTCAAAAAAAGATACTTCCTTCAATGATTTAGTTTTCAAGGATTGGGCACAGGGAATACATAAGCAACAAGAAGTTTTTTTGTTTATTTATTTATTTTCTGTGTATGCACTATATATGGGCAGGCCTCGACGCTAACTCAAAATGATACTGGCTCTATAGGACCAGTAACACATAGCATCTACTGGTCCTGCAAACATTTTACTGGTCCTACATTTTTTTTTAACATATAACAAGAAAGAACATTGGATAAAATTCACCACAACACTTATCTTTATAAATTTTAACTTCATTCTAGGGGGGAAACTTTTTAACAAGAATGTCTCCAAATGTTTACTGGGCCTGTAGGACCAATTGAAGTCTTTTTTTACTGGCCCGAAACTGTTTTTGGGAACTTTACTGGCCTGGGGCCATAGGTTCACCCTTAGCGTCGAGCCCTGATGGGTATCATTGTTGTGACTGTGAGGCTATTTGAAGTAATTGAAGTTAACCCTTATGCTACTGGTAGCTAATTTTGCCGATAAAAAATGACACAAAAGCTTAAAAATGACGGACACCCTGGCATATGGGTACTCATCTGAGAGTACTCAGCGAGAGCTAACTAATAAACAACAACACGACCCCGATGCTGCTGGTTGCTAATTTTGGTAATACAAAATGATGCAAAATATCTGAAAAATGACTAAAACCCTGGCACATGTGCACTCATTTGAGATTACTGAGAGCCATCTAACGAATACACACATGACAGGGTTGAGATGGTTTTTTAAAATATTTGCGTTCTTGTGCTTTAGACGAAAGTAGCCTCAGCATTGGATGAGTTATGAGGGAGCGATAAATCCTTTACTTCCCCAAAATGTTTTACAACGCATGTAAGTATGCCAATGTCAGGCACATGAGATGGCGGCCATTACGATTTCACATTTAAAACTAAGATTACCTGAGTACAGTGGTATTAAAGAATACATCATCATTTCATTGACATAAGGTCTCGCAATATACCTTTTAGATAAAAAAAAAAAAGCATTAAAACACATTCCCATTTGTTTAAAGATACCAGCATTCTCTAGTTCAAATAATTAGTGATAACGTGTCGGGACGTATTACTATTTTCCTGGAATTAATACGTGTATGGCTATCAACATATATTACTCTCTACACCCCCCCCCCCCCCCCACCCCCCCCCCCCCCCCACACACACACAGAATCACACCATCAGTTCATTGACATAAGGGTCTCGCAATATATTTTTTACATACAGCATTAAAGGGGAACTAAAGGCTCACATACATATTAGCTTATATGAAAGTAATACACTTCAAGAATAGGATGCTGTCCTCCTTTTTCTCTTAGTGATCCCATGAGGGGAGAATTTTGTATATTGCCAGCAGCCTCAGCCATCCCCTAGCAGCCCCTGGTAGCAGCCATGTTTTTTCAACTGCTATCAGCTGTGACTCAAATGGGTGGCAGCCCACTTCATGTCCCCTAGCTCTGAGCAGTGTATCATAGACTGTATAAGATCTCTACACATCAACTCTCTTCGAAAGTTGCATAACAACTTGTATGAGTATCAAACAGGTAAATGGTAAAACCATGAGCAGCAATTGGCTGTACAAAAAGACAGGGTAGTAAAATTATATTTCATATATTTCCTGTTGTTAAATTCTGACAAAAACAGTGGTTAGCATCACTGAATTCCTGTCCTGAAGCATGTAATTTTATGTTCAGATGCGTTTTATACCAGGAATCATAAATGCAGTCAGGATTACTCAACAGGATGGTGCTGTGCCATTCAGTGTTTTTGTTTTCAACCCTTCTGTATCAACTGCTACAAAGCAAGCACAGAGAGACAGCTAACAGTTAAGTTTATTAGCATACAGTTCTAGGTACCTAAACATGGTCATCATTAATCTGTACAATTGAAAATAGACTTTAGGAATGTGTTGGTTGTCTTACAACTTGGGGTTTTGTTTAATATCTAGGTCCCTTTGGCAACAACAAAAGGAAGTAACAACTCCTTAAAGGAAAAGGATAAACAAAGGGTTAATTATAACCTTGTGGCATTACACATCTAGATCCCAGGACACAGAAGTTAGTCAACACAGGAAATAGCTATCAGTACTTGGAACATCAATCATTTCCTTTAGTATTTGTGTAGGTTACATGAAAGAAAACAGTTTTTGTAGAACAGCTAGCTTCAAGTAAAATCAAATACTGAAAATCTGGATGATTGGTGATGTACATACTAGTATTGTTTTTATTCAACCCTTCCTTCATAGTCACACAGGTATCCAATGTATTTGCATATGACAGATGTTGAGCTATGTTCATGAATTTTCAAATAACCTTATGATTTGCTGTCCCCCAAGTCCCCTTTTATAAGTAATCCTGACTG
>OZ012697.1:3365548-3383048 GCA_963942565.1 Maea johnstoni
TGCAGCTGTTAAAAAGTTAAAAAAAACTTTTTATGTAGGTATTTCAATAGAAAATAGCAAACTCGATAGATCGGAAACAAGTATCAATGTGAAATAGATGATACTTTGTAACCATCTCTCAGCCCTTCTGCTGTAAAGACGATGTGTGCCACTCCGGGAGGTGGCACCTGAGACTCAAAATAGCAAGCGCTCAGTGCATATACTGTAGGATTAAGGAACGTGTGTTCAGGTGTGACGAGGGAGAGACAGAGAGACAGACAGCGATACAGAGAACGAGAGAGAGGGGAGGGAGAGACAGAGAGCGAGACAGAGAACGAGACAGAAGGGAGGGAGAGAGAGATACAAAGAGAGAGCGGGGGAGGGAGAGAGATACAGAGAGAGATACAATGAGAGCGAGAGAGAGAGATACAATGAGAGAGATACAAGCGAGAGTGAGGGGCAGGGAGATCGATACAGAGAGAGAGATACAACGAGAGAGAGCTACGAGCGAGAGAGGGGGGAGAGAGATACAATGAGAGAGACATACAGCGAGAGAGATACGGGGGGCAGGGAGAGATACAGAGAAAGAGAGAGAGAGAGAGAGAGAGAGAGGGGGGGGGGAGAGGGACATTCGGACAGACAGATAGATGTACAAATGACATATGTTACGCCATACTTTCACTTTGAAAAAAGTTTTGAGTGGAAATGATTATAATTAGATATATCAGTGATATCATGAACATACACAGCACTATATTCTTTATTACAGCCGGTATGATAAACCTTGATCTTATTTGTCGATGGTATATCTGTTTCTTCTTGAATTATTGATACATAGGTTAGGTGACCCTAAATGTGTGGTGTCAGAGATATCTGGGTGCTCTGATATGTATGTCGTTATAAGATATTTCACGGTTTCCGTCCGCAGGACGGGTACTTTTCTAGTATATATATATATATATATATATATATATATATATATATGTATATATGGGTATATATCTATCTATATACATACATATATATATATATATATATATATATATATATATATATATATATATATATATATATATATATATATATATATATATATATATATATATATATATATATATATATATATGTATACATATCTATATCTATATCTGTATCTATATATATATATATATATATATATATATATATATGTATATATGGGTATATATATATCTATATACATATCTATATCTATATCTATATACTGTATACCGTGTTAATATTGCGGCAGTTTAATTAATGCGTACTTTGCGCACCCATGCAGTCCGCATTTATTAAACTGCGCACTATTATTTGGATATTGGATCCCTATTCTTTAATCGTTCAACACACTGATATGATAGCTTGCCATTCAACATGAAGACCCTTCGGGGCCTCTGCTGGTACTGAGTTCAATTACGATGAAGACAACTCGCACACCCGAGTGTGATCAAACATGTCGGTAACCACTAATCAGGGTTACTGATTGCAACCAAGATAACACTGTTCGTGGCTGGTGACGAAATAATGATTGCCTATAATACTGGCAGCATCTGGCATCCTTAAGGGGCTGGCCGGCTTGAATATAGCAACACCACCCTACCCAAAAGCTGGTTAGGTTGCATACCCTAAGCTCCCTCACACAACTTGATCTGGAGGTTATCAATGCGCAATGATTAAACTGCGCATCAAAGGCAGTTATCTGCTGGGCGCATTATTTTATATGCGCAATATTAACACGGTATACAGTATATCTATACATATATATATATATATATATATATATATAATATATATATATATATATATATATATATATATATATATATATATATATATATATATATATATATATATATATATATATATATTTGTATACATATATATATATATATTACTATATATATGTATATATATTTATATATACATATATATATATATATATATATATATATATATATATATATATATATATATATATATATATATATATATATATATATATATATATATATATATATACATATATATATATATATATATATATATATATATATGCATATATATATATATATATATATATATATATATATATATATATATATATATATATATATATATATATATATATATATATATATATATATAAATATATATATATATATATATATATATATATATATATATATATATATATATATATATATATATATATATATATATATATATATATATATATATATATATATATAGATATATATATATAGATATAGATATAGATAGTGTCTATGTGCGTGCCCGTGAATACGAGATACAAGTGTACGTGCATACATAATAATGATCGTAATAATAATAATAATAATAATAATAATAATAATAATAATAATAATATCAATAATTAAATTAAGTGATAAAAATAAAAGTAGTTATAAAATCGATAATGATAATAGCACTAATTAGGATTAGCCTTTCAAATCTGCTCAGAAGTACAATACACCCATACATATTCTTACGTGCATACGTACATACATAAAGCATTTCATCCATTCATACCTACCTACAGCACCTAATGAAAATATCTGCATATGCATGCTCTAATTATACATCATTATAGCCATACATACCCCTTTCAGGTGGACTGTGGAAACACAACTGAAGCCTGAGATCCAAAATATCCGTACTGATCAACCGCTCTTATAGAAGTCGATCGAAATGCACATGTAAGCATGGAGGGACCTTCTAGAACGCAGTGCATATACCTGCACACATGCAATTTAAGTACCCATCTATATATGAATAGTCTTCCGCCTACCTTGAGATTGGGAATGTTTATACGCTCACCTGTGTGTGTGTATGACCCAGCTAGTGGCCTTTGTGCACTTGTACTGTCTGGTAAGGCGGCAACAAATGTCAACAAATCGCTCTATTTATAATAGTATAGATGAACTCAAGTATAAGAACGACCAATGTTCATGTAAATCAGTGAACATTGAACTAGCCCTCAAAATAAACATGTTTGAGTTCGGAATATTATGATAGTAACCGTTTTCACTATAAAATATCCATTTGATACTAATTTTCCAGAAACTAAAAAAATCTGGCACTTGACACACATTTCTATGTAAAATGCTTTATATGACCAGGTAAACATAAATCATTATTATTATTATTATTATTATTATTATTATTATTATTATTATTATTATTATTATTATCAATATCATTATTATTATTACTATTATTATTATTATTATTATTAGTAGTAGTAGTAGTAGTAGTATATATTTTTATTATCATTATCATTATCATCATTATTATTTTTATCATCAATATTATTATATTTATTATCATTATCATAATAGTATCATTATTATCATCATCATCATCATCATCATTACAATTTGTGTTCGCCTCCTCGACTACACTGCGTTAGTTTAAATGTTTATTATACATGAGATACTCAGAACTATTAAAAAAAAAAGAATTTCATTAATGTTATTGCATTATATTTCCCTCAGTATAAAAAGAAATCACTCTGCAAAAAATCTATCTAATCAGAACTCTTATTAATAGCAGCACTAACAATGTCCTCCAAACAAAGGGGAAGTAAATTAAACATCATAAACTGAGTAGACCGCTAATCAATACTTTACTCGTACCAACAAGCCCGTCGCCATTCAACTTTATTATACTCCACGTGAAAATCGTACGCTGTGATTGGCTTACAAAGGTTGGCCATTCCATCATGTTCCCCGGCGAAATGTCCACCGGCAAAACGTCCACCGTTCTCACTGGATCTACCGGCAGTCATTGTTGTTTTCATTGATATTTTACCAAATTGGGGTTTGTTCGGTATAATAAAAGTATGGTTTTCACTCGGGCTCCGCCCTCGGGAAAACCATCCTTGCTCTGGGAGACATTCCATCAGGATACCCACACTGGCATGGCATATTTGTATAATAAAGTTGTTGTTGGCTTGTATGGCAACGTCAGGTGCCGCCCTCTATCTAGATGAGACAATATCATTGTCAGTATGCAGTTTTGTTTGATATAAACTTATCAGTTTAAAGTGTCTATACCCTTTTGTCAGATGCATGTATATTTATTGACTAGACAATGATGACCTGATGCTAGATTCCAAATACTATATTGGAGTTGTATTGATACTTACCGGAATAGGTTCTATAACCTGAAGTATAGGTGGAGTACCACTTTCGACTTTTAGGGTAAGACAAGGTGCGAATTGGAAATCTGCACCTTGTCTTACATTTTCTTAGCTTATCGCGGTTGTTCGCAGTTTTTCTTAGCTTTTCGTAGCTAAAGCCGCGATTTTTAAAAAATCGTTTAAGGTGCTGTCCCACTTACGACTTTTAAGATAAGACAAGGTGCGAATTGGAAATTCGCAGCTTGTCTTAGCTTTTCGCGGTTGTTTGCAGTTATTCTTAGCTTTTCGTAGCCAAAGCCGCGATTTCAAAAGAAAATTTACATGTAAACATTTGTGTGCGACAACATTTATTTCGTAGTGATGTGTTTTTTGTCGTACATTGACGTTCATAGCTGAACATCATTTCGTATATGTTCGTATATTTTCGTAAATTATCGTACATTGTTGTGTATTGTTGAACACCGATTCGTGGCACATCTCTTGCCTTGGTATTGATAATTTGGAGCTACAAGTAATGCTGCTCTCCCACATACGAATTTTAAGGTGCGACAAGGTGCGAATTAAACATTCGTAGTTATTCGAGTGTTGTCGTAATGTATCGTGGTTGTTCGCAGTCAGTCTTAGGTTTTCGTAGGCAATGCTGCGAATTTAAAAAAAAGTTTTACATGTAAAACTTTTGGGTGCGACAAAAGTTCTGTCGTAGGGAAGTATTTTTTGGCGAACATTGTTGTATATTGTCGAATATGCTGTCGCAACATGTTGTACATTGTCGTACACTGACGTACATTTTCGTACACTAATCAAATGTTCGACAAGTGCAACAACATACGAAAGTGGTTGAACGTACATATCTAACGAATGTGGAAAACACCAATTTTATAGCCAATTCGTGACTTTAATCGTAGCTTTGAGATCGTGTATGTACGCATATTAGATTCGTATGTGGGAGAGCAGCATTACTATGAAGACTATATGTTCTCGTGAAGGGCTGGTAAGGGACAGCAGGATGTGAGTAATGCTGCTCTCCCACATACGAATTTTAAGGTGCGACAAGGTGCGAATTAAAAAATCGTAGTTATTCGAGTGTTGTCGTGATGTATCGTGGTTGTTCGCAGTCAGTCTTAGGTTTTCGTAGGCAATGCTGCGAATTAAAAAAAAGGTTTTACATGTAAAACTTTTGGGTGCGACAACAATTCTGTCGTAGGGAAGTATTTTTTGGCGAACATTGTTGTACATTGTCGAATATGCTGTCGCAACATGTTGTACATTGTCGTATGTTGTCGTACATTGACGTACATTTTCGTACACTAATCAAATGTTCGACAAGGTACAACAACCTACGAAATTGGTTGAACGTACATATCTAACGAATGTGGAAAACACCAATTTTATAGCCAATTCGTGGCTTTAATCGTAGATTTGAGATCCTGTATGTTCGCACATTAGATTCGTATGTGGGAGAGCAGCATAACTATGCTTGAATTCAGGCTTTTCAAAACACATACTTTTCCATTTATAGTTAACTTTCTTCTTTAAAATTGTCGTATTCCCTTTTCATTTTTGGAATTTTCAGTCTACAATTGATATCTGTAATATTATGTATTTTTTGACAGTAAATTGTATAGCTAATTGTACAAACTCATCTGCCCATTCTAATTTTTCATCTCCAATTTTATTTATACTGGTGTCCCCTTTCTCTCCAAGCTGTATTGCCTTAATTATCTTTATATGCACTTTTAACCCTGACACAGAATGAAAGAATTTCATAGTGTTAAATCTTCTATTTAAACTGCCCTGATGACCGTGTGGTCTAAGGTGTTGCCACTGACTGCTAGCTATCTCTCGCTATCTGCTAGCTATCTATATGCGAGAAAGTTGCCAGTGACTTGGGATTAGGCGGTGGTTTTGGCCAGGTACTCCGTTTTCCTCCACCAGTTACAACTGGCTTATCATGACTTAGCTGCAAGATGGAAAAGTGACGAAAAACGAAATTCCATTTAAACTACACCTTTCATATTGTAATAGTAGGGTGGTGTCGTCAGCAAACTGGGAGATCATATATCCATTGCCAAACATTTCAATTCCTTTAATATTTGTTATTTTCTCTTATTGCTATGCCTAAAATCTCTGCACATATCACAAACATGTTGGGCGAAACAGGTTCACCCTGTCTACATCCCCTTTCCAGAGACACAGGCTCTGAGAAATAACCATTTTTAGTCACTATGGAATTTTAGGCCTTTTATAGTCGTTATCCAATTATGTTCAAAAACTCCAATATATAAAATTCCAAGTATTGAGTGCCTTTCATGGACTCACACGCACCTACATTCATTCATAACGTAATTCATATAAACATACACATATACCAACACATGTGCCTTTAAGCACCCATTCATTCATTTGCTAATATTCCCTAAATGGCCTTTGTATACCGATGTGTCTTTAAGCACCCATTCATTCAATTGCTAATATTCCACTAAGTTTCCACTGAGTTTAGGAGTGTTACTTGTCTCCAGTCTTTTTATGTAACTTCTGACTTTACCTTGCTTTGGTAAACAAGTAATTATCTTTTGCTGTAGTTCTTTTCATTCATTCTCTTCAAATTATTGTTTAAAAGTGATTATCATTCAGAACTCTATCGATCTTCACAGACGATTTTTAAAAATTCGAACCCCTGTCGGGACAGGTGTCTCATTATTTTTTATAGTAAAGACTGTATCTTTAAATTTCTTTGTCAAATTTCTTCTTGTAATTGAGTATTTCTGGATTTCTATTTGCCAGTTTCAATATATACATCTATCGCTGAATGTCAATCATCTCGCCAAAGTGCACACATCTTATATTTTGGCGGTGAAAGTGTCAAAGCAGCAATAGGTTTTTCAGGATCAGGACGAGGAGCACCCGCTGGTAATTTAAACGAGAATCTTTGAAGCATCGCAGTGAAAAACAGGAAGAGTTCCATGCGGGCCAATGATTCACCGGCACAAATACGGCGACCTGCAAAAATAAAAAAATATTTCACATTCATAATCAATGTTTGTGTGTATACATGCATATACATGCATAGGCACACATTCATGGACTCACACGCACCTACATTCATTCATAACGTAATTCATATAAACATACACATATACAAACACATGTATCCATTCATACCCAAACGGATGTACACATACATACATGCATACATTCTACTTCATCAATTTGTTATGGATTGTTATTTCTGTAAATCAGTTAGCTTACTTTCATTGCGCTTGCATGCAGCTTGGTACTCGGAACAGAGCATAAATACCAATTTCTTAGTTGGACGCTAATAGTAAAATACACCTACCAACTCCGAATGGGATGAGGAAGTCAGACTTATGGACCTTCGTTCCATCCTCACTAAGAAAGCGTTCATGGCGGAATTCCGATGGATTGTTAAAGATGCTTGGATCTCGGTGGACAGCATAGGCATTTCCAATGATAACTGTGCCCTTGGGTATAGTAAAATCGTTCAGTGTGAGCTCTTCAGTGGCACGGTGGGGTACACCTATGGGTGCTATTGGCTGTATTCGTGTCAGCTCCTGTATGACAGCCTCAGTGTAAGGCATACTGATCCGGTCCTTCATAGAGGGTAGGCGTTCCCTGCCTACTACTTCATCTATTTCAGACTGTACCTTGCCCTGTACCTCTGGTAAAAGCATCATGTACAGAACTGCCCATCTAGAGAGATAAACACACACATATATAAATATATAAATATATATATATATATATATATATATATATATATATATATATATATATATATATATATATATATATATATGGTTAGAACGGGGTATGTCTACACCTCGGATGATCATCTGGGGAAGATACTCTGGTAGGATTGACATTGCTCTGGATATACATAATGCTGATGTATGTGATACCTTGACAGGTGTATCGAGGTCTCAGATATTGATGTGAGTGACCTTATACGCGTGATTGTTTAATCACGGTATGGTGTGTTCTGTCTCAGTGGTTAGGATGACCAGGTTAGGGCGCGTAAGGCAAAGAGTTGTCCTTAAATTATTTGTGTTCAGTGTATTTCATGAGGTTCAGTCCTCGGGGCACGAAGCACCCGAGTCTTTTGATCCATTTTGATTCCAGTTCCAGTCGCATTGTAAGACTGGTTTTGGCGTCAGGGTGTCCTTTCGCGAAGTTCAATACCTTCACCGAAAGGGACCTAATGCCACTATGGCCAGGTTCATTGAAGTGCCTGCCAACGATGTGTATGTCAGTGTTTTGGTTGATGTTTCTGACATGTTCTCGGAGTCTTTCGACCAGTGGTCTTTTGGTCTGGCCTACATAGTGTTTGCCACATGCCTGGCAGCAGAGGCAATATACTATATTGTTTGATCGACATGAGATTTGTGACCTAGTATTGTATTCTTTTTTGGTGACAATACTTGTGATTCTACCGGTTTTATCAAGCATCGTGCAATATTGACAATGTTGTTTCTGACACACGTTGAGTGGTGTGTTGGTGTTTCTAACCGCAGGCTTTGCGGTGTCGGAGATTTGACGGGGCAGTCTGGCTCTGACCAGAATGTCACGAAGATTCTTGGCCCTTCTGTTCCCCGTAATCAATTTGAGGTTGAGTAGGGGTCTGGTTGAACTAGATTTCTCTAGAATGTCCCAGTTCTGTTGTACTACTTTATTGCACTCCCTGAAATTGGGATGGAAAGTAGTGATGAGAAAAGTACGTTCTTTTCCCTCCTTGAGGTCATCCTCCTCTTTCTGTGATGGATTGAGGAGGGTTGTCCTGTCAGTATGGAATACCCTTGAGAATGGTTTTCTAATGACATTGGCAGGGTATTCTGCCTTGATGCACTGGTGCAGGAATGTGTCTTCGGTGCTGCAGATTCGTTTCAGACGTAGAAACTGACTGTATGGGATGCCATCCCTGCAATGGCGAGGGTGGGCGCTCCTATAGTTGAGGTAATTGTGACTGTCTGTAGGTTTAGTGTATAGATCAGTTTGTAGATTGTGGTCCGCATCTATTGATACGGTCACATCCAAGAAATGGACTTCAGCAGTTGATGATTCTGCTTCGAATTTGATGCTTGGGAGGCATCCATTGAGATATGAGACGAAGTCATTGAGACTATCTCGTCCGTGTGTCCAGATGATGAAGATATCATCTATGAATCTCTTCCATACTATTGGTGATGGATTATGAGGGTACACAAAGGTGTCCTCGAACCAACCCATGAAGGTGTTGGCATACGAGGGGGCTACTCGAGTGCCCATTGCTGTGCCACCTGTCTGTAGATAATGCTTCTCATTGAAGTCGAACTTATTCTTGCTCAGGACAAGTTTGAGGAGTTTAATAAGGCTGTCGTTGAAGGGAGCACGTGCGAGTGGTCTCTCATTGTACAGCATGATTCTACAGGCCTCTATACCCTCAGTATTAGGTATATTGGTATAGAGGCTGGATACGTCGAGAGTAGCTAGAATAGCTCCCTCTGGTAGATTGTGGATAGGATTTAGGACACTTAAAAAGTGAGTGGTGTCTTTGATGTAGGACCTGATGTTTTTTACCCCTGGCTGTAGGAAAAAATCAACAAATTGTGATATTCTTTCGGTGGGGCATCCGTTGCCAGAGACAATAGGCCTGCCCGGAGGATTTGATAAATCTTTGTGTATTTTTGGCAGCATATAGAACTGTGCTGTGCGTATAGGGGTGTGTGTGAGATAATCGTAGCATTTATCATCTATTTCTTTGAATGAGCACATATCATCTAAAACTGTGACCACTTCTTTGTAATGAGTAGAGGTCAAGTCTGTTGCTGTTTCGATATAGAATTTTGTGTCAGATAATTGTCTGCAACCTATTCGCCTCCGAAAATATCCACCCAGAGCCATCTTACCCCGTTCAAACTATATATATATATATATATATATATATATATATATATATATATATATATATATATATATATATATATATATATATATATATATATATATATATATATATATATATATATACATATATATACATATATATATATACATCCCCTTTAACCCTGGTTATATATATATATATATATATATATATATATATATATATATATATATATAATATATATATATATATATATATATATATATATATATATATATATATATATATATATATATATATATATATATATATATATATATATATATATATATATATATATATATATATATATATATATATATATATATATATAAAATAATGACACAATAGAATGACAAGTTTATAACAGATGAATACCTGATTAGTGACACAGTTTGTAATATGTGATCACCTGACTGATTGTCGTATTAGCCCTAGAGCTGATAGGGCAATGTATTGATTGGACCTCCATAAAACAGGCAAATGGCCCAGCATTGACAGGGACTGATCACGTCTCCTAGGATCTAAATCACTAGATGATGAGGATAAGAAAAGTAAAGATCAGGATATGGATAGGGCTGACACCATGATGGCCACTAATCAATTTGAAAAGGTTTGAGCACTTTCTAAATGGGGAAAGAAGGATGTGTTTAAGTTAATGATGGAGAACTACTGATGATTTTTAACCATGATTGTTCGTTCAATAAATGTCATTGTTATCTCTAGAGCCAATACAAATACCTTATAGACTGTTGCTTAGGGCAATATGATATTTGTCATAGGCCTTTAAGTGACAAACTGGCAGTTGGCCCTCAGCTACCCTATGGCCCTTGAGTCAGTCAGTCAGCCATTGGGTCTTTTGCAAATATCATATCGCCCCCTGCAACAGTGAATAAGGCTTTAATGGCAACCCCTTAAACCAATTGGCTGTCAGGGCAAGTCCTCCAAAATCAGAGTTCTGAAACTAAAACTAAACCAATAACTTCAGAAATCTTCAACATTCAAGTCAGTTGAAATTCTTTGTTCTAATCTCATCTCCCCAAAGATCAAGTAGCTAACACAAATGATTTGATAACAAAAACGTCTGTAGGACAAAATTGACAGACATTATTCTAGTGCATATGTCTTTAATATACATAAGGTGTATGGATAAAACTTACCTAAGAGTTGTGGAAGTTGTTTCCGTGCCGGCAATGAATAAATCGAGAATGGTCCGATACAATGCTCTATCTGCAATGAATAAAGATAGCACAAGTTAGCAGACCAATTACATTTTTACCAGTATAAAATGACTATGATATAAATACATAACGTGAATCGCACCACACAGACACATACAAACAAGGGTAAGGTAGAAAATACCCAGTAATGTAAGCACATTTAAATACTAATGAATTGAAAATGCATGTAAAGCCGTATAAATTTCTTTCACATATGATATGTAATTATATTTATATATAATGAAATGCACAGTATTGTTACTATGAAATGTTTCTTTCTTTCGCGATTCATATATATATATGATGTATTATGTATGATTTTGCACGCTGAGTGCAGTCAATAAAACATACTATACTATATATATATATATATATATATATATATATATATATATATATATATATATATATATATATATATATATATATATGTATATATATATATATATATGTATATATATATATATATATATATATATATATATATATATATATATATATATATATATATATATGTATTGTTCTTTGGATATAACTCACCACTGAGATGTGACTCTTTTCCTGATCTCTCATTGGATGCTGTGTGCGCAAGGTAAGCATCAATAAAATCTTTCTGATGATTAGGGTCAAATAGCTTACGATGATGTGATAAAAAGTCCTCTATCCACACCTTTGTCTCCTTTATGAAGCGATTATTAGCCCAATGAAACTGTGAGGAAAAAGGAAAACATATGTAGCAGCTCATTAACTCGTAAAAAAGGACAGAAGTATGCAAGCCTCGAGGGGTACTTAAGATACGCACAGAAATTAATGTAAACGCATATATAGTTAACTACATTGCACAAAAACCATTGACAGAAATCCATGTATGTGTGTATGACTATGACATATGCCATGAAATTGCAAATCATACCTGTTTTACAATTGGAACAAAGTTAAATACAAATACAGGTGAACTTGGATATGACGGACCACGGTACGACGGATTTTAGCATATGACGGACGATATGCTTGGTACCAGTCCGATGAATATCAAGTATTCGTCATATGTAAACGACGGATTTTGCATATGACGGACCAATTTCCCTGGTCCCATTGAGTCCGTCATATCCAAGTTCACCTGTATAATCATAAAAATAAATCAGTTGAAAACACAATAGAACATAAGTAACGTCCAGACTAAGTAAGAGTAAATCTATACACTATGATAAGGAAAAATGGAATCATATTCATGGTCCATAGACCTAAGCGGTCACAAACCTGAGGACACCATCTAGAAAATGTGAGTGTCAGCGAGAAAACACGAATTCATTGAGATATGGTGAAACCTTCATTTAATTCCTAAACCAAAACAGT
Source organism: Maea johnstoni (assembly GCA_963942565.1). Taxonomy (NCBI): domain Eukaryota; kingdom Metazoa; phylum Annelida; class Polychaeta; order Spionida; family Magelonidae; genus Maea; species Maea johnstoni. Next base: position 3,378,207 of record OZ012697.1, read on the forward strand.
TCTTCTCATGAGATCATTTCATCATAGATGCTGGGAAAATCACCATATCATGTATATCATGTACATAAGTTATGTTTATATTAGACATATTTGTGCTACTCACATTTATTTATTTATTTTCATTCATATTATTTTTTATGTATGCTTTTGTAATGTAAAATAAATATACACACATTTCAAGATTTGTTTATAGGGAGAAAACCTTACCTTGATCGGATCTCCAGGAAGATACCTGACTATAGGCAGCTTTTCTGCAATTAATATATTTGAAGATACTTCGAACATTGTATTCATTATCCGTAGTATCCGTATGAATTCTGGATCATCGTAGCTAAGCCTGTCTCCAAACATGATGGAGCAGATGATGTTTGAAATAGTCATGTTCATTAATAGATGCAGATCCACCGCACAGCCATTCTGTTTCTTTAATTTGCTGGAGAAGGCCTCTATCTCCTCATGAATTTTGTATTCCAGACTATGTTTCCCCATGCCAAAATCGCGTAGTGATGAGATTGTAAATCTGCGCTGCTCTTTCCAATAAGAACCCTCTGTATTGAGAACTCCTATTAAATAATCAATACAAGAGAGCAAATAAAAAGACACAAACATACACACTGACACACACACACATATATACATGTGAATTTTGGTAGTTTTCGGGGGTTACCTTCGAAAATGGGGTTTTGGACAATATATAGCATGACTGCCATGCCATCCATTGTAGAAGATGTTAGCGGTGAATGATATATGGATTCGTAATGCGTATGGTGTCAAAACAGTTCATTTGGGACTCTATTGTTTTGAGTGGTTGAGGTAGTTCACTCTTACCTTCTGCACATAATTCAGTTTGTTTTGAAATTGAAACCCATGTCGTGCACTGGGGTGTGCTAGCCATTTTAAAACAACAATGCATTTGAAAAGTGGAAATTGAATATACATGTAAAGTTTAAGTAGTACCACATACTGGAATGAAGTAGTCTTTTTGACAAATGTAGACACTACAATAATTGACATTTGCGCTTTACATTAGGGCCCTTCTCATTTATCATAAAGTCAGCATATTAATCCACAAAACCTTCGGCCTTTACAATGATCTAGCACTTTCAGCTCTCACTGTAAATACATTTTTATATCCAAGTTTACCCTGGAAACCATATTTGTAATGGCACATACATATTAGTGTGAAATATATGATGATACGAAATATTATCTGAGCAATCTCGGTAATATCATGTCAACCTTTTTGGAATGTTTGGCCAATGTTTTGGATGTGGTTATAATTATTATTCATGAATGTGTAGTTTTCTGATCATATTTTACAAAAATCATTATGTCACTATTATTTCATCATTATTGATAATGCTTCAAAATAGAGGGAAGTTATTGAAAATAGCGATGGTTTGGTAAACTAGACACGTTATAAACAAATTACGCACAACAAAAAAACTTGTTTATTACAAAATCCATGAAATATCTAGTCACAATGAACTATTGCCTTCTAGTGTCTACATAACATATATATCACGATTTACGTAGCAAACATGATTTTTCATATTTGCATTTTACCTTTAATGAAATAAGAGATTTCAATTGTATCAGATATTTTAGGTGATATTGCCAACTTTATTGGCACTTTTAGACAGCTTTTTAAATAGGGTTGGGCTTCATATTCATTACCCATCAACTGGGCAACATACATGTTACGTACAACATAATTGATTATTAATGTAATCAGAATTTGAAGCAATATTTGTCTATTATAAAGTATAAGCAGCATCTATTTCATGAAATCTCAGATCTCAAGAGAGTATCATTTCTTTTTTAACTAAGCCCTTTTATTGTTCTGTTCGCCAACACCTTCTTCCTTCCTTCCTCGGGTTGTTAAATTGAACTAGCACCTACTAACCTAATTTACAAACTATCATTAATCATAAATCAAACTTTATACCATGAACTATATTTCACAAAATCATCAAAGTGAATTGATACCAGAATGAGCATCTAAAATCAATTTTCTGTATATCCTGTGAAAATCTTGCGAGTCTGGTTAGATTTGTTAGTAAAATTGATCTTAACTCAAATCAGATATTTGGCAACAAGAAATAGTCATTGTCACACCATAACCAATATTTTCACTTGACTAATTCTTATTTTGACAAGTTAAACTGCGGTGTACCTACTGTTACCGAATTATCTTAGAATATCTTATAATTACAACACATTCATCATTTTGTTCGACACTGATGAATGATATATTAGAAATGATAATAATAATAATAATAATAATAATAATAATAATAATAATAATAATAATAATAATAATAATAATAATAATAATAATAATAACAGTAATAATAATAATAACTAGCTGCAACCCGTTTAGCACGGGACATGGCAGTGGGTACCAGGTTTTTCACAAAAAAGCAATGAAAAGCAATGGTCTGGTCACGGGCTTGGGCCATTTAAAGTCAGGTCTGGGGGATAAGAGCAATTTTATTTAAAGCAACTAAATTACTTAATGACACGGTGGGAACAGTGAAACTGATGCTATGGTGGCATTTAGCTGATATTTTCCCGGAACTCATGTATTGCTGTGAAACGATGGCAAAGGTAGTCTGCAGGGCAAGCAAACTTAAGAGCGATCACTATAGTTATAGAAAAGAACCAACTTTAAATAAATATTGTGATCTATGTCACAGTTATGCTATAGAAGATATAGAACACATTATTGTCTACTGTCCAGCTCTATTTGAAATTAGAGAAAAAATGTACGCTGAGATAGCTGCTCTGGAAAGGGAAAATGATGTGACCTTTTTTAATACAGGCAATAGTAATCTGAAAATATTACTTGGCAAAATTCCTGAGGATATTGATATTAATATGGTGTATAGGTTCCAAAGAACTGTGGCAATAAATGTACATAGAATGTACATTACCGTTCTAAACAAGAGAGAAGGGATTGGGTAAAAGTGCCATTCTGATTTACCATAGTATGCCGCTATGAGTGGTATGTTCTAGCAACTAAAGGTTCTTTTTTTTAATAATCTTCTTTCTCGCCAATAGAGGTAGCTCTAGTACCTTTTCTGAGCTCGCCTCTACTAGTATCATTTAATTTTCTGTTTTATGGCTTGGCCCATGCATGATAAGCAGTTAACACTTATGCCCTCCCACCTCTGTACAGGGCTTTTCCCCCACGTGGTATACTCTGTTCTGTTCTTTATAGCCATGTGAAGAATTTTGGCACAACCACCACACCCTCTCTTCAGTGTACATAACTGTATATATAACAAGATATTCTATAATTTATAATTCATTTATGTATTTATTAGTTATATAAGTTTTCTGTTATAATAATTTACGTTGAGTATGATTTTGTAAAGTACCCATTACAGTCAAAAAACATACATACATAAAGAGCATCTTAGTTTTATGAGATAAGAACAGCTAACACTAGTAGCCAAGGGAAGAGCTCTTTATGATCTCTCTAACAATGTCGTGATTTCAGGACCCACAGATAGAATTTTGATACAATTTAAAAGAATATAAGACTGCCTTTCTAAATATATAAAATTTGTTGTCTTACACAGGTAAAAATTGACGGGCCCGTACGGGCCCGTTATTTTGACGGGCCTGTAACGGGCCCGTAACGGGCCCGTAACGGGCCCGTTACGGGCTCAGAACCCGTTACGGGCCCGTTATAACGGGCCAGTAACAGGACCATTACAACGGGGCAGTAACGGGCCCGCTATAACGGGCCCGTCAAAATAACGGGCCCGTTACGGGTTTTCAAGCCGTAACAGGCTCGTTATAACGGGTTTACAGAGACATCTATTGGCCATATTTTACAACATATTTTACAATATTTTTTTCATAAAAAGCAAAATATTTTCAAAAAAAAAAAATTTTCTTCTAAAATAAATCTTTGAAAATGTAATAAAAAATATGTTTTATGTATTCAATATCTCCAAAATGATCAATTGAGCAGAATCTTCATATTGTAAGCATTATTCATTTTGCACTGACACTTACAATGCATGGGATTGTGATGCGTGCAAATGGTATCTATATAAGAGGTCAGAGATCAGTACTTAGTATATGAAAAGCAATAAACTCTTGTTAAAGCATGATTCAATAACCTATAGTAAGGCATTATGAGGTAGGATTTAATGGGTATGTATCGACAGGTCACATGGTATAAATCCTGCGGAAGACATTGGTATAATTTTTTTTTTTGAAATGTAGATATATTGATGGATCGAAAACGGGCCCGTTACGGGCCCGTTATAACGGGCCCGTGTCCAAACGGGCCAGTAACGGGCCCGTTATAACGGGCCCGTTTGGGCCCGTTTGGGCCCGTTACGGGGCCATACGGGCCCGTCAACTTTTACCTGTGTAGGCCCAGTAATAAGTGAGAAATCATCAAATGAACATTTGCCACAATCACCTACCTCCCGTGATCAATTCCCATTATATTACAAGGCTTACAGACATTTCTTTTGGCAAGATTTTTGCTTTAAATATAGATCTAATCTAAGCTGTTGTTGTAACATTCTGGATGATGGAACGATAGGATTTCCTATTGTTGGAAGCATGTGTGACGCTCCAATTGTTGAGGGAGGAGTTTATTTACAATAATAACCTCATCCCTCAGCAATGGGAGTCTATCACATGCACATGCTTCCAACAATGGCAAATCATATTGTTCTATGACGCAACAATCTGCTCATGCTAAATTTAGTTGAATCTTCATTCAAAAAAAAAAACTGCACAAAATCATTCTTGTAAGTTATTTTTACTTCAAACCTAGCTATCGCAAAACTTCAGCCCCCCACTAATTGGCAT